>CAUYUJ010015281.1:42500-117500 GCA_963575745.1 Prorocentrum cordatum
GTCGGCACCCTCTGTTGGCGCTGCTCTTGCCCGAGGGTATGCGTCGAAGTCAGACGTCCTTCGAGCTTTCGGCCTGCTGGAGAGCGAGCTTCCACAGGTGAGAGCCTTGGGGGAAGCTGAGCGTCGAGCCCCCGATGAGCGGGAGGACGACGAGGCCTCCGATTCAGAGGGCGTCTTATTTTAAATTGCAACCTGGGTTTAGCCCGCTCCACAACAACAACAACCTCCTCCTCCTCCTCCTCCTCCACTTTTCCGCTGCCTCCCCGCCCGCTCCCCCCCACGTCCCCCGCCGGCACCTCCCGCCCCGCGCCTCCCTCGAGCATTCTCTCGTCCTCCTGCGCCTGCGCCTGTCTCTGCTCCCACTGCGCCTGCTGTCCATCTCGCCCTCCTCCTTCCCTCGCTCGTCCAGGTCCTCCGCCAGCCCCTCCTCATCGTACGCCCCCCAACCCTCCGCACCCTCCTCTTCGTCATCGCACTTCCCCTCCCCCTCCTCCTCCCACCTTTCCTCCCGTCCTCCTCCTCCTCCTCCTCCTCATTCTCCTCCTCCTCCTGCTCCTCCTCCTCCTCCTCCTCCTCCTCCTCCTCCCCCTCTTCTGCGTGCGATGTGATTTTCTACGCCGTCCCGACGGGAGTCCCCCCCCCCTACACCCCCCCTCCAGTCGAGGGGGCGGGCGCTCGAGCCCCCCTCTCTCGCCGAGGGCAATCGACGTCGACGACGACGAAGACGACGACGAAGAGAACGACGACGTCGCGGGCGAGTCGGTCGGTCGGGCGGCACACGTCGTCGTCGCTCGCCGTCACCATCGCAATCGCCGTCGCCATCGTCTTCCTCTGTGTCGCCTTCGGAGGCGGGTCGGTCGGTCGGGGGGGACAGATCGTCGTCGCTCGCAGTCTCCATCGCAATCGCCGTCGCCGTCGTCGTCCTCCTTGCCGCCATCGGAGACGGGTCGGTCGGTCGGGGGGGACACGTCGTCGTCGTTGGCCGCAGCCATCGCAGTGGCCGTCGCAATCGTCGGCGAGGAGGTCCGTCGGTCGGCAGGCGGACGGGACGCGTCGTTGCCGCCGTTATGGGGGAATCCGTCGGGCGTGCGGGCGGGACACGTCGTCGTCGTCGTCGTCGCTGTGGTCCTCGTCGTGGTCGTCCTGTCTGTCGTCGTCGTTTGCTGGCGCCAGGGTGGATGGGGGGGGTCGAACGCCCCTCCAACCCCGACTTTCGCTTCCGAGGGAAAGGGCAGGGGTGGGGTTACGACCCCCCCCTCCGCAACTTCTGAGGGGGCGGGGGGTTCGTGACCCCCCGACTTCCTCACATCGTACAGCTGGACCTAGAACAAAATAACATCCTTGGCGGCGCGCGCACGGGGGAGCAAGGAGGCGGGTGGACGGCTTCTTGAAAGGAGGCTGCTCCTTGGAGGGCGCTGGCCCTACATCTACAGACAAGGCCCGAGCCTTCCAAGAAGCATGGGTGTTTCTAAGAAGCCTCCCCCCCCAACCTCGAAGGGTCTTTAGAGCCCCCACCTATAATGGGTAACAGATTATTTCCCCGGAGGCCTTATTCACGCACCGGTGTCCAGCAATAAGGGGGTACCAAATGTTTTGTATCCGCGGCACCCGCCGCGCAATGATGACGACAACAACGACGACAGCAACAAGGAGGGGGAGAGGAGGGAGGAGGAGGAGGAAATGAAGGAGGAGGAGGAGGAGGAGGAGGAGTAGAAGGAGGAAAAGCAATTCCACCAGGCATATGATGAGGACGGGGAAGCGGAGGAGGAGGAGGAGGAGGAGGAGAAGGAGCAGGATGAGGGGGAGGGGAGAGTTTTTTAGGACCAATTGTGTTCACCGCCGAGTGAGAAGGGGGTGGGGGATCAAATCACAAGACCCCTAGAAGTTACAGTAGGAGCATGACCAGAAGAAACCCTCCACAAGAAACCCAACCCTGAGACCCCAGGACGTCCCTTGATTTCTGATGTTGGAACCTCATGCCCTCCATAGGGAAACCATCCAAAAACGCAAGAAACCCAGGGCACCCTGGCGGCAAGCAGGGTGGCCAAAGCTTCCATGTGGAGACCAAGAGGTACCGATACCGCTACTCCCAGGACCTCTCCTGGGGAGCGCTCTGACCAGAATTCTGAGGCGAATCCAGCGGTGGCGAGGAGGGCCTCCGAGGAAACCCAAAAAGGGGAGAACCGGCGGAGGGTAGAGGTATGGGAACCTTTTCCTCCTCCGAGTTTCCTTGCAAGGGCTTCCAAGTGTGCCCCCCTCTGCGCGCGGCTGTCATCCCGCAGCTTTGGACGCCCGAAATGGGTACGGAAAAAATGGGCACAATGCCCAACAGCAAATGTTGCCCCAAACCAACAGTGGCCGCTGTTGGGCGGGCGGCCTTCTGTCTCGTATTGGACACAGGCCGCGGCGGCGCGGACAGCGAATCCTGATCAAAATGAACAGGAACCGCTGTTGGGCATTGAAGCCCATTCTTTCCGTACCCATCTCTTGAGCAGGGACCGACCGTCCCGGCATTGCTATAGTCATACAACGAAATGTTCTTAGAACCCAAAGATGCTCTAGGAGCAAAGCCATGTTTTTAGAACATAAACCCGATGTGTAAAAACAAGACAGACTCCGCCAGAAATGCTCCAAGAACATTTCGCGGAAACCACAAAAGGTCCTCTGAACATTGTTTGGTAGGGCTATGGGCACGCTGGGACGCTTCGCCACTGCTTGAACCTCGGGCGTCCAAAGCAGCGTGCGCCGCGGCGGCCCCAGCGGACCGGCCCGGCACGCTCCGGGCGGCCTCTTCTTCGGGCCGCCGCCGAGGCCCCCATCTGGGTGCCCCCGAGGAGCTCACGCGCTACCGTCGATGAAACCGGCCCAATCTTCCTTGGCGTCGCTCAGATGGCAGGACGAAGGTTCTGAGTGCCGACTAGGGGGTATCAAAAAAGATCATCCAACAAAACAAGACAACACACAAGCATAACCAAACTACCACCAAAACGCCTACCATAAGACAACCAACACGTCGACCATACTACCACCCAAACATCCAAACTCTAACACACATCCGCCAACACTACAACCATACGGTCACCAAACACTGTAAGGCTCGTGGAGATGCCGTCTCCTCAGACACGGCGGTGCTCCACCAGGCTCCTCGACGAGGACGACGGTGGATGCACTTTCGCACTGCACAAGGCGCGATCGTCGCCCCATGCCACACAGACCTCTTTGCACGCTCTGGCGGCGCGCAGAGGGGGGTATGGAGGAGGGGGGAAGGCTTCTCAGGAGGCTGCTTCTTGGAAGATGCGGGCCTCACATCTATAGAAAGGGCCCGCGCCTTCTTAGAAGCAGGGGTGCTTCAATAGAGGACTCCTAGATGGGGTTTGAGTAGATGGGGTCGGCGGATCGCGCCGCTTCGCCGATAAATCGGCGATGCTTCGGCGATGCTTCGGCGATGCACCGGCGATGCACCGACGACGCATCGCCAACGTCGGCAACGCATCGGCGTCGCCAGCGTGGAGAGAATCGGGCTCCGCATCGAGCCGCATCGCCGATGCATCGGCGATGCGGCGCGATCCCCCGACACAATCTACTCCGACCCCATCTGGGAGGCCTAGATTCTGAGAAACCTTCCCTCCTCCCCCTAGCTACGGCAGGCTCGCGTCGTGTCGACCCCGGCGATGGTTCCTGACACCTCGAGGATCGTTCAACCATGACCGATCGGCCCTTTTCGAGACCCCGAATCGGTCACATCGGCCGATCCTGGGACGCCGGCGGCCTTCAACCTTGAACGCACGCGCTGGGGTCGCCGCCGGTGGTCTCGACTGCGCGTCGCCGATCGCTGCACGCTGACAGCCGAGATGGAGGACGGGGCCGCTCGGCCCCTCGAGGCAGGCCGTCGCGTGCCGCGCGCGGCGCGGCGCGCGAGGTGCAGCCACAGTTCCGCCGACCCCTTGGGGTGGGCATCGATGAGCCGATCCCTGTCCCCACTGGCGTTGCCTGGGCCCCACTGGCAGACTCACCCCGCTGGATGCGGATATAGGCTGTGCCCCGCGGGCTTCGAGAGGCACATCCCCAACTGGGGTGGTAGGATGGTGGGGGTCGGGATAGGGATCAGGATGGGGTTAGAGATCGGTGAAACGATACTGATTGGGGTCTGCTCGGCGCGTGAAACCGTTCAGTCAGTCAAGCCTGGCGCCCAGGCGGCGCCTTGCCACACAAAAAAACTTGCGCGCGCTGGGCTGCAGGAAGGGGGGAGTGCACAGGAGGGAAGAGGGAGGGGGGCAGGGGAGAGGAAGAAGGGGGGCCACACCAATTCAGACCAGTCTGGCAGAAGCGAGAGACCATGTTGCCCCTCTCCCGCCCCCGCCCCCCTGAGCCTGGTCCAGTCGGCCTGGAGAGGGGGCAAAAGGGGTCGGTCGAGAAGGCACAAATGCTTCAGGACGTCTTCGAACGGCCCCGAGCTGGCCCCGAGAGGTCCCACGACGGCCTGCGATTGCCGCATGACCGCCCCGAGACGACTCAAGAGGAACTCGACACTGCCGAAGAAGCCTCCCAGACGCCTCCAGCGGACTCTAAGAGGAACCCCCCAAAAGGCCCCCAACCAGCAAACATAGCCCTGTCCCCTGAGGAGCACTATCCTTTACTGCATCTTCGTGTGTTTCTGAACCGTTCAAGACGGCCCAAGGAGCCCACCATATCGCCCCAAGACGCCCAAGACGGCGTCAAGGGGTACCCAACGCGGCCAAGGAAGCACTGAAGAGGGACCCAAGCCGACTCCAAGGTAGTCCAGGAAGCTCCCAAGACGAGCCCAGAGACGCTGCCGAAACGGCCTCCGAAGACACCACACGGCTCCAGAGAAACTTGCAAGAGGGATCAAGATGCCCTCAGCATGTCCCCCAAAGGCCGCGGAATGCTTCCAGGAGCCCTCTGAATGCTCATGCCCTGCGCGGTCCAGACGTGCATCCCGCGAAGCGCAACGGAACCCAATTTCCCATGGCGCAGGCAAACAGAATGCCCAGCTGTCCTGTTCTTGCTTGCGGGAGAATCTCTGGGACTCTCGTACCCCTTTTCCCGTGCGGCCCTGCCCTCCTCCTCCTCCTCCTCCTCCATCCTCCTCCCAATCCTTCTTCATCTTCCTCCTCTTCCGGACATGCACCCATGTGCGTACTCTCGGAGACAAACAAACCGCAGAAGCCCTCCGTGTAGTTTCAAAGAGGCCCCCAGAGAGCTCGCAAAAAAACACCTCACGAAGTACCAAGTGGCCAACGAGGCCTCTGCGCGCGGCACGATCGAAACATCAACACCATCACGCTCCACTGTGTCTGGGAGCGGGAACGCACGCATGAACAACATACGCGGACGTCGGTAACCGCCACCAAGCTGACCGGGCTAACGGTGGCAAGCGTTGCTAAGCGTTGCTACATCGCGACACTGAAAAAATGCCGGGCCACCTGGAGGCCCCAAGGGACCGGCTGTGTGGAATAAACCTTCGAACCGTAGGGCCGATCCACACAATGTTCCCGGCAAAGCAACCTAACAGCGATGTGTATAAGCATATCTGGAAGCGTTCCCCTTAAGATTCAGGTGAGAATCCAGTTGTAAAATTCTGCTGTTCTCGCAGTCGCAGTCGCAATGACAGTCGCAGTGGCAACGGCCTTAGGATCCAATGGAATCCTAGGGATTCCTATGGATTCCTTAGGAATACTTAGGAATCCATAGGGAATCCTTAGGAAATCCTGATTCATTAGGCATCCTTAGCAATCCTTAGGAAACCTTAGGAATCCTTAGGAATCCTGATTCCTAGGGATTCCTAGGGATTCCAAAGGATTCCTGAGGAATCCTAAGGATTCCTGAGGAATCCTAAGGACTCCTAAGGATTCCTGAGGATGCTTAACTATGCCTACGGACTCCTAAGGATGCCTACGGATGCCTACGGATTCCTAAGGATTCCTATGGATTCCTACGGATGCCTCAGCCTGCCTCAGTTTCAGCCTCAGCCTCCGCCTGCCCTGGCTTGCATCAGCCTCAGCCTCAGCCTGCCTCGGCCTCAGCCTCAGCCTGCCTCAGCCTCAGCCTCGGCCTCAGCCTGCGTCAGCCCCAGCCTCACCCTGCCTCAGCCTCAGCCTGTCTCAGCCTCAGCCCCAGCCTCAGCCTCAGCCTCGGCTTGCCTCAGCCTCAGCCTCAGTCTGCCTCGGCCGCAGACTGCCTCGGCCTCAGCCTGCCTCAGCCTCCATTCTCCCCCCCCTCTTTCACCCCCCCATTCAGCTTCACCTTGTCTCAGCTTCGGCCTGCCTCGGCCTCATCCTCATCCTCAGCCTCAGTCTCAGCCTCAGCCTGTCTCGGCCTGAGCCTGCCTCGGCCTCAGCCTCAGCCTGCCTCAGCATCAGCCTCAGCCTATCTCAGCCTCAGCCTTCCTCAGCCTCAGCCTCAGCCTCAGCCTGCCTCGGCCTGAGCCTGCCTCGGCCTCAGCCTCAGCCTGCCTCAGCCTCAGCCTCAGCCTGCCTCAGCATCAGCCTCAGCCTATCTCAGCCTCAGCCTTCCTCAGCCCCAGCCTCAGCCTCAGCGCCTGCCTCAGCCTCAGCCTCAGCCAGCCACAGCCTCAGCCTCAGCCTGCTTGAGTCTCAGCGTGCCTCAGCCTCAGCCTCGGCCTGCCTCGGCCTCAGCCTGCGTCAGCCTCAGCCTCAGCCTGCCTCAGTCTCAGCCTGCCTCAGCCTCAGCCTCAGCCTGCCTCGGCGTGCCTCCGCCTCAGCCTCAGCCTCGGCCTCAACCTGCCTCAGCTCGGGCATTCAAAATATGGCAAAGGACTCGTGTTCTGGGAACACGAAGATCACGAAGTGGCCTACAGTTGGCTCCGAGCATTCAAAATGTGGCCACACGAAATGGCCTACAATTGGCTCCGGGCATTCAAAATGTGGCCTGGGAGTGGTGTTTTGTTGGCTCCGGGCAGTCAAAATGCGGCCCGGGAAAATGTTCTGGGGAGTCCCCGGATCCCCCGGATTCCCCCGGCATCCGCCCAGACCCCTCTGGGGAGTCAAGATGCTCTCTTTTGACCCCACTAGAAACCTATCAGTCTTCGCTGTTAGGTAACCACCAACAACGAGAATCTGCCGACGCCCGCTGGCCAGCGTTTTCTTGCCAGGGGTGGGAAGCCGCGCGGGAGGTTGGACTGTCCGCCTCCCGTACCACTAATCGACGCTAGTCGACGCTACCAAACGCTAGATCGACGCTAATCATCGCGAACCGACGCTAAACGGGCGCTATCTCGATCATCGACTCCCAAACGCTCATCGACGCCAAAAACGGAACGCCGAAGGTATACCAGGCCCCCACGATTTGCCACCGAATCTCCCCTCCCCAGCCCCATGTCCACGGGGGGCCCAAAACACGCTCAAGGAGGGGGGCGACCTCCTCAACGCATTTCCGGTGGCCTGGGAGACTCCAAATCCACCCTGCGAAGGGGGCATGGGTCAAAGAGCCACCACGCACACCGAGTCGTTGGGTCAGAAAGAAAGAGAGAGATAGAGAGAGAGAGGAACAAAACATACAGATACATATACATATACATATACATATACATATACATATACATGTATATATATAAATATATACATATATAGATATACATCTATATATATGTATATATATGTATGACTATATATATATATATATATAATGCATTCAAGGAGGGCGCGCCGCTGGATGAATCGAGCGGGGAAGGGGGCTGGTACCCTCCATCCTTCCCCCCCCCCTTTCCCCGATCCGTCGTCGGGAACTACCCCCCCCTTCCCGGTCCGTCGTCAGAAAGCCCCCCCCTTCCTCATCCGTCGTCGGGGACCCCCCTTTTCCCCCCCCTTGGGCTCGAAATTCGACACCCCCCTCCTTCCCCCCTGTCGCCGCGCCGCCCCTTGACCCCAGAACCCGCCCCCCCCGACCACCCCCAACACAAATCGTCACCCCAACCCCTGATCCCACAAACCCAACCCCTAACCGTAGCCCCAAACAGTATCCGATACTCACAACTCAACACCCACTACCCACCACTCGATGCTTCGGACTCAATAATCACTGCTCACTACTCAGTATCCACTACTCATTGCCCACTACTCACTATTCACTACTCGATACTCAATGAACACGATCCACTACTCACTTCTCATCACTCCCTTCTCCCGGCTCACCACTCGCTACTCGGTACTCACTATGCACTACTTTCTAGCCTCTACTCCCTACACACTACTTGCTACGCACTACTCATCAGTACCCGCTACTCCATACCCGGTACTCGCTAATCAATACTCGCTACTCATCACCCACCGCTCACTACGCAGTCATCACTACTCACTATTCCCTACTCCCTACTCATCACTACACACTACGCATTATTCCCTACCCACTACCCACTACCCACTAACCAGTACTCACTTGTCACTATTTACAACCCCCTACTCGCTGCTCGCTACCCCCCACTCGCTACTCGCTACTCAATATTCCCTGTTCACCGCTCTACCCATTACTCACGAATCACTCCTCACTACTCCCCACTCAGTAGTCACTACACACAACTCACTACTCACTACTCACCACGCACTACTCCCTGCTCGCCACTCACTAATCATTACTCACTACGCACTACTCGCTACTCACTACCCGCTACCGACTTCCCACATCGCATTACGCACTATTCACGGCTCCCTACTCACTATTTACAATTGGCTACTCACTACTCACTACTCGCTACTCCCTACCCGCTACTCACTACGCACTACTCACTACTGCCTACTCCCTACGTGCTACTCACTACGCACTACCCACTACTCGCTTCTGTTTACTCTCTACTCGCTACCCCCTACTCGCACCTCACTTCTCCCTACCCACTACCCACTACCCACTACTCACTGCTCACCACCCACTACTCACTATTCGCTACTCACTGTTCACCACTCAGTATTCACTACCCCCCACTACTTTCTACTCGCTACTCAATACCCAGCACTCACTACTCACTACTCTCCTTTGGCAACCCACTACACACCACGCGTTACCCACGACCCACTTCTCACTTCACACTACTCACCACCGACTCGCGGACACCGCCGCGGGAGCCGTCGCCGAAGAAGGCTTTGCAGCAACCCGCTTTTCACTCCGAATGCTGTGGCCCGCAAGTGCTTTAGCAACCAACCACGATTTCAGCTTCGCCATGGATTGTGGTTCGTCTATCATCGTCTTGGCTTCCGATGTCGCCTGAAGGTCCATGCCATATCTTCGCGACATGACAAGGTTCCGTGAGCGAGGCCAGGGGTAGCACCCCGCATGAATCAACGTAGAGGCAAGACCCTCTAGCGAAGATCTCGCCCCAATACGCCCAATCGCCCCGGAGTGCGTTGGAAGCCTGTAATCCATGTTTCCATGGCACTGCTGAGAATTCCCTCGCTTCGAGGCTCGTTCGGATAATCCTGGTCATCAAGCGCCCTCCCCGCAGCGAGAAGGTCGTAGTTGTCCCGAAGAGCAGCCCACTTCTCCACGACATTCGGGTGCAGGACCTCCCGCGAAACGCCCTCGGTGAGGAAGCTATCGAACTGGGGGAAGGTACCCCCCAACTCCGAAAGCCAGACCAATCCTCGAACCGTTGAAATGCTCTGTCGTCCCCGAGGATTGTTCCAACGCGAAAGACGCAGCAGAGGCCAATAACTGGGGCTTCTTCAAGCAGGCACGCATATTGACAGATCCCTCGGTCGTGGTGCTCTTCCGAGGAAATTTCATCACCGTGCTGTTTTGGGGAAAAATCATCGTATCCCAAACCCCGTCCTGCCCAAGAACCCATTTGGCAGGGCCGTCTTGCTTCCTCCATCACTGCGTCGACGGCATGGCAGGAGCGGCAGACATGCTCGCCATCACAAAAGAGACAGGCAGAGAAATCCGAGCAACAACAACTATCCTGAGAGGCTTGAGCCCAGAAAACACTACGAACCCTCCTATGGGGGGTTGGCGCCCTAATATCTGATCAGAGACTGGACACAAATGGGGACGCGTGCGCCAGAAGGCGCCCCCAGTGGCACAATGCTTTCGTCCGCTGCTGACGCTCGGGCCACGCTGCGGACTTGAGCCAACATGATTACGGAGCCCCCAGTGCCACCGTCCGCACGCGCCTCGAAACACCAAACTTGGCATGTTCACCCACCAGGTACCGCGTTTGGTGCCCCCATCAGGAGCTCCACCGAAGCCCCCCAGTGCCACCGTCCGCATGCGCCCCGAAACACCAAACTTGGCATAATCACCCACCCAATACAACGCTTCGTGGCCCCATACGAAGCTTTACCGAAACCCCCAGTGCCGCCGTCCGCATGCGTCCTGGAAGCCCGATTTGGCATTTTCGCTCACGCAGCACAGCGCTTCGTGGACCCATAGGGATCTCCACCGAAGCCCCCAGTGGGACCGCCCGCATGCGTCCCACATACCAACTTGAACATTCTCACCCCCCCGGTACAGCACTTCGTGGCCCCATAGGGAGCTCCACCGAAGCCCCCACTGGCACCCAATTTGGCGCTTTCACCCACCCAGTACAACGTTTCGTGATCCCATAGGGAGCTCCACCGACGGCCCCAGTGCTACCGCCCGCATGCCCCCCCCCCCAAGGCAGCGCTTCGTGGCCCCATAGGGAGCTTCACCGAGGCCCCCAATGAGACCACCCACATGCATCCCACACACCCAATGTGGCATATTCACCCACCCAGCACATCGTTTCGTGACCCCATAGGGATCTCACCCAACAGCCCCAGTGCTAGGCCCGCATGCGCTCCCCCGCTCCCAGTGCAGCGCTTCACCGAAGATATTCACAACTGCGGTACCCACAACTGCATATGACTGTGTCCTTCGCCCGGATAAATATAGCACGTGTACGCTTCACACGAACTGTTATACACATACACGTGCTATGTATGAATGACATGTATATGTGCACAATCGTATGCATATGTGTATATATATGTGTAGTTGCGCACGCATGCACGAATCATTCTACATAACTATACATGCATGTGTGAATACACATAAGTATACACATATGTGTATAAAGAGAGGCCGAGGTTGAGGTCTATACTCCTGAAAGGACCTATCCTCGCCAGCAGTCGCTGCTCGATACCGGAGCCAAAACAACGATAGACGAGGAAGAGAATGAAGTGCAGGGCACATACTCGCAAAATGCCCAAGACGATTTCCAGTATGGCTCAAGGAGACTCCAGCATGCCAGACAGGACCCAAGATCACAAAATTGTGCCTTAAGACGGACCAAGGGGCTCCAACAAGAACCCCAAGAGAGCCTCAAGAGACAAATGCCATTCATGCACTATGGATTTGCGACCGATTATATAATGTGCCTCTTAGGGCTTCTGGAAGCCCAAAACGGCCCGAGAGGCCCCCAAACAAGCCCATCATTGCCCAGGCTGCCCCAAGACGGCCAAAAAGGCGGTCGGACATTGAGCAGGGACCGACCGTCCCGGCAGTCCGATAGGCCTACCACGAAACCTTCTTAGAACCCACAGATACTCTAGGAACAAGAACAATGCTCTTAGAACGTGAGCCCGATGTGCTAAAACAAAACAGTTCCAACAAGAGATGTTTCAAGAACATGCCGTGCGAATCGCACAAGGTTCTTCATACATTCTCTGGTAGGCCTATAGGCGAGCCCGGACGCTTCGCCACTGTTCGAATCACGGCCCAGGCTGCCCCAGAGGCGGCCAAACCGGCAGTCGCAAGGGCCTCAACAGGGGCTCAACAAGGGCCCAACAGGGGGAACTCGCAGGGGTCCCTGGAGCCCTCCTCGACAAGAGGGCCCTCAGATCCTCAACGTGCCCTCAAGAGGCCCCCCGAATGATGGGACTGTTTTCCACCACCACCACCATAAGTTGGAGGGGGGAAGGAGGTGGAGGAGGAGGAGGAGGACGAGGACCCCCTCCCCCTCCTACTTACGGTGGTGGTGGCGGAATACAAGCCCAACACACAAGTTCCCAAGAAGTCCTCAGAGGGACCCTATAAACAGTAACCCCGGAGCCAATGAAAAGGCTACCAAAGGGCGGCCCTGGAGGCGTCTGAGGAGGCCCACAAGAACCTCCGCCACACACAGAGACGGAGAGAGAGGGACGAATCAGCAACAATGCAAACACATCACGACGGGAAACGGCACGCCACACATACGAAATAGGAAGCCGCTCATCTGCGCGTCTTGGGGGCGGCGGAATGGGTAAACCTCTTGAATGAAATGGGCACAAGGAAACAATAAACATCGCAAGACATCTTTCACCACGAGAACGACATACCACCATTAGCCCGTCTGGTCACATATTACTAGTAGCCGGCTATGGTGAGGGTAAGCCAATCAAGGCCTTCGTACAACCCGTCACCGACAGTTGCGGTTGTCTCTTGTACAAGCCACTTTCGGCTCCTGCCAAGGCCATTTAGCCCGAGCTTGGCCGTGAGCTCTTGCGTCGTCATGGCGTCCGGCAGATCCTGCTTGTTCGCCAAAACCAGGAGCGCTGCGTCTCTCATCTCCTCTCTGTGCAGCATCTTGAGGAGTTCCTCGTGGGCTTCCTCGATGCGCTCCCGATCGGAGCTGTCCACCACGAAGATAAGAGCATCCGTGGTCTGGTAGTAATGCTCCCAGATCTTGCGTGTCTTTGTCTGCCCCCCGAGGTCCCAGACGGTGAAGACGAGGTTCTTGTACTCGAGCTTCTCCACGTTGAAACCTACTGTGGGGACTGTGGTCACAATCGTGCCGAGTCTCATCCGGTAAAGCACCGTGGTCTTGCCAGCGCCGTCGAGGCCCACCATGATGACACACACCTCGCGCCTGTAAACGGTGGGAGGAGAATGAGGATGAAGGAAGGGAGAAGGGAGAAGGGCGAAGACAGATGTGCTGGAGGCCAAGGAAGAGGGAGGTTAGGATAAAAGGGAGTAATGCAGCAAGGGGGAAGGAGACGGACAGGAGCCCTAAGCTTTGTATGCAGGACGGTATTTAGAAGCATCTGGCGACATGCGACGACCCCGCACAAGGCATCATCGTCCCGAACCCTCTTCGCAGAGAGGATGTGGAGGATGAGAAGAAAGAGGAGGAACATGCAATGAGGAAGGAGGACAAGGAAGAGTGCGGAAAAGGTTCGGCAGGGGAGCGGGAGGGAGGGAGAGAAAGCGGGGAGGGCGGGTGGGAGGGTAGCCCATCCCTCCCTGCCCCCCCCCCCCCTGCCCATCTTCCTCCTTCTTGTGCTCCTGCTGCCCCCTCCTGAGGCGCTTGGGCAGATAGTCAGGCTTGCCATCCCTCGGACACCCATTCCCCGTGCGTCTTTCGGTCTCGTGCGTGCTTTTTGCTGCAAGATGATGCAGGCTGCTCCTCGATGGTTTTCGCCGGGAGAAAAAAAGAAACCACACAAAACCCAAACAGTATCCTGGCGAAGAACCCAACCGTATGCAGCTGTGAGTACCGCGCGTTGTGGGTACCGCCCTCGGTGGAGCTCCCTATGGAGCCACGATCTTCGTGAGGGGTGTGGCGAAATGTGCGGGGGGGCGCATGCAAACCCTGCCGCTGGGGCCTTCGGTGGAGCTCTCGATGGGGCAACGATCCTCGTGAGGGGTGTGCTAAAATTTGCGGGGGGGACAATGCAAACCCTGCCGCTGGGGCCTTTGGTGGAGCTCTCTATGGGGCCACGATCCTCGTGAGGGGTGTGCCAAAATTTGCGGGGGGACGCATGCAAACCCTGCCGCGGGGCCGTCGGTGGAGCCACCTATGGGGCCACGATCCTCGTGAAGGGTGTGGCGAAATGGGCGGGGGGGACGCATGCAAACCCTGCCGCTGAGGCCTTCGGTGGAGCTCCCCGTGGGGCCACGATCGTCGTGAGGGGTCTGCCGAACTGGGCGGGGGGACGCATGCAAACCCTGCCGCTGAGGCCTTCGGTGGAGCTCCCTATGGGGCCACGATCCTCGGGAGGTCTTGGCCGAAATGGGCGGGGGGACGCATGCAAACCCTGCCGCTGGGGCCTGCGGTGGAGCTCCCTATGGGGCAACGATCCTCGTGAGGTCTTGGCCGAAATGGGCGGGGGGACGCATGCAAACCCTGCCGCTGGGGCCTTCGGTGGAGCTCCCTTTGGAACCGCGATCCTCTTGAGGGGTTCGCCGAAATGGGCGGGGGGACGCATGCAAATCCTCTGCCGCAAGGGCCTTTGGCGGAGCTCCCTATAGGGCCACGATTCTCGTGAAGGGTGTGGCGAAATAGGCGGGGGGACACATGCAAACCCTGCCGCTGGAACCTTCGGTGGAGCTCCCTATGGGGCCACGAACCGTGTGAGGAGTGTGCCAGAAGGGGGAAGGGCATGCGAAGAGCAGAAGCAGGGATGGAGGAGGGAGGAGGGGTAGGAGGGGGAAGAGGAGGAGAGGAGGCGCGGGGCGCTGTCTCCTCAAAACGAAGATCCAACACCACAGGGTGGCCGGGACACAAAAAAAAACGTCCGAGGGGTGCCGCGCAGCAGGAGCAGACTGACTACCTACCAGACCACCCCAACCCAACCCGAAGACCCGAATTCGACCCGAATGTGTTCTCTCAACGCTCCCCGACCCCCCCCACTGGAAATGGAAGGCAAATCGAGGGCTTCGGGTTGGGTTGGGGTGGTTTGGTGGGTGGTGACAGACGGGGCGGGGCGGCGCCCGGGCCTGCCGAAGAGGCGGCTCCACACCCCGGAGGCGGCCCCGCCGACGCCGCTCGGCGGCGCGCCGCAGAGGTGCTGCGGGTCGCCGACGACGCGCTGCCACTGCTCGGACAGGCTCTGACCCATGGCGGCCAGGGCCTGAGCCCCGGGCGGCGGGAGCAGAAGAGCAGCAGACGGCAGAAGCATGCTCGACTCTGGGATCTCGATCCTCGATCCTCGGACTTCGATTCTCAATCCTCGATCCTCGGCTTTCGGTCCTCTTAACATCGTCTCTTTCTCCTCCCACACGCTGGCCTCCGGCAAGCAACCTTTATGATCCACCCGCGACCGAAAAACTTGATCGTCCCTGTGGGATTATTCTCCGTCGGACTGGGAGTACATGCGGAGCTGGGGAGAATCGGAACGGAGATGGCATCGCCCTGGCGACAGGGGAGGGGACGGGGTCAAATCGATGCAGGAAGGGCAAAAAGGCCAGAGGTATGGCAAGAGGGGGGAGACGAGGCGCACGGCAAGGCCGTGCGAATGCTGGCGAGCACGGTAGCGGCCCAGTCCATGAGAAACCTCCCGCCAGAAACCCAACCCTGAGACCCCAGAGTTGCCAACGTGGCCTGTGGTGCGCGAGCGCCACGCCTTCCGCAGCAAGATCCAAGAAATCCGCGCGCGGCGACCGGTGGCTCCCAGACGCCCGATGTGGCCGCGTCCATGTTGTGGCGCTGTCAGCTTGCGGCCGCGTTGTAGCGCTGCCTCCTCCTCTTCCTCCTCCTCCTCCTCCTGCTCCTCCTCCTCCTCTCCCACCTCCACCTCCTCCTCCTCCTCCTCCTCCTCCTCCTCCTCCTCCTCCTGGCGCCCTGGAGAGATCACGGTGGCTGGCTCTCTGAAGGCCTGCCTGCCGGGCCCCTGGGCACGAGAGCAGCACCCCGCTCCGAGCGGGGTCCAGGCACGGGCTGCGGAAGAAGAGCTCGGGAGGCCCACGGACTGGCAAACGAGGAGGAGGAGGGGGAGGGCGAGGAGGAGGAAGAGGAGGAGGAGGAGGAGGGCGAGGAGGAGGATGAGAAGGAGAAGGAGGAGGGCGAGGAGGAGGGCGAGGAGGAGGAGGAGGAGGAGGAGGAGGAGGACTGCGCACGCAGGCAGGCAGGCCCGAGCGAGCCCACGAGGGGCCCGAGCGAGGGGGCCGACAGAACGAGGAGGCCCGTGGGCCGCAGGGGCACGAGGGCGAAGGAGGAGGAGGAGGAGGAGGAGGAGGGAGGAGGAGGAGGAGGAGGAGGAGGAGGAGGAGGAGGAGGAGGAGGAGGAGGAGGAGGAGGAGAGGCACATCGGTGCAAGAGAAGGAGGGGAGAGGAAGGAAGAAGAAGAAGAAGACTCGGCCTTGCGCGTGGTCTGTGCCGATCCCTGACCGCGCGTGAACCCGTGCAATCAGAGCCCTACCTCGAACGATCATCGAGCGAGTGCGATGAGGTCGTGAGTAGCGCGCGCCGTGCAGCCTGTCGTACGTGCTCGTACCCAGGCAGTCGCAAATCGTGAGACCCCTCGAGGGCTGGGGGGGACACCCCACTGGCCTCCCAGTGCCGAGCCCACGTCGCTGCGGGCGACGGGCAGGCCTCCGAGGCACCCGCCCCGCCCCGAGGAGGGGCCCACACTCCAGCAAAGCGACGGACGAAAGGGGAACGACGCGGAAGAGAGGACGACGAGGCGAGAGGGCGAGGCCAAAGCAGGAGAAGAGCAGAGGAAGCAGCGGAGGGGAGTGTGGGTCCCCGAATTCTGGAAGATAGCCACTCCGAGGAAGAGGTGGGGAGAAAAGGCGGCTCGGCGCAGCCTAGAGGGGCGGGGCCTCGGACATCGAGGTCACGTGGCAGGCAGGTACTCGGTGGTGGCCAGCGCGGGCGTGCACACAAAGCCGCGGGGACGAACTTGGCGGAGACCCGCGTGAAGTTCGACAGGTGGTGTCGGGCCCGATCCCGTAAGGACAAAGCCGCGAATACACCACATAACATCATCAAAGAAAGAAAAAGAGCGCGCTGACGCCAGAGTCGAGCGGTGCGCTCAGAAGAGAGGAAACCTACAGTGCAGCAAAGAGGCGTGGCGACGAGCGGAATCGCGAGGCATCGCGACCGTCTGAATATTAATTGACCCAGCCGTCTAGGTCGTCAGCATCAGGTACGTGGATTCGAGGAGGACGTATGGAACAGCACGTCAGCGTATGTAATGTCATGTATCTGTAGAAGAGTGGGTGTCCATCTGAGCCAACTGTGAGCCGTCAAGTAAGACGAGGGGTTCCGTCTCATAGACTTGAAGCACGAGTCGGCGGGAGTCCAAAAAAACCTCAAATCCTCCGGTACACAACGCTCCTTCGGAAAGATAGTTCGTGAACTCAGAATATGGAGGTGCTGTCCAAAGTCCGTCATGTAGTGTCATTTTGCGAGAGTTCCCGTGCTCTGATGCGTGCAAAGATGGCAGCCCGACGAGCCTCCCACGGAGCGGGGCCCGAATCTGGCTGACTTACTTCGCGCCCTTGCCCTTGCCCTTTTGCTTCGTCTTGTCGAGGATGCGCTGCGCCATGGTCTCCAAGTGCCCCTGAGGGGCGGTCCCGAGCTTGAGCTTCGCGTCCTCCAGCTGAGCTAGCTTGATGATCGACTGCTCCACCTCCAGCTTGCTCAGATGACGCTCGGGCGACCCCTCTTGAGCGTCCGCCAGCTGCACCGTGACGTCCCCGCCGATCGCGAACTGCAGTCGGGTGTACTCCTCGTTGTAGCACTTCTTCAGACGGAAGTGCCTGATCACTAATCCTAGCTCCGCAGCCGAGCTGATCGACACGAACTTCTCGTAAAAAAGGACCAGGGTTTGGTACGCCTGAGTCCCCGACTTCTGTAGCTTCTCTGATTCGACCATCGACTTGAACACGCCGCGCGCTATGTGCAAATGTGGTGGCCCCAGATGGGGCTTCGCTGCCGCGATGGCTGCCGCCTCCGCGTACATTTTGCCTGCGCCTCGCCCTGCGACCACCAGGAAGCTCAGCGTCGGGATGACGAGGCACACCCACTCCGACGCCGCCAAGTCCCTCAGCAGCTGCGCGTGCATGCACGCCATCTTGAGCAATATCGATATGGCCTGCTGCATGTCTCGAGCCCGAAGGGCCCCCTCGACCTGCTGAAGACCGTCTTCTGCCTCGTCTGCTGCGTCCCCGAGGTTGGCCTTTTTTCCCGAGGGTGCTCCTCCGAGGTCCTCGCCGTCGCCTGGCTTGCGCTTGTGCTTCTTGATCAGCAGCTCCAGGTCCATGGACGCCGCGTCTGGTTGCGACATGCCGCGGTCGAAGCCGAGGCCGAGGGAGAGTAGGAGCACCCAGGGCACAGTGTGTGCGTATGTGTATCTGAAGTTGTCGGAGATCTTGAGCCGTGAAGCTGCATGCGGGGCAATCGAGTGAGAAAGGTTGAACAACTTCTGCCGCCGTGTAGCTACTGCGTCCTAGAGCGCAGCGATTGTGGGCATAAGATCTCATAACATGTCGCTGAGCATTCTCCCGAGTACTGAGAACCTGGAGGCACCGAAAACACTGGTTCGTGACCGTGAGAAGTGCTGCCTCGTTTCGAACTTTGTGAACTCTGCCTGCGTGCAATAAAAGAGCTTTCATGCTGGTGAAAGTGTCGCCACACCGCTGCCCCTCTGAGTTCTTCAGATTGCAGACGAACTCGCCAGGGGCGTCCACCTCCTCCTCCACCTCCTCGTTCATCACGATACTCGGGGCCACCGAGGGCCCGCCAGGTGGAGCGATCGCTTTAGAAAAGTAGGTGGCCCTGATAACTGTGAGGTCAATCGAGGCCCAGTCGTCGAAATCGTTAGTGTAAAATAGACCCAAGAGAGGAAAATCTTCTGGAATTAAATCAGCGAGCTCCTCAGACTGGCCTCTGGCAAACTGGAGGTCCTCAAGTACCTGACGAGCCCAGGGGTTAGCCTTTTCGTGGATCGTCCAGTCGTCGTTCATGCTAGGTATGTCATTGATCGTGCCTAGTATGCATGCCCGAACCTGCCTGTGGGCGCTAGGGTATTTAATCCAAGACTGATACCAACGTAGCCTACGAAGTCGCAGTTCGTCTGCCAAAGGAAGGATCTGCCAGTAGGCCCATACCCTCTGAGCGCTCCACCTCCAGCGCTCCCCGTCGTGGTCCTCAGTGCCCTTGACCCCGAGACCCCTGCGCATCGCCCTCATCATGATCTTGTCACCCTCGACCGTGAAACTTTTATCTGGGACCCTCCCCTCCATCCCCGACAAGAGAGCACCTTGCACATACGAAAGGATGGCCATGCGCTTGATGCCGCGGGCAGCCTCGTGGACAAGAAAGTGAGAGATGATGCCGAGGCCTGTCCGTCCTGCCTGGAATCTTTTTCCTTTCTCAATCTGCAACGATCCCTGCACCGTCAGCCAACCGCCGAGGATGCGCATAAATCTGCCAAACTGCCCAGAGAGACGCAGAGTACCTGCATGCAGGAGGCGGCGTTGGGCGATGCAGCCTTTCCCAAAAAGCCTAGCAAGTGTGACCCTCTTGCCCTCGTTGAGCCCCACGCCGATGCCGTCCAGGGAGGATGCGAACTTACTGCTGCTAACCTGTGCCAGTGCGGTAAGGTGACGTGCCTCCCCTCCTCCTCCATAGGGTTCAGGTCCTCTTCCTGGGATCACCGTCTTCGTGATATCGTCGGCGTACAGTGTGATGCCCGTGTCCGTGCGTGTGCCGTCCACCTCCTCCGCCTGTGAATAGGTGTACGAGCTCGTCCCCGCCCTCCAGCTCAGAAAGGCCTCCAGGCCCTGAAGATAGAAATACGGGAAGCCTCTAGCAGGATTAGGGTGTCCCATGAGCTCTCCAGAGGTAGGCCTGAGGGAGATGGGCCTGTCGGGTCCCATGATCTGCATCGCCGTCTGCATCGTGCGAGAGTGCTGGAACCTAACGTCCTCGGGGAGGTAGAGGGACTCGAGGCAATTCAAGATCGTCTCTCGTGTCGTACTGGCGAAAGCGTTCGTGGCGTCTTCGTTGAGGAGGAGCATTAGGAGGAGGAGGATTAGGATTAGGAGGAGGAGGAGGAGGAGAAGGAGGATCGCGTGAGGCAGTGGGGAGGATCCCAGGGCCTGCCCCGACTCGCGAGGCGCGGCGGTGCAGCTGCGCGGAGCCGCCGCGGAGCGCACGGCGCCCACATCCGCCCGCCGGCCCCGGGCCCCGGAGGCGGGCGCGGCCTCGGGCCAAGGCGGCCTCGACCGCAAGAGGGAGGGGACTAGGGCTACCCCAGATTTCGTAATAAAAGGGAGGGGGTCACAACCCTCCCTTCTCCTCCTCCTCCTCCTCCTGCTCCTGCTCCTGCTCCTCCTCCTGCTCCTCCTCCTCCTCCTCCTCCTCATCCTCCGCTTCCTCCCCCACTCCTAGCCCTTTCGATCAGGGTCCGCGGCACCGGCCGTCAGGCCTCTCCAATAAAAGGGAGGGGGTCACAACCCTCCCATACGAGAAGTCTTAGACCCCCCCCAGACCATCCATGAAGGGGCGGCCCTCTGCCCAGACCCCCCCCGAACCCTCCAAGACAGCTCAAATCAGACCCCCCAAAAAATGTGACCCCCCCCACTTTATTTTGGAATCCGGGCTAAGTCGGGCCTGTCTCCCTACAGGGGGATTTTGGACGAAACGTACAAACAATACTCGACACATGCTCCAAAGATGCCCCAAAATACTCAAAAAATAGTCCCCAGACTATTTTTCACTATTTTTCAATCTTCCCCCTGCAGAGGGACAGGCCCGACTTAAGACGAGGGCGAGAGGGGGGGGGATAGGAGGCTGACGACGACGAGGACACAGAGGATTCAGGGGCGGCCGAGAGGGGGGCGTCGACGAGGGGGGGGGGCGCAAGTCATGGCCAGCGGCACGTGCGCGGCCCCGGGGATGGGCCAGGGACGCAACGAAAGAAGAAGAGGCGCCGTGAAATCTGAAGGAATATCATGGCCCACGCCATGAGATCCTCCCCCTACTCATCACCCCCCTCTTTGCCGCCCCCAAAGGACGGATGGGACGGATGGTGACGAGCACGGGGGTGACACCGGATCGGGGGTGGCTTAAGGCGCCCCTGGCCCATGGTGCCCCCAGCACTTCGCTCCATGCTGGAGCCCTTTGGGCCCACTGGGCCTCGTGCGGGGTGCTCTGGAGGCCGTGGGGGCCTCCCTGGAAATCCTGGAAGCACCTTGTGCCAAGGGCACTTGTAGCAACCTCCGACCCGGGGAGAAGGAAGATAGATCACACCCGCCCTCTTGTTGCAGGTCGGGCATGTCCCCCTACAGGTGGAGATCGAAGGACACATGAAAAGACAATCGAAACATACCCCCAAAAGTCAAACATCGTCCCCAGACATGCTTTGACACTTCCCGAACCTTCCCCCTGTAGAGGGACGTGCCCGACGCCACTCTCGTTCTTTGAGCCCCCCATCTTCCCCCTCGGGGTGGCCGGCACGCGTCGCGAACCTGGTGCACCTGGCGCGGCTCGGGGATCTCCTGACCTCGGTCAATCCAGACCCGGGTCAGCAGGAGACCAAAAACTGCAATGCAAGAACAAAAAACTGCAACGCAGGTCTTCGCGGACCCGGGTCAGCCAATGTGCGCGGCCGCCTCGCGGCCACGAGCGGCTCGCGAACCCCGGTCAGCCAGAAGGGGTCTTCGCGAGATCCTGCAGGACCCGGTGCCCTGGCTGAGCCCCGTGGCGCCTGGTGGCGCACCCGGTGGCGCGCGCCTGGCACGGTTCGGGCCGCCGGCTCGCCCGTCTCGTCCTGTGCGCGCGGCGCGCCGGGTGCGCGAGGCGACCCGCGCGGAGCGAGCGTCGCGCACCTGGCGTGCGTGAAGGGGCCCTGGGGTACACAAGTGAATAGGCAGAACCAACAGGATTCCCAATCTTTCCTATAGTTTCTGGGCTTCTGTCTCCCCCACCGCTTCCCATATTCTTTCCTATATTTTCTGGGGAACCGACGACTGACTGTGTCTGTGCGTGTTTGTCCCCTCCTGTGTGCGTGTTGCTTCCCGATGGGTGTCCATCCTGCGTACAAGGAGTCTGGGGTGCCACGTGAACGGCTGGAAGGCGGGTGGGACTGAGCGAGACGGACTGCGGGTCTTCCTTTCTGGGAACTTGACCTCTGCTCTGCATCAATCCTTAGTTCCTATATGGTGAAACACCCTCACGTCCCCACACAGCCGGCCGATAGCAGCCCCGCCGTCCGAACTGTCAAAAAACCACACAAACTCAATTTTTTCTCTCCAGCATATCGTCGAATTGTGAAAAATGATACGGGAATGGGACAAAATGGGCATCGGGTAACCCTAAGCGGGTCGGCGCGTCCTACCCGTTAAAAACAATACAAAGTCAACGTTTTTCTCGCCAGCATGGACTTTCTTGTCGCCGACGCTGCGAACAGAGTAGCACCAATGAGACGCGGCGCACATCGCGCGCGGACGCCTGGCCAACCCTACGCGGGACCCCCCCGTCCTACCTGTCAACAAAAAACAACGCAACGTCGACGTTGTTATTGCCAACATGTACTTTCACCTCGTCGGCGCTGCCAATCGCGAAGAGGCGTTCTCCTCTTCCTCGTCGGTCCCACCTGCCCTCTGGGCGTCGGTGGTTTAGGGCGTTTCCTCTTCCACCCCTTCCTCTTCCCCTTCGGGGAGGGGTTTACCCCTCCCCCTACCCCCTTCCCATGGACCTGGACGGGGGGGGGGCGGGGAGGTGTCAGCGCGTACCTTTTCGCCCAAATTGGCTCCAAGAGGGCCACAGCGAGCCCAAAATAGCCTCCAAGATGGCTCAAGATAGCGCAAGATGCCTCGACATATCCCCAAAGATGCTCCAAGATGGTTCTAAGTGGCCAAAAGAGCTCCCCAACGAGGCCCCGACGAAGCCAAACATCGCCCCAAAACCTAAGGACATCAATGCGTGTTGCTGTCTCACCCTTTCGCTTCCGATGGCCATCCGAGGCTCCAAGATGGCTCCAAGATGGCCCAGGATGGCCCCAAAAGGGGCCCAAGACGGCCCCAAAAGCGCCCAAGAGCGCTCGAAGAACGCTCCAATATGGGTCCAGGAAGCGTAATTAATGAATCCCCCGTTGTTGACCGATCTCATCCAAGATGGCCCCAAGAGGGCCCCTGAAGCTTCCAATAACGCCACGACAAGGCCCCCAAAGGGGCCCAGACAAGCCCAAGAGGCGCCCAAGACGCCCCAAATAGCTGCCCGTGGGGCCCCCAAGAAGCCGCAATAGTCTCTCTGAAGTTCCTAAAAAGCTCCCAGACGTTTCAAGAAACTTCCACGACAACCCCGAAGAGACATTCTAGGATACTCTTATGTTCGTCATGTGTCTTGCTCCTCCTCCTCCTCCTCCTCCTCCTCCTTCTCTTCCTTTTCCTCCTTCTCATCATCATCTTTGTCCACCTACTATAATACTCTTCCTTCCCCTCCTCCTCATCGGCCTCCTGCTCCTGCTCCTGCTCCTGCTCCTTATGTTCCTCCTCCTCCTCCGCCGCCTCATCATCATCCGTTGTTCTGTTCTCCCCCCCCAGCATCATCCTCTCCCTCTGGCCCATTTGCATATCCTGTGGTTCGCCCCCCCCCCCCCCCTTCCTCCTGCTCCTCATCATCACCCTCGCCCACCTATTATAATACTCTTCCTTCCCTTCGTCTTTATCAGCCTCCTGCTCCTGCTCCTGCTCCTGCTCCTGCTCCTGCTCCTCCTCCTCCTCCTCCTCCGCCGCCGCCTCCCCCCCATTCCTCCGCCGCCTCCTCCTCCGACATCCGCCCCCCTCATGACAATTTGTTGATCCTGTTGTTCGCCTCCTCCTTATTTCTCTTCTCTGGTTACGCCGGCGGCATAAGCTGTCGTTGCCAAGACGTAGGAGACCCCGAAGAATTCCCCAAGACGCCTCAAAGTGCCCCCAAGGAGATTCCAACCGCCTCCAATAGGCGTCACAAGGCATCGAAACTGCCTCCCGCAGGCCCCAAAGCGGCCAACCACGAACACCCAACCAACATCCATGACGCCTCCGACATGCCGCCCGGCCAAACTGGCCAGACACGCCGAAAGCTACAAGATAGCCCCATGAAGGCCCCAAAGCCCCCCCAAAACAACATCAAAAAGGTCAGAACAAACCACGACCATTCAGTTTTCGCCTCAAGTTCGATATGTTTTCATTTCGTACAAACTAAACACCCAGAGTTCCACTACGCCCGCCCTGCCACGCACCTGCCTCACTTCGCCGCTTCCTCTAGCGCGGTGGCGGATATTTGCGGCAACGCAATTGGATATTTCAAATCGCGACCCGACCGTCGAGATTTGGCAAAGATGCCACAGGCGAGACCCAAGGAGACCCAAGGAAGCTCGCGTTGGGGAAGAGTTGCGTAAGAGCTTGAAACAAGCATCGCAACATAATGTAATACACCAGAGCTTTCCGAACGGTCATAAGCAACACAGATGGCACGCACGCACCCCGAACGTTCACAAGCGTACGCATTCTTCGCGTATTCATGATGATCCTCCTCGCGCACCAACAGACTCAAAATCCTATAGCACGACGACAAGGAAACATGAATGAAGAAAAGAAAGAAAGACGAGGAGAAGAGTTAGGAGAAAAATGAATAACAGGAGGAAAAAGAAATGCCGAGAATAAGGAAGAGGGGGAAGAGCCAAATGATAACGATGATGATCAGGAGGATGAGGACGATGACGAAAAACAGAAAGAGGAGGAACAGGCTGACAAGGGAAGGGAAGAAGAGGAGAGGAAAACACGGAGGAACAGTTCGCCTTCTGAGGCCATCCTACAGGCCATCCTACAGGGCATCGTAGTCGCCTCAACCACTCTCCCCAAACACCTGTCCCCCTCTTGCCCCCAAGGTGACCGACGAATACAAATCATCGATGCTTATTCACAGAACGGCTGTTTTAGGATGGGTTGGTGGGGGAAAAAAACGCAGGCGGAAACGCCAGCGGCGGGCGGTCGCGGGCGGGCTGCGGCCGCGACTAAATTCCCGAGCGCGCGCGGGGGCCGCGGATCAGGCGGCGGGGGGGGCAGCGCCCAGGGCGTCAGAAGCTGGTGGGGATTCGCGAAGCGTCAACAATTTAGCCCTCCCTCCCTCTCTCCCTCCCCTGCTTCTCCTCCTCCTCCTCCCCCTCCTCCATGCGCGGCAGGGGCGAAACGATTGGCGGTACAACACGCGTGGCTGGAGTGAGACGTGGCGCACTTCGCGCGCTGGACATGTTGCCGCCGACGATGCAACATGACGGGCCGGAGCGGGGCGCGGGGTACACCGCCGCTCGTTTCTCGGCGACGTTGCTCAAAACGCGGCAGGAATAGGACGCAGCTCATGTCGCGCGGTGAACGTCTAGCCGCAGAGAATACAAGATGAGCGACAGGCGTCGGACGCAACGCACTTGCTTCTTATTTTGTGGGAGGGCGGATGGGAGTGGACGGAGCCCTCTGACTCGTTCGAGCTGTCTAACTTGATACACACACACACCCTCACCCACTCGACCAGCTGACAGTGCGCCCCCCCATCAAAGCCCCCAACAAAATAAAGAGTGCACGTGGCGGCAGACTCTGAATCGCGAACTGGCACCCCGCGAGAATTATACATTTGTCCTGCCAGGAAGGCGGCAGTGGTCGAATTGCCCGCTGTGCTCTGGCCCACATCCCTACACCTACAAGGACAAACTGACTGTGGGTGCAGACACCATGCAGCATGCTGATCACTCCGACGTCACGTTGCCACGGCTTGTGTGTTGACAGCCATGTTGAAGTGTCGGCCGACTGCCCGATGTGTGCTGCGTGCGATGGAGCACCTGGCGCACTCTACGCGCGTCGCACACCCGACGCACCTGGCGCGGCCGGAGCATGTGGCCTGGAGCACGCGGCGCACGAGACGCACCAAGCGCGCGGGCCTGGCACGCTTGGACCCCTTGCACTGCAAACACGCGGTGCACCTCGCGATTGCCAATAGTTGTCCGTCCGATGGTGACATCTGCCTGATTCAGCTGAGTCGCGGGTGGCTCTCATTTGCTGGGAGGGCGAGCGGGAGTGAGCGAGACAGCTTGTGGCGTTGCCGCTGGCACTTTGGCTCCTCACCCCATCCCTCTTTCCCTTGGTCTACTGGGGGGGGGGAAGGGCGAGGTGTCAGAGGGTAATGGTTGCCCCCGGATGGCACCATCTATCCCATGATGGTCTCCAAGATGGCTCAAGATTTCCACCATGCGTCCAAGAGGCTCCCAAAGCCGCCGCCCCCCAAGAGGCCGACCTCCTTGAAAATTAGCCTGACGAAAGACCCAACCATATGCAGCCGCAAATATCGCATTGTTGGTATCACTGTCAGTGGAGATCATTCTGGGGCCACGAACCGTGTGAGGGGTGTGCCGACTTGGGTGCGGCGATCCCATGCGAACCCTCCCACTGGAGCCTTCGGTGGAGCTCCCTATGGGGACGCGAAGCGTGCAAGGGGTGTGCAGACTTGGACGCGGTGGTGCAATGAGAACCCTCCAACTGGAACCTCCCGTGGAACTCCCTGTGGGGCCACGAACTGTGTGAAGGGTATGCCGAATTGGGCGCGGTGGTGCCTGGCAAACCTTCCCACTGGGACCTTCGGTAGGGCTCCCTATGGGGCCACGAACCATGAAAGGGGTGTGCCGAATTGGGTGCGGTGGTGCCATGCGAGCCCTCCCGCTGGAGCCTTCGGTTGAGCTCCCTATGGGGCCTCGAAACATGTGAGGGGTGTGCCGAATTGGGCGCGGCGGTGCCATGCGAACCCTCCCATTTGAGCCTTCGGTGGAGCTCTCTATGGGGCCACGAAAAGTGTGAGCGTGGGTGCCGAATTGGGTGCGGTGGTGCCGTGCGAACCCTTCCACTGGAGCATTAAGCATAGCTCCCTATGGGGCCACGAACCGAGTGAGGGGTGTGCCGAATTGGGCACGGTGGTGCCAAGCGAGCCTTCCCACTGGAGCCTTCTGGGGACCTTCCTATGGGGCCACGAACCGTGTGAGGGGTGTGCCGACTTGGACGCAATGGTGCCAACCGAACCCTCCAACTGGAGCCTCCCGTGGAGCTCCCTATGGGGCCACGTGTGAGGGGTGTGCCGAATTGGGTGCGGTGGTGCCATGCGAACGCTCCCACTGGAGTCTTCGGTTGAACTGCCTATGGGAACGCTAAACGTGTGAGGGGTGTGCCGACTTGAACTCGGTAGTGCAATGCGAACCCTCCAACTGGAGCCTCCAATAGAACTCCCTATGGGGCCACGAACCGTGTGAGGGGTGTGCCGAAGTGGGTGCGGTGGTGCCATGCAAACCCTCCCACTGGAGCCTTGGGTGGAGCTCCATATGGGGCCACGAAACGTGTGAGCGTGTGTGCAGAAATTGGTGCGGTGGTGCCATGCAAACCCTCCCAGTGGAGCCTTCGGTGGAGCTCCCTATGGGGCCTCGAAACATGTGAGGGGTGTGCCGAATTTGGTGCGGTAATGCCATGCAAACCCTCCAACTGGAGACTGTGGTGGAGCTCCCGATTTGGCCACGAAGCGTGTGAGGATTGTGCCGACTTGATCGCGATGATGCCATGCGAAACCTCCCAATTGGAGCTTTGGGTTGAGCTCCCCATGGGGCCACGAACCGTGTGAGGGGTGTGCCGAATTTGGCGCGGTGGTGCCATGCAAACCCTCCCACTGGAGCCTTCGATGGAGGTCCCTATGGGGCCACGAAACGTGTGAGTGTGTGTGTGTGTGTGCGTGTGTGCAGAAATTGGTGCGGTGGTGCCATGCGAACCCTTCCACTGGAGCCTTCGGTGGAGCTCCCTGTGGGGCCACGAAACGTGTAAAGGGTGTGCCAACTTGGGCGCGGTGGTGCAATGCGAACCCTCCAAACTGGAGCCTCCGGTGGAACTCACTATGGGGCCACGAACCGTGTGAGGGGTGTGCCGAATTGGGCGCGGTGGTGCCATACAAACCTTCCCACTGGAGCCTCCGCTTGAGCTCCCTATGGGGCCACGAACCGTGTGAGGGGTGTGCCGAATTGGGCGCGGTGGTGCCAACCCAACCCTCCCACTGGAACGTTCGGTGGATGGGACCACGAAACGTGTGAGGCGTGTGCCGAATTGGGCGCGATGCTGCCATGCGAACCCTCCAACTGGAGACTTCGGTGGAGCTCATTATGGGGCCACGAAACGTGTGAGGGGTGAGCCGAATTGAGCGCGGTGGTGCCGTGCGAACCCTCCCATTGGAGCCTTCGATGGAGCTCCCTGGGGCCACGAAACGTGTAAAGGGTGTGCCGAAATTGTGGACATGCGGAGGGCAGAGGCACAAAGGCGGAGGAGGAGGAGAGGAGAGGAGGAAGGAAACGCGGGGCGCTGTCTCTTCAAAACGAGGGCCCAACATCACAGGCTGGTTGGGAAATATCATGTGTGCTTCCATGGCTGTTGCCGTCTCGCCTTTTCGCCCCCGATGGGCCTCTCAGGCATCCAGATTGCTCAAAGATCGCCGGCAAGATCTCTGAGAGGGACCAACAAGGGCACCAACACGGCCTCAAGAAGAGCGCACAAAACCGCCCCACGAGCGCCCCAACATGGCCCCGAGTCGCAAGGTTCCAACGAACGCACGCCCATCAAAACCGCCCCCTTGTTTCATGGATGTCCTTCAACACGATTGGCCCCAGGGCGATTGGCCCCACGGCGGGCCCAAGAGGGCCCCCGAAGGCTCCCAGCAAGAGCAAGCACAAAAACTCTTGCACCTCCAAGGGGGCCCCAGAGGTCTCTGAGCTCACAACTGTTGGACCACGGGCCTCCCAGGAGAGCGCCGCAGAACCGAATCGATGAATCGGACCGGCGATCGAAGTGAATCGGATCGGCGGACGTCGGCAACCGAGTCGGGAAAAGCTGGATCGGCAGACATCGGCAGGCCAATAGGCCTCCATTGAGAACTCGGAGCCCGCATCGGCATCCCAAAAGAGACTCGCATCGGCATCGGAGGCCATCGAAATCGAGCCGAACCGGAGGAATCGAGACGAACCCTGGTTTTTCCCGGCCACGGCATCGCCCTAGAGGTCCAGGCGAACGCCTGCGGCCATGCCGGCCGCGCCAGAGGCTCTGGGCGCGAGCAGCCCGTGCAGCTTCGCGGTCAGGGCGGTCGAGGGCGCGCGCACCTTGCGGCTCGCGGCGTGCACCAGCAGCAGCAGCGCGAGGCCCATGCCGAAGCCGACGAGGACGTTCCAGCGCTGTTCGTCCAGCTCCTCTCGCGAGCGTCAGTTCGGGCACGTCCTCCTACAGGCGCCTTCTGGCCGACAAATAAGACATCGTCGGAAAGGATCCAAACATTCTCTCAAAACACGAAGAATCATCACCATATTATGTTTCGACTCCTCTTGAGCATTCCTCCTGTGGAGGGACATGCCCAATCTCACGCGAGCGACGACCGAATCCGTACCCACGCCCTCGCGGTCTGGGCTCTCGGGAGCGCCATCCCGTGGACGCGCGGCCGCCTGGATCCGCCCCCTGTGCGCGGGGCAGCCGCGACAAGACCGCCCCACGTCCACGGGGCCCCCCTCCCCCACGGGGGCCCCGCCCGCGAGGCCGTGAGCACGCCTGCGGTCTCTGCTCGCGGTCCTCCTCGCTCGGCACCTCCGCGCCGGCGACGCCGCGGAGCGCGGTGCGGCAGAGCGGGCAGCGCGGCACCGCTGGCCCGTGGGAGTCCACCATGCTGAGACACCGCAGGTGGAAGCGACTTCTGGCTGACCCAGGAAAGGGGGGCCCAGCTGAAAGGGGGTGGTGCAGCAGGTTTGGGGCGATCGTGTTGCAAACGCACTGCGCCAGAGAACTGTACTGCATGGGATTGCAACCAACGTGTTGCAGGCGGGAACCCAGCTGTACATTTTGCGCACCGGAACGCACTGCACGCCCCCAAATCTACTGCAACCCCCACCAATCTATTGCACCAGATTGTTGCACCAGCCCCTTGCCACTGGACCCCCTCTTGGGTCAACCAGAGCGATGGCCGCACTCCGTGGTGGCGACGCGGCCCCCCCACCAGGACGGCGGCACCCTGGAGCAGAGCGACGCGTGCACGACACAGAAGCGTGGGAGGGGCAGATGCTCCGGGAAGGGCTCAGGAGGAGCGGGAGGGGCAGGAGGACGAGGAGGAGCGAGGAAGACGGAGGGAAGAGCAGTCCAGAGAGAGGGCAGCGGCGGAGGCAGAGAAATAGGAACAGCCGCAGGGAATGCAGGAGGGGAGGAGGCAAGAATAGGTTGGGAAACAAACTGCGACCCTGATACCGATACCGCGAAGCACTCCCCGGCCATCCTCTGGGGTGCGTTCTGACCTAGATCTCAAGGAGAAACCGAGAATTCCAGCCGTGGCGACGAGGGCTCTCCAAGACGAGCAGCGGTGCCTGGCTCCTCCTCTCGCCATCGCTCGGACGTTCACTCCCCGCACATGTTTCGGCGTCGTGCGTGCATTGTTCGCTTGGACGTCGCTTCCCTGTGCAAGTGTCGGCCCAGTGCGTTTTTTGTTCGAGCATGTTCCAAAATGCTCCTCAGTGGCCCTCCCCGGGGGAAAAAATGGACACGTCCGAGCGATGCCGAGGACGACGGCTCTCCAGGACGAGCAACGGCATCGGTTCCCGGCTCCTCCTCCAGAAGAAGAAACAACGGCTTAAACATAAACTTCCGACGGTCCGCACGGACTTCTTAGCTTCGCGCTGGACCCCCCTGCATAGCGCGCGGAGCGCGCCGGGGGCGGCGCTGGAGGCGCCGCCGCGGGGGCCCAGCGCGGATGCAAGAAATCCGCGCGGAGCGTCCAAAGTTTGCGTTTATGTCGTTCTCTTCTTCAATTACGTCAGGCATGTCCTCCTACAGCCGGATGTTGGAAAAAAACTCATATTCTCACTGAAATCCCTTCGGAGAAATGAATCCTTTTTCGAGTTGAAACAGGCAGTAATAAACAAAACACAGAATCAAAACTAGTCGAAGAACCGCCCCCAGGCAATTCTTGACTATTCTTGAATATTCCTTATGTGCAGGGAGGTGCCCGACTCAATTCCAATTGTTTGTTCTTCTTCGATCCTCTGTTGGAGGCCTGGAGATGGGCACCAACACCAATACAGGGGGGTACCTCCACAGGGGTAAGATGATCCTAGAGTTCGGTATCTTCTTCCCTCGGTGGAGGTACACCGCCGAAATTGGTGTTGGTGTCAACCTCTAGGCCTGGGACTCTGGGGAGGACGGCGCCGAGCGCTTTCCGTTGAGCAGGGACCGACAGTCCCGGCATTTCTATAATTAGGCCGACCACGACATGTTCTTATATAGAACCCAAAGATGTTCTTAAGACCATAAACAATGTTCTGAGAACATAAACCCGATGTGTAAAATCATACCAGTCCCAGCCAATAATGTTCTAATAACATGTCGCGCAGACAACACAAAATTCTCAGAACATCGTTAGGCAGGCCTATAGGCACGCCGGGACGCTTCGCCACTGCTTGACGGGGACGTGCCCGACTTAACTCTGGCAATGTGTTCTTCTTCGATCCTGTGTCGGGCGTTGGCAGAACTGGGTGTCGGAGTGTTTTCCGGCCTTCGATGCTCTGGTGAGCGAGCGCCGCGCCGAGCGATTTCTGCCCCCCCTCCCGGGGCCTCGTGGCAGAAAGGCCTTGGGAGTCCCGAAACGGTGCGGTGACGGACCGTGCGGTGACCTCGAAATCCCCCAAGACCTCACCGCACGGTCCGTCGCCGCACGGTTCTGGGACCTCGGAGGCCCCTGTCGCCCGAGACGTCCTCGGAGGACGACCCGAGTCCCAAAACCGTGCGGTGACCCCGAATCCCCATCGACTCACCGCACGGTGTGGTCACCGCACCGTTTGGGGGCCCCCGAAGGCCGCACGAGGCCCCTGGCGTCCGGCGGGCAGCGGCGAGCCCCGGGGCCAGCCGCCGCCGCAGCGCGGCGGCCGCGCCGGCGGCCGACGCCGGCCCGAGCGGGCTGCAGAGGCTGGACCTCGTCATCATCGTCATCCTCCTCATCATCAGTATCATCCTCATCCTCAGTATCAGTATCAGTATCAGTATAAGTATCAGTATCAGTATCAGTATCAGTATCATCATCCTCGTCCTCATCCTCCTCCTCCTCCTCCTCCTCCTCCTCCTCCTCATCATCATCATCATCATCATCATCATCATCACCACCACCACCACCACCACCACCATCACCATCACCATCACCATCATCATCATCATCATCATCATCATCATCATCATCATCCTCATCCTCATCCTCATCCTCATCCTCATCCTCATCCTCATCCATCCTCATCCTCATCCTCATCCTCATCCTCATCCTCATCCTCATCCTCATCCTCATCATCATCATCATCATCATCATCATCATCACCACCACCACCACCACGACCATCATTCTCATCATCCTCATCATCATCGTCATCACCACCACGACCATCATCCTCATCATCCTCATCATCATCATCACCATCAACAACATCAACATTAGACCTCGGTGGGGAGCACAAGGTGGGCTCAGAAGCCTCCTCCTTGTAGATTCAAGCATGTTTACTTGCACGGCGGTCGCCCCCCCACTCTCCTCGCCACTCTCTTCCAACGGATACTAGCAACGAATACTAGCGTGCGAGTGCCTCTCGACTTGCGTGATCTCCGCACGTGCAAGTCGTTAGCGGCTTGCTTCAGGTTCAGCCCCCCCCTCCATGCAAGTAAACTTGCTGGGGTCTAGAAAAAACAGGCACCCTCGATGGGGAGCACACCGTGGGCTCAGGCTTGGCGGCGAGCGCGGGGGGGAAGTCTCACCAGGCTCGAGTTTCGAGGCTTTCGGACGGTTTCGTAGGCTCTCAGCGGCTTTCAAGCCTCGGGATGCTTTCCAACGGCTGCGCCTCGCCGAGCTATGACCCGAAAAGCACCAGGCATCCGAGCAGGGGCGGCCCTTCTCAAAAGGCTCGGAAATCCCACGGCCTTCTGAGAAGTCGTCGAAGCCTTCCCCGAAGACACGGAACAAAACTTCTCAGAAGGCCGGAGGGCTTCTAAGAAGCCCCGCCGCCTTCTGAGAGGGTTTTCTCCTGGCCCTGGGACACTCAAATAAATACACAGAAATCCATGGATTCCCCATATTTCCCCATAGTTTCTGGGTTGTCGCTTCCCCCCCCCACTTCCCTTATGTTCCAAGATTTTCTGGGGAATCGACGATTATTTGTGTCTGTGTGTTTTTTTCCCTCCTTAACATCGGGCGCCTCACTTCGCGCTTCGCGCTGAGCGAAGAGCTTCGCGCTCCCGCGCCGCCACCCAAGGGAGAAGAGGAGGATGAAGGAGGGATCGGAGCTGAATCGCGCGGCGCGAATGACTTCGCGCCCTCGAGAGCGCCCTTGGAACAAGAGCGGGGCTTAGGCGAGAAGACGTACAACCACACGCCGCGGCTGGCGCGGGCAGCCAGCGTGGGGAACACACGGGCCGCAGAGAGTGGACCTCGGTGGGGAGCACGCGGTGGGTTCAGGTGGGCCGCGCAAGGACGTACTAGCATCATGAGTCCTCCTTGGAGGCGTGCGTCCGACCCGGACATAGAGATGTGGCCTTCTTGCAGTACATCGCTTCCTGAGCGGTATGGCCACTAAGCGCCCGCCACGAAGCTGATCTTTGAGGGATGAAAAAAAAAACGACCCTACCCTGGGTTACAAGTGCGTGGTCTGTAAACCTCCTGGAACCCCCAAAGCCTAGAGCCGCCAGGACGCGGCACATCACGCAGGGTTTACCCTGTCAGCCCACAAGAGTTTCAGCGCACAGCGCCTCGTAAACCAGGGTAGGGGCGATGTTTTATGCCCTTGAGATCTGACGAGATGTCTCGGCACGCGCGCCGCCCACGGGCGGGCGACGATCAGGTGGACGCCCGAAATGGGTACGGGAAGAATTGGCACAATGCCCAGCAACAAATGTTGCCCCAAACCGACCGCGGCCGCTGTTGGGCAGGCGGCCTTCTGTCTCAAATGTACACAGGCCGCGGCGACACCGACAGCGATTCCTGTTCAGAACGAGCAAGAACTGCTGTTGGGAATGTACCGATTCTTTCCGTACCCATTTCGGGCGTCCAGGTGGGCGACGACAAGGAGCGGGCCTTACGCGAGAAGACGCAGCGACTATGCTCCGTGCCTTGCGCGGGCCGCCAGCGTGGGGAGCACGCAGGCTGCAGGGACTGGACCCTCCGTGGGGAGCCACACGACGGGGGCTCAGGGTGGGGCGACGAGACGAGGCGGGTCCTGCGCGAAGAGACGCAGCGACCACACGCCCCGGCTGGTGCGGGCAGCCGGCGTGGCACACCGCGTGGAGCAGTAAAAGGGCGACTGTGAAACGGGGCGAGTCGCACGCGGAAAGACGCAGCGACCCCACGCCGCGGCTGGCGCGGGCCGCAAGCGTGGCACACCGCGCGGAGGAAAGCGGGCGATTGTAATCCAGCCTGGGCAAGAAGAGCATCCTTCAAGAGCATGAGACCCTGCGCCGGCCAAAGCAGACAGAACATGAGGGGTACGCTCCCCGGGATGCACAAGAACACGCAGCAAGCACCAGGAGCACCAGGGGTGCCCCCTCGCAACGACCTCGATCTCATGCCTCGGTCCGACTGCACGCGGGAAACGTACGCGGAAAGCTCATGCGCGGATGCCCGCGCAGTCGGCCCCGTGTTCTTCCGTCGCCCAGGGGGGGTCGGGAGCGGCGACGCTCCAGGAAGGCCGGGGAGGGCGGCGCGCACAACTCGACATCGCTCGGACGCCCCTTTCTCGTACATGTTTCGGTTCGTGCGTGTAGTTTTCGCAGGGTGATCCTAGATGCTCGTCGACGGTCCTCGCCGAGAAAAAAACGCACACGTCCGAGCGATGCCCAGACAAGGGGATCCTGAGGGGGGGGGGGAAGGCATTTCAGAAGGAGGCTGCTTCTTCGAAGGCGCTGGCCCTGCATCTGCGGAGAAGGCCCCCTGCTTAGCTCTGAGGAAGCAGGGGTGCTTCTCAGAAGCCTCCCACCCTCCCCAACACCCTCCCTCTGCGTGTGGCCGAGGTGGGCTCCTCGGACTAAAAGAAAAGAAAACGCCATGAACATAAACATTTGGCGCTCCGCGCGGATTCCTTGGATCTGAGCTGGACCCCCTCTCTGGCGCGCGGAGCGCGCCAAGGTGCGGCGCCCGAGGCGCCGCCAGGGGGGGGGGGAGCGCGGATCCAAGAAATCCGCGCGGAACGCCCACAACAATTTACGTGTATGCCATTGCTTCTTCTTTGACACACGGGGCTGGCCCTTCCGGGAGCAGCCCCCCCCTCCGCAGAATCCACGAGCCGATGCGGCCTCTTCCGAAAGGGCGCCTCCGAGGATGCTGCCGCCCGTTGTTTCTGCCGGCCGGGGGGCCAACAGATGGCGCACGAGCCGTGCTCCGGGCACTCGCCGTCCTCGTCGGAGCCCTGCGAGGGGGGTCCCTGCCCCTTCTCCTCGCTTTCGTCCTGCCCATCCCCCGTGCGCGTCCTCGTCGCCCTCCCTTCGCCTCTTCTCGAGGCCTCCTGGATGGGGTCCGCGTAATAAAATGGGCTCGAAGGATCACGCCGCATCGCCAATGCATCGGCGATGCATCGGCGATGTATCGGCGATGTATCGGCGACGTCAGCGTTGGGAAGCAGTGTCCAAATCGAGACCAATCGTCGATGCATCGGCGATGCGGCGCGATCCTTCGACCCCATCTGCTCGGACCCCATCTAGGAGGCCTATATATGATCCAGGGTCGAGGGTTCTCGCGCCCCCCCCCCAGATGGTATGGTCCCAGGATTCCTCGCCCCCCCCCCCCCAGATGGTATGGTCCCAGAGACGACGACGACGACGACGGCGACGACGACGACGGCGACGACTACGACGACGGCGACGACGACGACGACGACGACCACGACGACGACGACGACGGCTGCGGCGGCGACGACGCCGGCGGCGGCGGCGGCGACGACGACGATGACGACGGCGACAACGGCGACAACGACGATGATGACGACGACGACGATGACGACGACGACGACGAGGACGACGAGGACGACGAGGACGACGAAGACGACGACGACGACGACGACGACGACGATGACGACGACGACGACCTCTGAACAACCACAGCACCACACCACATCCACAGGGGGGGGAGGGGGGCACCGCAGCGCAGCACCACGCCACGCCCACTTCTGAACCACCACAGCACCACACCACATCCACAGGGGGGGGGGGGCACCGCAGCGCAGCACCACGCCACGCCCACAGGGGGGGGCGGGGGGGACCATCGCGCAGGGGGGGGGGGGGGGCCCAATGGCATCAGCATTGGGGGGGGGGCCCAAGCCCTGGACCATATATTCTCCGCTCCCTCCTGCTGAACATCCTGCTCCCTTTGTCCTCGGACACCGATCGAAACTTACATGCTGGCTGTCGCCAAGTCTCACTGGAATGGAACTGATCAGACCACCGCGCGGTGCTTGTCCAGATTCTTCATGGGTGTAGCCAAATTCCGTTTACGATGGGCCCGGTAAACTTGGAAACTGTATAACCGAAACCCGGGCAGTCGATTCTCTATGATCGTATGGTGAACTACCTGGCATGTTGTTAGCATCTGTGCAGAACCATTGACTCGCCGTCGCACCTGGAGCAATGGGTGTGTCAGGACATCGTATGGTCTCTGATGCCGCTGCTGGGGAAATGACGATTACTGCCGTCCAGTGCACGGAGTTCAGCACGGGTTTGTTGATGATCTCAGATTTCCTGCGTGCTTTGCATGCTGAGCAGAAGAGGGTGCCCACAGCAAAGGCCTGGGAAGTTCGGGTTAGGACCTCCCCCCGGGGCGCCCTTCGGCCCTCACCCCAGGTCTCCCTTCGCCTCCCGCCCAAACGCCCGGCCGCCAAACAATGGAACGAAGATGACATCACCCTGGCGACAGAGGGAATGGGGTCAAATCGGTGCCTGGGCATCGCTCGGACGTCCATTTCCTGTGTTTTTTTCGGTTTCGTGCGTGGCTGGTTCGCCAAATCATCAAGGATGCTCCTCGATGGTCCTCGCCGAAAGAAAAATGCACACGTCCGAGCGATGCCAACGTGCAGGAAGGGCAGGAGGCCAGAGGTATAGCAAGATGGGGGAGACGAGGCGCACGGCGAGGCTGAGAATGCCGGGGAGTACAGTGGCAGCCAGTCCCCAGGAAGCCTCACACAAGAAACCCAGACCCTGAGACCCCAGAACGCCCATGCGATTTGTGTTGGAACGCCGCGCCTTCCGCAGCAAGACCATCGAAACCAAGAAACTCAGGGCACCCTGGAGGCAAGTAGGGTGCCTCTTTAGACGAAGAAGAAGAAAACGAAGAAGAAGAAGAAACAGAAGAAGAAGAAGAATCAGAAGAAGAGACGCGATTATACCGGAGAAAAGCCCCAAACATAATCCTTTAGGGCTATAGGGCCATAAGGCTATTGGGCTCTAGGGCCTATAGGGCCTATAGGGCCTATAGGGCTATAGGCTATGGGGCTAGATGGCTATAGGGCTACAGGACTATCGGGTAATTGGGCTATGGGGCTATAGGGCTATATCGAGCTATAGGGCTATAGGGCTACAGGGCTATAGGGAGATGGGGCTATAGGGCGATATGACTATAGGGCTATAGGGCTACATAGGGCTACTGGGCTATGGGGCTACATAGCTATAGGGCTATAAGGCTATAGGGGTATGAAGCTATGGGGCTGTATGGCTAAAGGGCTATAGGGAGGTATGGCTATAGGGATAAGGCTATAGGGCTATAGGGCTATAGGGCCAGAAGGCTATAAGGCTATAACCCTACAGGGCTATAGGACTATACGGCTATAGGGCTGTAGGGCTATAGGGCTATAAGGCTCTGGGTCTATGGGGCTATAGGGCTGTAGGGCACCCAAACACCGGGGCGGGCCGCCGAAATCGTCGACGCAACTCCTGGGCACCTGGGCACCCGTGCGTGCCGTCGAAATCGGCGACGCAGCTGACCTAACCATATACAGACGCAAACCCTGATTGGGGAATGAACACAAACTGTTGGCGCTCCACGTGGATGTCTTGGATCCGCGCTGGACCCCCTCCCTGGCGCGGGGAGCGCGCCAGGGGCGGCGTCTGAGGCGCCGCCCAGGGGGGCCCCAGCGCGGATCCAAGAAACCCGCGCGGAGCGCCAAAAGTTCGACTGGAGGCAAGCAGGGTGTGTCTTGGAGAAGGAGGAGGAGGAGGAGGAGGCGGAGGAGGAGGAAGAGGAGGATGAGGAGGAGGAGGAGGTCCTCCTCCTCCTCCTCCTCCCTCCTCCTCCCCACCTCCACCTCCTCCTCCTCCACCTCCTCCTCCTCCTCCTCCTCCTCCTCCTCCTCCTCCTCCTCTATCTCCATTGCAAAACCCAGAAAGCAACCGTCGGCCTCGGCGGCGTGCGCGGCCGGGTAGGCCGCGGCCCACGGGAACAGCTCCGGCCGCGGCGCGCCGCGGAGGCCCAGGGCCAGCACCAGCTCCCGCAGCACCGTCGGGCCCTGCTCCTGGGGGGGGCCAACCCCGACCTTCCGGAGAGCTATTTTTTAGCAGGGGAGGCCTGAAAACCTAAAAAACGAAACGAAGCAGCCTGAAGCCAAGACGTAGAATAGCTCTGGGATAGGCTTTTAGATCGCGTGCTACTTTCTAGCCCTCCTGGAAGGTCAGGGAAAGAGGGTACCCACAGCGCCACTCCAGAAGGGGGGCCATGGATGCATGCTTCTGCGTCGGCCACTGGGCAGAGGTTCCTGCTCCGGCGAACGGGCATCAGTGGGGCCCGCTGGATGCAGAGTGGGCCGCAGTGCACGGGGGGAGAGGAGGATACCCCCGGCGCATGCGAGAAGACAGGAAGCCCAGGGATACACACACACAAACAGGCACAAATCCCAAGATTCCCTTTGTTTTCACTGAGTCTCCTGGTTTTCGTCTTCCCCCCCCCCAGCTCGACTCGAGGGGGGAACCAAACTAGAGGCCTCCTAGATTTGGGTCGGACATGGCCTCCTACAGGCAGATTTTGAAGACACATTATAGACATAGCCAGTAACTATACAAATTCGGAAAATCGCCTCCAGGCGATTAAATAATCCAATATCCTGTAGAGGGACATGCTGGGCTTAATCCTTGATGGGGTCCGAGTGGATGGGGCGGAAGGATCCCGCCGCATCGCAGATGCGTCGGCGATGTATCGGATCAGCGACGCTGTCGTGGGGAGGCACGGTCTCCACATCGAGGCGCCTCGCCGACGCACTAGCGATGCGGCTGGATTCCCCGACCCCAGCTGCTCGGACCCCGTCTGGGAGGCCTCGAGCAAACAGGCGCCCGCATCGCTACTCCCCAGACCTCTCCCGGGCGTGCGCTCGGACCAGAACCTCGCGGAGAATTCAGCCGTGGTGGCGAGGACGCTCCAGGACGACCAGCGGTGTCGGTGCTCGGGCGGGTGGTAATTAATGGAGGGGGGGCCCCAATGGGGGGCGAAGGAAAAGGCCCTGAAGGGGCCCATCGGGGTCCCTCTTGGGCACCAACTGGCTCGAAAAAGGGCCCTGGAAGGGCTCCGTGTAGGGCCCTTCTCCTTACACAGGAGTTAAAACATTGGATTTTAATACATGATCAGTTTATGAATAATTGTATGCATGAGCTCGCCGTTGCTTTTAATACTGAATCCCTGCATTCTTAATGCATGATCCGCACGCGGAGCATGTATTCAAAACGGCACTGTACCCCCCTCTGGGCCACCCCCCAGGACCACCCGCCCGAGGTGCCTTGTCCTCCTCCGGAGCTCCGCCACCAGGAAACAGCTCGCCACGCGCCAGTCCGCGGGCATCCCGTGGCACGCCACGTACCTGGGAGAATGAAAAGTTACCAATATCGGCGGTGGACAAACTTCCCTTTAGTAGACCTCCCCTTAGTGAAAACGGCCTGGGACCGAAACCGACGGACCTGGACCCGCAAAAATAACGGCCGCGACGCCCTCTCGCGAACCGAAAACGGCCAATTCCTTAATCGACGAGTCAGGGTAGGAGGTCTGTCCACCCCCGACAATACCACTACTCCCTGGACCTCTCTCTAGGGGTGCGCTCTGACCAGATTTCCGAGGCGAATCCAGCAGTGGCAACGAGGGCCTCGCAGGATGTCCAACGAGGGGGACAACGGGCGATGGGTAACTGTATAGGCACACGCTTGTCGATAGAGGTGGGTAGAAACATGATGTAGGAAGGCGTCGGAAGCAGATTGGGCAACCCGCCCGCCCCCTACTGAATCCCTGCATTGGGATCATGGGGCTGAGTCCTCCTCCGGAGCTTCGCCACGCGCCAATCCCGTGGCACGCCACGTACCAAGTTACCAATATCGGCGGTGGACAAACTTCCCTTTAGTAGACCTCCCCTTAGTGAAAACGGCCTGGGACCGAAACCGACGGACCTGGACCCGCAAAAATAACGGCCGCGACGCCCTCTCGCGAACCGAAAACGGCCAATTCCTTAATCGACGAGTCAGGGTAGGAGGTCTGTCCACCCCCGACAATACCACTACTCCCTGGACCTCTCTCTAGGGGTGCGCTCTGACCAGATTTCCGAGGCGAATCCAGCAGTGGCAACGAGGGCCTCGCAGGATGTCCAACGAGGGGGACAACGGGCGATGGGTAACTGTATAGGCACACGCTTGTCGATAGAGGTGGGTAGAAACATGATGTAGGAAGGCGTCGGAAGCAGATTGGGCAACCCGCCCGCCCCCTGGAGAGGAGGGAAGAAGGGAACCAGCCAGTCCTTGAAGTAGGAAGGCGCCAAAAGCAGATTGGGATCTGGGGCTCCAAGAGACCCACTTCCAAAGACCGATGGGTGCGGGCATTTTGTCCTCCTCTGAGTACAGCGCCGGCAGGCTGCAGCGCGCGGCGCATTTCAGCAGCAGCGCCGCCAAGCCCGCGGCGCCCGGCCGCCGCTGCGGCGGGCCCCCGCCCGAGGAAGCCAGGAGGCCCGCGGAGGGGAGCCGCGAGGCCCCCCCCGCGCCGGCCAGGGCGTACACGGCCGCCTGCTGCACGGTGAAGATCGGCGGCGAGCACGGTGGGGAGGGGAGGAGGAGGAGAAGGAGGAGGAGGAGGAGGAGGAGGAGGAGGAGGGAGGAGGAGGAGGAGGAGGAGGAGGAGGGAGGAGGAGGAGGAGGAGGGGAGGAGGAGGGAGGAGGAGGAGAGGGGGGGAGGAAGGAGGAGGAGGAGGAGGAGGAGGAGGGAAAAGGAGGAGGAGAAGAGGAGGAGGATGGAGGGGGATGGGGAGGGGGAGGATGAGGAGGAGGAGGAAAAGGAGGAGAGGATTTCCAGGATTTCCGCTATCACAAGAGTGACTTAAAGGCTGAGCTCAGGCTTTTGGGAAACTCACCGCGAGAAACTAGATCCAGATATTCGCGGGACGTCTTCGATATGGGTAAAACCATGGCTTTGTTGGACCTCTGAGCTGGTCTTGACCGAAATCGCCACATGTGCGATAGAACCATAATCGAAGCGCTTCGTGGAAATATAAAGCATGTGAGGGGTGGACCCAACCTCCAGCGATTTGTAAACGTCGTCCTCGAGGGAACCGAAGCACATGACCGTCGACATCCTATAAAGGCACACTATCACTTTTCAACCAGACCCGCAACTCTGCTTTCGAACTCGAGCATATGGAGGGGGAGGAGGAGGAGGAGGCGGAGGAGGAGGAGGAGGGGGAGATGAGGACGAGGAGATGAGGAGGAGGAGATGAGGAGGAGGCGGAGGAGGAGGAGGAGGAAAAGGAGGGGAGAAGGAAGAGGAGGAGGAGGAGGACGAGGAGGAGGGGGAAGTTTCCTCCTAGACTCTACACCTCCGAACCTCCGGCGGATCGGGCTCGCCTGGGCCTGCTGGCCCTGAGCCCTCAGGCCGCCACATCCTACTCCTTTCTCTTCCTCCTCCTCCTCCTCCTCAAGGCAGGCGCTCCTTTTTCATCGGCATGAAGGCGCCCGCGATCTGATTCGCGGGCACGAGCTCTGCGGCTGGCGACCCTCGCCGCCGCTGGACCCCCCGCGAGAAGCCTCGCGGGGAGCAAGACCGCGCCGACCGCGATGCGGCAAGCGCGTGCGAGCCCCCTGGTGGGGCCCGCCGAGCAAACTCGGCTGGGGCCCCACCCCTCTGGCGTGGGCGGGCGGGACCCCAAAAACATTGGCGGCTCCGCAGGAGCCTTGAGCAAGCAGCGGCGGAGGAGGACAACGGGAGAGGAGGCTACGAGACGGGAGGAAACCCACTGTTCTCACGAACGATCACGTTTCCTCCTAGACTCTACGCCTACGAACCTCCTGCGGATCGGGCTCGCCTGGGCCTGCTGGCCCTGAGCCCTCAGGCCGCCACATCCTACTCCTTTCTCTTCCTCCTCCTCCTCAAGGCAGGCGCTCCTTTTTCATCGGCATGAAGGCGCCCGCGATCTGATCCGCGGGCACGAGCTCTGCGGCTGGCGACCCTCGCCGCCGCTGGACCCCCCTCGTGCTCTCCTAGCGGCGCAGCGCCGCCCCCTCTGGTGCGTCCTGCACCAAGTCTTCTCTTAGCGCGCCGCGGGGCCCACCTCGAAGGCCCCCGCGCGCACTGGCGGGGGGGCCTGGCCCCGCGTAGCCCAGCACTCCTAGCTATGCTTAGCGCCGCATTGCCAGCCTCGAAGCTCCCCTGCGCCCTCAGCACTGGCCTGATCGGCCCTGCTGCCCACGCGCTCTGAGCCTCCGGCCAACGCGACTGCACAACTCCTCAAACCATCGTGATGTCGGTGGCCGCCATGCTGCTGGCAACCCCCTCTGCCATGCCGCGCGCCCCCCACAGGTGGCAAGGCGCGGACTTACGGTCAAAGCGCTGGCAAGCAACCATCCGCTACAGAAGCGCTCAACACATCATGTAACTTTTACAGAAAAATACAACGCACTGCCGAGCCGCATAGTTCGGCAGTGTGTTCGTTGTTTTTTCTATGTATTATTTCATTCACGTTTTCATCGAATAGCGCTCGCGCCGACGCAATGCCAATCGCAAGTGGTGACGCGCACGCATCGCGCGCCCACGCCCGAACGACCGAACGAGTCGTCAATTTGCGATTGCGCGGCGAAGCGAACGAACCCGTAACGCCAAGATCAGCGCATCGAACATCCGAACGCCTTTTGACGCAGGCCCGCGCTCGCGAGATCGCGCTCTAATGGGACGCGCAGCGCGGCCGCGTTGTCAACGTGAGCACCCTCAAGCGCGCCGCGCAGGACAGCATTCACTTTCAGCACTCGCGATCGAGTCTGGCGCCGCCGCCTCGGCACGCGCGTCGTTTGCTGGGCGCGCCCCGCGCTCGCGCCCAAAGTCCGCCAATGCGCCCGCGGCGCGTGAACGACGGCCATACGTTGCGACACGACCACAGCATCTGGCCGCTCGTTCCGCGCGACGGGCGCGTCGCTGGACCATGAGTGCACGCGGGCGGTTCGTCCAGCAAACGGCTCGGATGCCGGAGTGGCAAAGCCGAACTCGATCGCGACAGCCGTCAGTGACGGCTGCGCGCCCCCCTCCCGCGCGACCGCCCTCCCCCGCCATCCCCGCGCCTCCCGCGCACGTCCTACGGGCGATCGCCCCGCCCCCCCGCCCAAGTATCACGCCTCCATCCTCGTTCGTTCTTCCGACCTTTTACCCCGTGCCCCTCTGTGCCCCTCGCCCCCTGCCTCCCCAGATCCCAACGTAGTTGCCTTACATCGCGCCCGCCCTCCCGCCCCACCCCTTGCTCGCGAGGGCGCGGGCACCGAAGGCGCCCCTGAAAGGCCGCGCGGACCCGACAACCCGCCAGATGGATGTCGAATGGCATGGCGCACCAGAATGCCATTCGACATGCAATCAAGCCTTGCAGAGCGAAGCCCCATATATACTTAACACCAGGCGTGCTGAGAGCGAAGCTCTGGGAATAGTAAACATCAGGGTGCAGAGAGCGAAGCTCCAGATATTATAAACATCAGGGCGCATAGAGCGAAGCTCCTCATATGCAACAACACATTGGCATGGTGCCGTGCGTTGACCCAGAGCGCGCAGCCATGGGCCTTGTTAGGTTCGACGCTCCATCTCTCCGGCTAGGTTGCAAACAGTTTCCCGAATGCCGTGGCACGCTCATCCCACATCGCACGACCCTTCTTCGTGTCGAAGTGGGCCCTGTTCAAAGCGACGATCGCTCCCTGCTCATTGCTCTGGGCGGTGCCCCAAAGCAACGGGGAGTAGGCTGGCACCACCGTGGCCATGCCGACCGTGTCCTGACCTGGAGCTGGCACCGTCGCGGAAGCCTTCGCCCTCGCCTTCGGTGGCCCCTTCGCCCTCGACTCGTCTGGTGCAACCGTGTCGCGGAGCCCCGCGGGCACCGTCAAGGACCACCACCATGCCGTGGGAACGTGCAAGCTGTCCCCTGGGTTGACGATCACCAACGTTGACTGCTTGATGATGTCTGCTCCCGTCGCTGTCGCGAGGAACTGCTCGTAGTTGTTCACGGCGATGCCCTGGCCCAAGAAGTCCTTCATGCGCACGGCGTGGACCAAGAGCGGCTTGTCCATGGCGGCAATGATCGATGGCGTGCCTGGCATGGGCACGCCCTGAGGACCAATGCGATAGACGCCAGCTCTCGCACACACGAGCCAGCACTCCGAGCCCTTCTCCTTGGTGTTCTGCGCGCCCAAGGTGGCGACCGCGTCGACGTTTGCGAAGCTATATGACACCCTCCCCATCGCACCTGGCCACAGCGGGTGGTTGGCCATCTCAGCCTTCATGCTGGTGATCTTGCTGTCGATGAAGACCTTCGCGGCATCGTCCAGCAGCAACTTCGTGCCCCACCATGCAGTATGCGATTGGCAGTCTTCGTTTGGGCTCTCGCCCGTGAAGAGAGCCAGCTTGGCCACGTCGAAGGAACCGTCCTCGGGGTTGAGCTGCGCCTTCTCACACAAACAGATCACGCCATCCGTGCTGGCGCGGCTGAAGCTAGCCGTGCTGTGGATCTGCTCCGACGCCCACTTGGACAAGTTCAGGCCAAAGCCTCCTTTGCTGAGCATATGTTGGATCTTCGTCTTCTCCCAGCGGTTCTTCTGGTATCCGGACCTCTGTTCAGAGCAAGCCTTCTGGAACTTGCAATTCAGCTGATCCGTGAGAGTTTGCACCTGCCCGAAGCACGTGGACGTCTGCTTCTGGATGTTCGTTAGCGCCTCCTCGAGAGATGGAACTTCATCCACCTTGGCGGGGCCGATCTTCTCGAGCTCGCCGTTGGCCAGCGAGCTCACGCGAGAGAGGTCGCCGATCACCGTGCTGGCGTCATGAGGTAGATCTCCCACCCCAATGTTCTTCTCCACGACCTTGGTGTGCAGCGCCTGGAGCTTCTTGGTCGCGCCGACCTCCTTCTGGCTGCCGTCGATGCTTGAGACGATGTCCCGAAGCGCGGTGCTGATGTCATCCTTCGGTTTCAGGAAGCCCTGCGACGGCTGCAGCTGCGACGCCAAGCGGGCGCCGCGTGAACCGCGAGCGCGCGTGCTCACCACTGAGATAACGTCATCCTCTCCCATCTCATTGAATGCATCCGCGAGGCGCTGGACGTTCACCTCATTCAGTTTGGCGCCGCTCTTCCCGCCAGTTCGCCCCGAAGCTGGACTAGCCCCATCGCCGCCAGAAGACGCCGCCCCTGAGCTCCGAGAGGAGGTTCCAGGCGCCGACTCGATCAGACCTCGCTTCACGCCCTGGGGCTCCGCCCTCTCCAACTTCCTGGTCACCTCGGGGCCCGCAATGGCAATGCACTTCTCGCCCTTCGTGTTGACCGTCGGGTGCTCTGCGTACTCACTGTCCCACTCGGCGCTCGCCTCGTCCGAATCCATGCCCCTCAACTTCGCCTTCTTGTACTGTGCCTTGGTGTACTTCGCGGTGTCATTCAAGGTCAGCTCAGCCTTGCGCTGCAGCTCGAGCTCGTAGTCTGCAAGCTGCTTCGTCAGAGCTTCGCGCGCATGCAATCGGTTGCTACCAAAGTGAGCCCGATCGAACTGCATCGCCTCGCAGCGCCACTTCTCAGGATCGCCGCTCATCAACTCGAGCTCGCGCCTGAGGCCGTTCTGGGTGGTATTGCAGACGCGCTGGCAAGCCCGAATGTTGTTCCAACACGGGCTAGCGTAGAAGACGTAGCCGTGCCATTTCTTGGTGTTGTCCTCAGGGCGCAACGGCTCCTGGCATAAGTAGCATGCGCCTGCTAACTCGGCCTTGGTGTGAGCAGCATGATCGCTGGCAGAACTCCTCCTGCGAGCCACTGGCGGGGCTGCAGGAGGCCGCATCTCCGCTGCGTCAACGTCGTCTCCAGAGACGGACATGGTTGCTGAGGGACGCCCCGTTAAGTGAAGAGATGCGCACCTCACCCTGGGCCGCAAGGTGCGTCGAGAAAACAACCCTGAATCAGAATGGCGACGGTGCGGAAGCGGATGGAGAGTTCGAAATCCAAAGGTTGCTCGCACGGATCGCGTGGTCATAATGACGGCCATGCCGCTGGACATTTCATTGGTTTCCGTCCGCTTGAGCCCTGGGGGAAACTTGCGGCCTTTCCAAACAACAAGCCCCGAGCACGACAGAGATTCCCGCCGAACAGTTTTTGATATAGGCCCCGAGGGGCCCCAATAGGCCACGAGAAAACAAAACAAACAACGTCCTGGCACCGACTGGCCACTTTTTTTCGCGGTTTCACGTCGTCCGTCCCGGACATCGCGGCGGTCGGGGCCTCAACGCCACAGTGGGTCTTCAGATGCGGCGCCGCGGCCTCGAACGCCGCGGTCGCGAGAAGACAGCGTGAAACCACTTGTGTTCTTTACATTCGAGCAACCAAGTCAGAGTGCGGACGCGCCGCCTTAGGGCTTTCTTGAAAGAGACCAACTGCGAGAGCCCTCAGAAACAACACGCTTAGACAATCTACCCCATCATTGCGAAACGTTGGCGCATGCATCCTCGAGAAAACATAGCACGTAGCGCAGCGCCGACAAGCGACAGCAACATGTGATTTGCAACCACGTGAACCTTGAGAGCCCAGGAACCCTTGCAGAGGCCCTTTTCGGGGGGGGGTCTCGCCAGCCAGTGACATTCGTTGGTGCGTGCTCATGCCCAGCGCGCGTGCTGCATGCACTGCAATGTATACTGGCGCTGCGCTGTGCCTCGAATGCGCCACGCGCGTGGCGCCTCTAAGTGCGACGCGCGTCCGTGCAGCAAGTGGCCTTTATTGTGAGAGCGCATATTTGGTTAAGCGCACACCGCTAACTTGCTAGTACAGCTTTCTGTTTTATGGCACGATATGTTAGCCTTGGCTTAAGCAAAGCTAGGTACTTTTGCTCGCGCGCTGCATTGCGCGTCACGTCGTGGATTCGCGCGGGCTGCGCTGAAGCGAATGAATGTGGCCATCGCTGGACGCTGTAAACTGCGCCGCGACCCTTTTCGGTCGCGCATGCTGATGATCACGCGACGTGGCGAATCGGGCACCCCGAACGACCGCAAAACCATGTCGACAAACACTGGAAGCACAGGCCGTGTCGCTGGCTTCGCCCAAGAAGACAACGCTGACGACCCACTGTAGTAGGAACAACACGCAAGGCTACGTGGTCGGGGTATCGCCGGCATGTGCCTGGCGAAACCCAATGATAATTTGCTGTTCCTCCGCACGATTAAGCATGCGATGGGGGCAGCTAACTTGGGCCAGGCACCCCTGCGCCCGCAGCTCAACGCTGTCGGTGTCTGGCCCAAGTGAGGTCCATAACGGCTTTGCGATTCGCGTGGCCCATGCGCGTAGGACTCGACGCGTGTCGTTTGCATTTCTGCAGGGCCTAGGCCTAAAGACTTCGCAGCCCCACCCTCAGCGCAGCAGCGCGGCAATGTGTGGAATGCTGCTGTCGGGCAAGCATGGCCCGCTCTCGGTGCCAGAACAGCAGTATTTCATCAATGCTTCGAGGTGGCTTGGGCAATCGATCGCGCAAGCCAATCGCTGCCCAGGGAAAGCCGTGCGCGGCTATGCACTTGGCCCGCCATAGCCCAGCGATGGCAGAGACGAGCCTGCGCGCACCTCGTGCCCGCACCACGGAGCGCTAGTTTGTTGGAGCGCATGGCTACGCGACGCTAAGTAGCCGCGGCATGCAGCCTTGCGCTCAGTCGGAACCGAACAAGTGCTTGCCGCCCCGAACCCCAAAGTGGCACAATGATTGGCCATGATGATTTGGGCTCGCCGCGCGGGCGTATCATATCAGATGGTAATGCCACGGCGCGTCGGCATCTAAGCGCCGTGTACACGTTCTGTCTCACGTGTAGCCCAGGGTGAGTTGTGAGCGCGCATCACAGCTCAAGAATTGACCAAGCGCAGATGAATAAAAGCAGCTGCTCTCTCGGCGGCCGACAGCCCGTCTTTGCCTGCGGCGCAGCGCGCGAGTCGCCCATGCTAGCGCAAGATGGGTCAGGCCGTCGTCTTCTGAGTTCCAGAATACCACAGCATCCGCTCAGGGCGAGACGTATCACTATCCCCCCATGGCCTACGGCTCCCACCGCCGCACTCCATGCGCCGATCAAGAACATGTCGAAACGGCGCAGCCCTTCGCGCGTGCAGTTCTAGAATAGCCCAAACCCCGTTCAACGTAGTCGGCGCTTGGCAGCCCAGGCGCCATTGCAGTGGGCGTCGCTTTTTCAATCTTAGCCCATGGCGACGTGACGTTATTGCAGGGCTTCGCGCGCGCTGCCCAGATGCAAGTCGCGACTTGCGCAAAGCAGCTCAGTCTGTGGAGGTTACCGCGGCTTCGCTTGTGGTATCGCAGGTCAAGAGCAGCGCAGGGGTAGCTCAAGGTGGTTCCGCTCGTCGTGCGCGCAGTTCAAGTGTAGTCCCAGGCTAAGTCAGAGTGGTTCAGCTTGTGCTTGTCCATGGTGCACTCCTGCCCGACGCTGTAGTTCAAGAGTAGTTCAGGAATGGTTCATGATGGTTCAGGTTGCCGCGCGCGTAGTTCAAGTGTAGTTCAGGACTAGTTCAAGGTGGTTCAGCTTGTGCTAGTCCGTGGTGCACTCCTGCCCGCGCTGTAGTTCAGGAGTAGTTCAGGATGGTTCAGGCCGTCGCGCGCGTAGTTCAAGTGTAGTTCAAGACTAGTTCAACGTGGTTCAGCTTGCGCTTATCCATGGATCACCGCCGTGAGCGCTGTAGTTCAAGAGTGGTTCAGGAGTAGTTCAGGGTGGTTCAGGTTGCCGCGCGCGTAGTTCAAGTGTTGTCCAAGACTAGTTCAAAGTGGTTTAGCCTGTGCTCGCCAATACCACACGCCTATGAATGTTGTAGTTCAGGGGTAGTTCAAGCGTAGTTCAGGGCGGTTCAGGACGTCGCGCGCGTAGTTCAAGTGTAGTTCAGGACTAGATCAAGCGGTTCAGCTTGTGCTAGCCCGTGGCACGCTCCTGCCACGCTGTAGTTCAAAAGTAGTTCAGGGGTAGTTCAGGGCGGTTCAGGCCGTCGCGCGCGTAGTTCAAGTGTAGTTCAGGACTCGTTCAACGTGGCTCAGCTTGTGCTTTGTCCATGGCCAACCGTCGTGGGCGCTGCGATTCAAGAATGGTTCAGGAGTGGTTCAGTGTGGTTCGGGCCGCCGCGCGCGTAGTTCAAGTGTAGCCCAAGACTAGTTCAACGTGGCCCAGCTTGTGCTCGTCCATGGCTGGCAGTCGTGAGCGCTGCAGTTCAAGAGTAGTTCAGGAGTAGTTCAGGGTGGTTCAGGTCGTCGCGCGTGTAGTTCAAGTGTAGTTCAAGACTAGTTCAAATGGTTCTGGCCTTGGCGTCGCTCGACCCACTCCTGTGAGCACTGTAGTTCAAAAGTAGTCCAGGGATAATTCAGGGTGGTTCAGGCCGTCGCGCGCGCAGTTCAAGTATAGTTCAAGACTAGTTCAAGCTGGTTCAGTCATCGTTGGGCGCCTCCCCACGTCTGCCAGCGATGTAGTTCAAGCGTAGTGCAGGGGTAGTTCAGTGTGGTTCAGGCCGTCGCGCGCGTAGTCCAAGTGTAGTGCAAGACTAGTTCAAAGTGGTTCAGTTTGTGCTAGTCCATGGCGCACGCCTGTCAGCCCCGTAGTTCAAGAGCAGTCCAGGGGTAGTTCAAGGTGGTCCAGGCTGTCGCGCGCGTAGTTCAAGTGTAGATCAAGACTAGTTCAAAGTGGTTCAGCTTGTCGTAGTCCATGGGGCACGCCTGCGCGCGCTGTAGTTCAAGAGTAGTGCAAGAGTGGTTCAGGGTGGCTCAGGCCGTCGCGCGCGTAGTTCAAGTGTAGTGCAGGACTAGTTCAAAGTGGTCCAACTTGTGCTGATCCATGGTGCACTCCTGTCCGCGCTGTAGTTCAAGAACAGTTCAGTAGTAGTTCAGCGTGGTTCAGGCCGTCGCGCTCGTAGTTCAAGTGCAGTTCAGGACTAGTTCAAGGTGGTTCAGCCATTGGTGGCTCTTGCTCCACTCCTGTGAGCGCTGTAGTTCAAAAGTAGTTCAGGGGTAGTTCAGGGTGGTTCAGGCCGTCGCGCGTGCAATTCAAGTGTAGTCCAGCACTAGTTCGAAGTGGTTCAGCTTGTGCGAGTCCATGGCACATGCCTGTGCACGCTGTAGTTCAGGAGTAGTTCAGGAGTAGTTCAGGGTGGCTCAGGCCGTCGCGCGCGTAGTTCAGGTGTAGCGCAAGACTAGTTCAACGTGGTCCAGCTTGTGCTGATCCATGGTGCACTCCTGCCCGCGCTATAGTTCAAGAGTAGTTCAGGAATAGTTCAGGGTGGTTCAGGCCGTCGCGCCCGTAGTTCAAGTGTAGTTCAGCACTAGTTCAATGTGGTTCAGCCATTGGCGGTTGTCGCTGCACTCCTGTGGGCGCTGTAGTTCAAACGTAGTTCAATAGAGGTTCAGGGTGGTTTAGACCGTCGCGCGCGTAGTTCAAGTGCAGTTCAGGACTAGTTCAATTTGGTTCAGCCCGCGGTCGCCGTTGGCCCGCCGCCGTGAGCGCTGCAGTTCAAAAGCCGTTCAGTGGTAGTTCAGGGTGGTTCAGGCCGTCGCGCGCGTAGTTCAAGTGCAGTTCAGGACTAGTTCAAAGTGGTTCAGCTTGTGCTTGTCCATGGCCCACCGTCGTGGGCGCTGTAGTTCAAAAGCAGTTCAGGAGTAGTGCAGTGTGCGTCAGGCCGTCGCGCGCGCAGTTCAAGTGTAGTGCAAGACTAGTTCAAAGTGGTTCAGCTTGTGCGAGTCCATGGCGCACTCCTGTGGGCGCTGTAGTTCAGGAGCAGTTCAAGAGTAGTTCAATGTGGTTCAGGCCGTCGCGCCCGTAGTTCAAGTGTAGTTCAGGACTAGATCAAGCGTGGTTCAGCTTGTGCTAGCCCGTGGCTCGCGCCTGTGCGCGCTGTAGTTCAAAAGCAGTTCAGGAATAGTTCAGGGTGGTTCAGGCCGTCGCGCGCGTAGTTCAAGTGTAGTTCAAGACTAGTTCAAAATGATACGGTTTGCGCTAGCCCGTGGCTCGCGCTCGTGAGCTCTGTCGGCCAAGAGTTGTCCAGGAGTAGTTCAAGGTTGTCCAGGTCGTCGCGCGCGTAGTTCAAGACTGGCTCAAGACCAGGTCAAGGCGTTACCGCTTCTAGGCGGCCTTGCTCCGCTACCCTGGCCGTCGTAGCCAATGCTAGATCAGGGGTAGTTCAAAGTCTTCCAGGTGGTCGCGCCCGCCCGCCCCGCATAGCCCCGACGGTGTTCAGGGGCTGTGGCCCCTGATGGCCCTCGATGCACTATTGGCGTCGTCTGGCAGCGCATGTATACACAGCGCCCCCCAGGCTGCGCGCGGAAACCGCCCGCGCGGTTCAGGCCTAGACAAGTTGCGTCGCAACGTCTTTCGCAGCGGTTGGCGCGCGCCCCACAACCAGCGGATTCCACCCGAGGCGCGCCCACGCGATGCCCGCGATCGCGAAAACCCTTGCGAACGCGATGGGGTCGCAGTGCAATATGGCCAACGAAAGGCTGGCTATGGACGTGGGGCTGCCGCACCCCCCCCCCCAATGCAGCCGCCTCCGCCGCGCTCGCGGAGCGCTGCGCGCGCGAGTTTCAAGCGCGCCGCGTAGACCGCCGAGCAGCGCCCCCCTCGCCACCCGCCCCGCGCACATGGAGACACCACTGGCGCGGCGCACTGCGCCGCCGCCCGCGACGGCGGGCGGCGCACGCACTGCGGCCGCGCAACCGCCCACCACATACAAACCGATACGCGCGGAAACCTATGAAATCACATGGTTTCATACACATCGAGCCTCCGCGCCGCTCAGCCGCATACAGAATTGTCGCGCACACTGCCGCCCCGCGAGCCGACGCCTTCGACGGCCGCCGACGTCCCGCAGCGCGTCCGAACAGGAGCCCCAAACGGTGACACCCTCGAGTTGGACACCACGCCGCTGGCATAGGGAGGCGGTTGGCGAGCGCGGCGGCGCTTGGCGCCCCAAGGCGCGCCGACGGCGCCCCGCCGTCTCAACTTGAACGCGCGGGGCAAGCGCCCAAGCAACGCGCTTCCACCGTCACTGCCAGCAGCGGCGCGGCAAGCACCACCATTGGTGCGAGGAGAGTGTCGCGAAGCACCCTCGTATTTCGCGACGCGACCGCAGCCCACTCGCCCAGCCCCGCTCGTGGAAACATGGAGGCGGTGCTCACGTGCACCGCAAGTGTGATTCGACGTGGTGGACTTGATCGCAAGCCGCCCTCCGCTGTCGGAATAACAATTCAAATGCATTTCAGGGCTGGTTCAAAGTGGTTCAGGCCGTCGCGCGCGCAATTCAAACGCAGGTCAGGGCAAGCTCGGGGTGGGTCAGACTGCGGGCGCCCGTGCGCCACCGCCGTTCTTAGCGTAGGCCCAGGGCAGTTCAATTGAAGTTCGGGGTGGTCCAGGTCGCCCCGCGCGCAAGTCGCCAGTAGTTCGGCACTAGTTCATGTTGGTTCAGCCTGTGGCAGCCCGCGCGCACACAGTGTAAACATTGTAGGTCGCGGGCTGTCCAGGGCTAGTTCGGGGTGGTTCAGGTCGCCGCGCTTGTCGTTCAAGAGTAGTTCAGGAGTAGTTCAGCGTGGTTCAGTCTGTGGTCGCCAATCGATCATCAGGCATCGCTGTAGTTCGAGAGCAGGTCAGGACTAGTTCAGGGTGGTTCAGGTCGCCGTGCTCGTAGTTCAAGAGTAGTTCAGGAGTAGTTCAGCGTGGTCCAGCTGCTGCTTGTCCATCGCCAACCACTGGCATCAATGTAGTTCAAGAATAGTTCAAGACTAGTTCAGGGTGGTTCAGGTCGTCGTGCTCGTAGTTCAAGAATAAGTCAGGGGTAGTTCAGCGCGGTTCAGCTTGTGGTCGTCCGTAGTCCGCCGCCCGCATCCGCGCAAATCAAAAGAAGTACAGGCCTAGTTCGGGGTATCTAACGTCGTCGCAATCGTAGTTGGCGAAAAGTTCTGCCGTGGTTCAGGGCGGTTCGACCACTGGCAGCCACGGGCCCGCCGCCGTGAGCGCTGTAATTCAAGAGTAGTTCAGGGGTAGTTCAGGGTGGTTCAAGTTGTCGCGCGCGTAGTTCAAGTGCAGTTCAGGACTAGTTCAGGGTGGTTCAGCTTGTGCTAGTCCATGGCACACGCCTGTGCACGCTGTAGTTCAAGCGTAGTGCAAGAGTAGTTCAGTGTGGTTCAGGCTGTCGCGCGCGTAGTTCAAGTGTAATTCAGGATTAGTTCAAAGTGGTTCAGCTTGTGCTGATCCATGGTGCACTCCTGTCCGCGCTGTAGTTCAAGAGTAGTTCAGTAGTACTTCAGCGTGGTTCAGGCCGTCGCGCTCGTAGTTCAAGTGTAGTTCAGGGGTAGTTCAGCGTGGCTCAACCCCTGAATGCCTTCGGTCCGCCGCAGTCGGTCGTGTAGTTCAAGACTAGTTCAAGAATAGTTCAGATTGGTTCAGGTCGCCGCGCACGTAGTTCAAGAGTAGTTCAGGGGTAGTTCAGGGTGGTTCAGTTTGCGGTCACCCGTCGCCCACCGCTCGCACCAATGTAGTTCAATAGTAGTTCAAGAGTGGTTCAGCGTGGTTCAGGTCGTCGAGCGCGCAATTCAGGAGCAGTTCAGGAGTAGTTCAGCGTGGTTCAGCCCCTGGGCGCCTTCGGTCCGCCGCTGTCGGCCGTGTAGTTCAAAGGTAGTTCAGGACTAGTTCAGGGTAGTTCAGGTCTTCGCGCTTGTAGTTCAAGTGTAGTGCAAGACTAGTTCAGCGCGGTTCAGCTTGTGGTCGCTCATCGCCCATCGCAAGCATCGCTGTAGTTCAAGGGCAGTTCAGGTCTAGTTCAGTGGTTCAGATCGTCGCGCTTGTAGTTCAAGGGTAGTTCAGAAGTAGTTCAGCGTGGTTCAGCTGCTGCTTGTCCATAGACCACCGCTGTGGGTGTTGTAGTTCAAGACTAGTTCAAGAATAATTCAGGTTGGTTCAGGTCGTCGCGCACGTAGGTCAAGTGTAGTTCAGGGCTGGTTCAGGGTGGTTCAGCTTGTGGTCGCCCGCCGCCCGCCGTTCGCATCCATGTAGTCCAAGAGTAGTTCACAAGTAGTTCAGCGTGGTTCAGGCCGTCGCGAGCGTAGTTCAAGAGTAGTCCAGGAGTAGTTCAGCGTGGCTCAGCCCCTTAGCGCCTTCGGCCCGTCGCTGCCGGCCGTGCAGTTCACGGGCAGTTCAGGACTAGTTCAGGGTAGTTCAGGTCCTTGTTCTGGTGGTTCAAGAATAGTGCAGGAGTAGTTCAGCGTGGTTCAGCTTGTGACAGCCCATCGCCCATCAAAGGCATCGCTGTAGTTCAAGGGTAGTTCAGGACTAGTTCAGCGCGGTTCAGGTCGTCGCACTTGTTGTTCAATTGTACTTCAGGAGTAGTTCAGCGTGCCTCTGCTGCTTGTCCGTAGACCACCGCTGTGGGTGGTGTAGTTCAAGAGCAGTTCAGGACTAGTCCAAGGTCGCGAAGGTCGTCGCGCCCGTAGCCCAAGAACAGCTTCGGATTAGGTCAACGTGGTTCAGCTTGTGGTCGCCCGTAGCCTACCGCTGGCATCTGCGTAGTTCAAGAGCACGTCAGTGTTAATGCAGGTTGGCCCAGGTCGTCGCGCTCGCAGTTCAATCGCTGTTCAGAACTAGTTCAGGGTGGTTCAAATGCTGGTCGCTTTTTGCCCACCGTTGGCATGCGCGCAGCGTAAGGGCAGATCAGGACTGCCCCAGGGTGGTTCACGTTGTCGCGATCGTAGTTCAAGTGCAAGCCAGGACAAACTCTTGATGGCGCCGCCGCTTGTCGTCCGTGATCCACCCCTGTTGCTGTCGTAGCCTACGGGCATTTCGGGTCTTGTGGTTTGTGGCCAAAGTTAACCAGCGTAAATGACGAGTACATTTCGGCTGGGCAACCCTGGGGCATCGCCTCGGTTCCGCCAGCCGCGTTGTGCGCATGCTGGGTACCCCATCAGTTTGGCGTGGGTGGTTCGGAGTCTTGCTTGCGTTGCCTGGGAGATGTTACTCGTACTTCAACGTGGCCGTCGGTTGGAGTTGTGGTTGCCTCCGTGCGCTTCAAGCGCAAACTTGTTTGTTCGCGTGCCGCATCCAACCCGCAAGTCCAGATTATGTGTGGAGCGGGCCACGGCCAATGGATCCTTGAGCGCGCGCAAACCCAAACGCGGGCAACGCCCCGTGGCACGTTAGATGCCACGAGCCGCGCGGTGGTGCAACGTTTGCGCGCACGTTACCCCAACGAACCTTAGTGGCGGTTTCGCGCTGGGCTGTTTTCAGCATCGGCGACCTGCTGGGTGTAATTCGGGATCGGTTCGCGGCGGCTGCGCCTTGCAGCCATCGGGCCAATGCGGAGCAGAGCCGCGAAACCATTGCCCGCCAGCCCGCTCGCTCCCTTTCGCCCCCCTGCCCGATCACTGGATCCCGCAATCATCGGCAAGCCGAGGCACGCTGAGACCACAAGGTGATGTGCCCGAAGCATTTCGCACTGAAAAGCCCACCCCAACAAGTTGCACCACCAGCTTCGCGCTGGTGGCGCCCCTCCCCCGAGGATCGCGGAGCGAAGCCCCGTCCCACAGCGCCTCGCTCGAAACGGTCTGACGCCAAGGGGCCCCGCCCAATCGAGGCCATAGCCAAGGGAGTGCCCAAATTGGGGTTTTGTCGAAACGGGCCACATCACGTTGGCACCAGCTAGCAGGGTCCACCAGCCAAGTCGGACTCCGAGCACTCCCCCCCCGAAAAACGTATTAAGTTAGGCTTCGCCCTCCCTCAGGGTCCCGCCCCGCACGGGGCAGGTTTACGCAGCTAGGACCAGTAAGATATACCGCGCGCGTGCGAGTGTGGTGTTATCACACGTGTGCTTGCGCAGTGCTTGTACATGTATTGCACGCTTGAGGTTGCTAGTGTATGTGCTGCGTGTGGCGTGATTATCGCAGCGCGGTCGCGCAGGCGCGCTGGGGGCGTCTCTTCGGGGTCGGAGGTGGCTGTGACGATAGCGTTAGCATCAACCGCTCCATGGCACATCCGTCAGGCGCCGAACGCTTGCACATCCACCTCACGGGTCCGCAAGGACATGCAATCTGACATCCTGGCGGCCGGGCCTCCACCTCCTGCGAGCCAAGCCATCCATGACCAAACTCTTGGCCATCCGCGTTTTCGGCAACAACGCTGGTGCATCAACCCCAAACTCCTCCGTCCACAGCTTATCTGATCGGTAGCAGCTGCAATTCACGTGAGATGGGTTCGAGCACTTCACTCTCAGTCCGAAGTCCCCATCGGCCAATGTGGGACTCCCGAGTGACGGCCATGCCGTCGATGAAGAGCGGGTTCGAGTCTGGCCCGACAGCGTTGTCTCCGTCCACGGAGCCTTCATCGACAGAAGCGTGCGACGAAGATGTGCGCGAGTGCGCGCTGGAGCCGCCGTCACCTGCAAGCTGTAGCGGAGCTGGCGCGCGATGGAGGGAGCCATCGTCGCCGTCGATGTCTGCATGAACTCTCGCCACCGCCTCACTCGTGGCCGACCTGGTCGGAAGCCCCAGTAGTTGTGCTGGGGTTGGGCCGTCGTGAGATCCACCGTCATTTTCAATGTATTTGATTGCTGGCAGCCCCGGCACCGTCGCTGGATCCTTCAGTAATGCCTTGAAGTACGCCTGAGGTACATTCGACTTGAATTGAACGCACCCGCTGCTAAAGAGGTGCGGCTGTGCCAAGACGCATAACAGATAAAAACGCTTCGATGGGAGCCTGCGATGATCGAACTCTGCGGGGCCGCCTGGGGCGTGAATCACGATGCGGCCGCAGCCGACGAAACCCTTGGCTTCCAACTCCTGGCGAAGACAAGGATCATAGCAACCGAAACTCCCTCCTCCTCCTCCTCGTTCACCCGCCCTCTCCTCCTGTCCCCCCCTTTCCTCCGCTAGCCTGTCTTCTCCTTCCTCCACCGTCGCCACGCTGACACGCATCCCTCATCCCTCCATCCCCTGTGGCGTCGGTCCTCCAGCAAAGTCAGGACAGGCGCGTCCTTGAACTCCACCGTCAGGCAGCACGGCCGTGGAGAAGTGAGCGCCAGACAGCCGTCCAAGTCAGACTCGGCCCAAGTCCAGTACTTCATCTGGCGCCTGTTCCTCTCGTCTGTGCCAACAAGGCCAAGCATGTCGACATTCTCTGGAGGGGGGCCCGTGAACGCGTCAATCAGATTCGTGTCGTAGCGTATGGTGTCCACTTTCCACACCTCCAGCTCTTGGGCGCAGACCTTCAAGCCGAACTCATTGGGCTTGGTGCTCTCGAACGTCGTGACGCTCACGACTTTGACGTTGCAACTCGGGATCTGGAATACTCTGATCTGCATGTTGCCATCGGCGCTGGTAGTCGAAAGGCTCAGATACTCGAATTGCTTGGTTGAGCTGATCAGCCACTCACGCACAAGCATCGCCATGTCGACCTGCTCGCGAAGCCGACGTCGATCTCCGCCGTCGCCAGTGGCAGCAACATCTGGCTTAGGACGCTTCGGAGGTCGGCGCACGACGAGAGCTCCGCCACCACCGTCGATATCGTCGAAGGTCGGGCAATCGTCATCCCCATCGCCATCCTGCTCGGCATCGCCCTCGCCAAAGCCGTCGCGGAAGCCGCTGAGCACCATGTACAGCTTGTCCGTGAACACTTTTTCGTACACCGTGGGTTGCGCCCAAGCTTCCTCCTCTCCACCTGGATGGGGAACGTCCCATGACTTCTGCAACTCCGAGTCCCCTCCAGAACCTAAGTACTTCATGTCCTCTAGATGTTGGTTCAACCTGCAAGAAGACGCATTCCAAGGAAAGAGTGCTGGACGGCATCTGCCCGTCTCGCGCTTGACGTGCGCGTGGGGGCTCTCATTCACATTGTCGTCAAGACTGATGTTGGCGACGGACTCGACCTCCCTCTTGAGATGCTCATCGTTGATTTCACCTGCCTCCGATACCTCATCAACTAGTCGCCGCGTGGGGCCAGCGGGGTCCATGACATACTGCGAAACTCTATGATGCTGGTCGTGGCTTTTCGACGTGTGCTGACGAACGCACTCCTCCTTCACATGAGGCTGATCAAGTCGGCTGAAAAAGTACGGGATCACATCTGCAAACCGTGTGACCTTGAGAATCAGGCCGTGCGCCCACCGCACGCTGCCTTGCAAAAGCCTCAATGTATTTGCATCTCTCCACTGCGTGACCGTCCACTGTTCCATCGTAGCAATGGATTCAGCAAGGAAATGTGATCTGATAGCCGGAACGATTGGCAGTATACGGCCTCGCATGTTGCAGTCAGGGTACTCCTTCCTCTTGCAAGCTCACAAATGACAAGGGCACCACGTCGCTGCATTCTGCAACTCAGTAAACCAACTGGTAAACCACACCGCGAACTTCAAGTCAATGTGAAACTGCACCGATCCGAATGCCTCCTGGACGTCTTTGACCATCTTGGTTGCCGTCTGCCTCTTGATAAACGCGCCGAGGTCAATCGAGGCCATGACGGCCACGATGCAGGATTCGAGCGACTTCAAGACGCCATGTAAAGATCCCCACCTCCACTCCGCAAAATATGGCAAATACGCAGTCTGCACAAAATCGGCCGCGCCGAACGCCTCCACATCCTTGAGCAGCCGTGTCAAATGCAACCGATAGTGCCTCACGAAATTGCTGATGGCTTTGACTCTGCGGAGAAAGAAGGGGAAGAAAGGCAAGCCGCCACGCGTTCGCCTGACGATGCGATCCACCGTGCGCCGCCACCCTGGAGCCAACAAGCAACGCGGCAACAAAAGACTTAATTGTGAAAACCTCGACGGCACCACGCCGCATAAGGACCTGAAGAACCACGGCAGGACGTCCTCGTAATCCGGCAGCAGCCGCTCAGTGCCGAAGTCAATTGTCAGCGAGCGTAGGTGTCAATAGATCGAACGTGGACGCGAACAATTCCACCCCAGCCCATTGTGGTGACCCGTCGCTGCGCAAATGTATATCGAATCCGTCGCCGTCGAGCCTGGCGAACTGCTCCCTCCACAACAACATGGCCATGCAGTCGACCCGTATCCGAGCGCACCGCAACACATTGTAGCCCACCGTCTCCTCAATCGGCGTGTTTTCAACCTCGCGTGCTCTACTGATGATCTTATTCGATTTTTCACAGGCTGCATCCTTCATCCGTATCTGCTTCAAGTCTCGCGTCGCGTCCAACCAATCAAAAATGTTTCGAACAGGCTTGCTCCTGGAGTCGTGGGCTACCGCCCCTGGCAGGTCCAAGAATGCAGACTCGAAACGATCAAAATCGAATGGCCCAAACTCCTGCATGACGTGATTCACTTGCCTGAAGGTGGGCGCGTTGCCGATGACGGGTCGCCGAGAGAAGCCCCGTCCCAACACAGTGGCATGCCAAAAGTACCAGTCTGAACCCACTGCCGACGTAGCAACATGATATCCTAGCCTCGCCACCTCCACTGAGCGTCACACATCAATCGAACCCACTCGCCACACGTAGTCACTCCACCTTCTGGGCACTCTCCCTGCAACGGCAATAGTCTCTGAAGCAGTTCTCCTGGAGATTGATCGCGGAAATCTGCCACATCATGAAATGTAAACCCTCCTGCCCTTTCCACGGCGCACGGCAGCCTGGAGCAACCTCAGCTCATCTAGGAAATACGAATTTTCAGGGATCTCCTGGAAGAATTGCCAATGTCCGACGTTGAGTCCAACGACGTGGTTGTCGCGCAGCGGCCTCCCCAAATGTGCCCTCTCCTCCCACTGGAACAATCTGGCCCAATGGCATCCAGGGCTGGCCACGATCAGGAAACATGTCAGTGGGCCAAGCACGAGTGGCCCCATGCGACGACGCGGAGGGGGGCGCGGGCCGTCAATGTCGGCGGCCCTGGCGTCATCAACTTCATTGACCGGAGAAGCGCCATCGATGTCAGACATGGATTGGATCTGCACGGCGCCAGAAAGCACGAGGCTTAGCTGTACAACCAAAACGGCAGCATACTACATAATGTGGGCTTGGAATCACACCGAATATCTGACACCACGCGTCTTCGAATCCAACTGGTCATGGCTTGCACTTCGTGTCATGCCGCAAGTGTCAGTGTTAATGATGGTGTTTGTGTTTCAAGTATTTGGCCTACCAGAGCATGTTGTTTCTGCGTGTTTGATTCACTGTCTGGGGTCCACGCTCTCCTAGAAACGCCTTCGCCCAAAGTCAAGCTCCCAAAGGCTCCCCAAAGAGACCCCCAAGTAACCAAAGAACCCCCCCAAGACGCAGAGACAAACGTATCCGCCATCCCCGCATGGGCTTCTCAGCGCGTGAGCTGTAGTAAATCCGCCGCGCCCCGCGGGCACCCGAAGCTCGTCGGGGGCTGTGTAGTTGGATGCGCCGACCGCGCGAAACGTAGCGCTCGCTACGCGGTGCAACCGGGCGCGGTTGCCAGCTTCGCTACTTGGGGCGAACGAGCGAGAACGACGCAGCGCCGCGCGGTTCGCAACGGCGCGCGTTGGGCGCATACGTGTTCGACGCGTTCTACCGTTTGGAGCGTCGTCGGGCACCCTTGCTGTTACTGTTGGAACTTCAGCAAGAAATACCCGACGATGACACGCCAAACGAGAAAGCACGTCGAACGCATATGCGCAAGGCGCGGTTTGAAGTCGCATGCGCGCCTCGATGCGTCGCATTCGTGCGCGCGCGATGAAGCGCCGCGAGGAACGGCAGGGCGCGCGTCGACGCGCGCCTGCAATATTTCGCTGAACTTTGGTCGCGCGAGCGCGAGGGTACGACGCGCTGAGCGCACTGCATGCGCAAGGAACGCGCGCTGCGTAAACGCGTACGACGCGCTTGCCGCAGCTTTTTACATCGTCATCATGCTGCGTTTGCTATAGTCACGGATAGTCGTGTCTGTATGCGGGGGGGAGGCGTGTGATTGGGTTTTGTAGGAAGAGGGCACGTGAGACCGTAAGTCCGCGCCTTGCCACCCACAGGTGCCCCTGGAAGGCGTCGCTGTTCCACCTGCCCCAGCGCTGCACCAGAGCGGTGTCCTTGAATGCCGCGTACAATGCCGACGCTCCTCCGATCCTCAGGCTGTGCGACCCCAGGTCGTTCGGGTCCATGCCCTCCGCCACCGCCGACTGCATCACCACACGCTGGACGTCAGCGCGTGTCACCAAGCGCATGTCGTCGAAAGCAAACAAGGGGTCGTACATCTGCGCGCCCGAGAACCTCTCGTTGGCCCAACCAGCATAGATCTCGAGCGCCTCCACCACGCAAATGTGCTCAGCTCGATCTGCATCCTCCGTGACCACGATGCGAAAGTGGTTGCGCCACTCGCCCCTGTTGTACTGATCGGTCTTGCTGGCCCGGATCTTGATGACGACCTCGTTCGCCTCGCCCCGCGCGCGGGTCGGCTCGCCGCTCGCCTTCGGGGTGACGTCAGCTCCCCGAAGGCCTTTGTTGCCCATGTAGCCGTTCTGATCGTTCGAGATGTATTCGCTGGCTCTCAGAAGGAAGAAGTACCCCGTAGCCACCGCGGCCCACAGAGCTGCGCCCTCTCTCGACCTCTCTGGCTGCAGCTTCCGCCTGATCCACCTCATCATGCGGGGAGTGACTGGCTTCTTGCGCTTGGTGCCGCCATCCCTTCTTCTGAGCCTGTCGATCGCCATCCAGAGCCTACCAGCGCCTTCCGTGATGTCTCCCATGCCGAGCGCGAGGTGCTGGGCTCGGACCGAGCTCAGGTACTGCTTGATGGTGCCCGCCTTCTTGCAGCCTCGGCGCGCCAAGTGGATGACGAACTCCAGCAGCAGCTCCTCCTCATTCCTCCTGCTCTCTGGCGTGATCTCGCGAAGCGGACTGATTCCCCTCGTGCGGCAGAAAAGAGTCCACCACCTCCAGCCAATGCTGTACGACTTGATCGTGGAGCTAGCCAGCTTGTCGAGAATGAGCTCAAGCTTGGCCTTCTCCCAGTCCTCGCGCGTCTTGAGGTCCGTCAGAGTGAGGTCGTCCGGGCGGGCACTCGCTCGGACTGCTTCTCGTCCAAGGAGGTTGGGCGGCTTGTTCTCGTACGTGCCGCGGACCTTCTTGCTGCCTTTCTTGCCTTATGCGAGGTGGCCCCCGATCTGCGGTCATGCTCCTCGCCTGCACCGGTCGAGCCACCCACCTCTCTGCTCGGGGTAGCTCCACCTCCTCACCAGCGCCTCGAGCTCCTCTTCAGCTTGCGCCTGCTCGAGGCACCCGCTCCTGCGGTCGTCTCCTCCACCGCTATCGCGCCTGCGATTCCCACCCCGATCGCGACGGCGGCCTGAGCCATGCATGGCATCCCGTGCCATGGCCTCGAGATGGGTGCGAACGCCCCTCTCGCCCGGGCCTGCACTGCCAGAGCTCCGCCTGTCCGCCAGGTAGCGCGCCACCGCGCGCGGGTTGATCTCTACGTCCTCGCCGGGCAGCGGCGCGTAGGCGGGGCGCCCCTCCGCCTCGGCCTGCCGCGATGTGTGGAGCGGCGGGGAGCTCGGCGCCGATAGCCCAGGCGATGGAGAACGCTCAGACCTAGGCGGCCCCCGGCTGAGGCCCTCCCGTGGCGCCCCTGGCCTCTGCCACGCCTCGTTCCTCCTGGCCATCTCCGCCGCGTCGTCCTCATCGCGCTTGATCTGAATGGCCCGGGCCCTCAGCGCCGCCATCCTGGCCTCGCTGCCCGCGCCCGCGTCGGCCTCCCCCGACTCCGCCTGCAGCTCCGTGTCGACAGAGCTCGCAGCATCATCCTCGCCTCCATCGCCCTCTGGGGTGGCACTGCGCCTGGGCGGGCTGCGTGAGACTGTCCTCTCTCTGGGTGGCGGCATCGGCAAGGGCTCCCTGACACGGGCACGCGGCACGCCAATGCTCCGCGTAGGCCGGGGGGGGACTGAGCTAGCCCTCCTTGCCGGGCTCGCTGGGCGTCTCCTTTCCTCCGACGACCTAGACCGCTCCTGACCCTCGGGCGTGGCTGTCCCGCCGTGTCTCTCCTCAAGCACCTGCGGGCGCAACTCCTGAGCCCGTGCTAGGGCGTGCGCCGCGTGATCCAAGAGGCGGCGGTACTCCTGGTTCGCCGCGCTCTTCCCGATGGCGCGCCTACCCTCCACGCGCTCCGCCAGCTCCTTGTACCTGCGGCCTGCAGCTTCGGAGTCGACCCCTCGGCCACCCCCGCCGCTCGTCTCCTGCCTTGACGACGAAGCTGCAGCCGTCTTAGAGCCCTCATCCTCAGACTTCACTTCCTCCTTCACCTTAGCTGGCAGCATCCTCGCAACGAGCTTGATGCGCGGCTCGTCCTTGCGGGCCTCCGCCTCCGCGTCCCTCTTCCTCCTCCTCAGCTCACGTGGCGAGGGAGGTGGGCTCTCGGGTGACGGACCCTCCTCCTCGACATCATCGTGGAGCGCCGCCAACACCCTAGCCCGACCCTCCACCACCGCGTCGTCCGGCGCAGGTTTCTTCATTTTCTTTTTATTATTGCGGCTTCCGCCGCCTCCTCCACCTCCTTCTCCAGGTTGCTCCTCTCCCTCGCGGCCGTGAGGCGCCTTCTCGCAGTACTTGTAGTGCGTGACGCCTCCTGCGGCCCAGTCCTGCTCGTGGTGGCGGCCCCCGCACTTGTCGCAGCAGTAGCCCGCCTTCCATAGCCTCCCAGGGGCGCTGTGCTCCAGGTAGGGGCGCCCCGGGTTGAGGCACGGGGCCAGATCCCTGACCGGCCCCCCTTCCTGGGCTGGAGCCTGGGCGGGCCCCGCCCCCACCGCGTCGGCCGCACCTGCGCCGCCCGGGGTAGTGGTCTCTCGGCCCTGTGGGGTCCAGCCTCCCCACCTCTCGTCGTCGGAGACAGCTCCGGCGTGCCTGTCCGGCCCGCTCGGGGGGATCGGGTCGCCAAGCTGGGCGTCGCTGGGCAACGACCTGCGCGGCAGCGGCGCCGCTCGAGCCGCTGCCATAGCCGCCCTCTCTGCCTCAGCTGCCCTCTGCGCCGCCAGAGCCCGATCCCGTGCAATAGTGATGGGGTAAACCCTATGACACATCGGGCAACCCACATCTCGACCCTCGCCTTGCAAGCCGCAGTACTCACACCACTCGTGTCTAGCGCTAGGGTCGCCTCCTGGGAAGGGCACGGGTGGCGCCTCGTCACCCTCCCAGGTTCTCCTCTGCGCGACCGGTGGCGGCGACCTGCCGCGAGGGGGGGAGCGTGACGGCAGTCCCCCGCCCAGTGTCCTTGGGCGCTGGCAGCGCCCAACCTGGCTGCGGCTCAATCGGTGGCGGCGTGGCCTGCGCCTCCTCGCCTGCTGCCTGGGCTCCAGGCCCTCCGCTGCTGCCCGCCTCCTCAGGTCGCGAGCCCACCTGCGCTGCGCTCGGGGGTGCTTTCGCCACCGCGTGCTGCTGCTCCTCCCAGATGGGGGGCAAGCGGCCGCCCGGCGCCGCCCTAGGCGGGGGGCGCCTCGGTGCCTCCTCTCCTGCTGCACGGGCTCCGGGACCGCCGCTGCCGCTCGCCTCTCCCCTGGGAGAGGGGTGCCTCGGTGCCTCCTCGCCTGCTGCCCGGGCTCCAGGACCGCCGCTGCCACTCGCCTCCTCGCAGGCCGGTGGGCGGTAGCCTGCCTCTCTCTGCATCTTCTGGAGGTCCTCATACTGGGCCTGACAGTAGGGCCCATGGGCTTCGCCATCCGTATTACGGCACGTCCAACAGCAGTACCAGCCCCAGCCCTGGTCGAGGCGAGCGCAGCTCCTCCCGCACCCATTCCAGCACTGTGGTCCTCCGTCTGGGTCACGCCCAACACGCAGAGAAAGCACGTCTGGGTACGGGTCGTCGAGCAAACTCTGCGCCCGCCTCTGGCCAAGCCCGCCGCCCTTATCTGGGAGCATGCCGCACTTGGTAGGTAGCCTCTCCTTCCTGAGCGCTGCCGCCCGGCCTCCTGGGTCGCTCGGGCACTCACGACATGCGCGCAGCCACGTCTGCAGCCGCTCCCACTGCGCGTCCTCTCTTGCTAGCGAGCAAACCCCCGTCTTGCCAGCGTCCTGCCGCTGCCGGGAGCTCTCCAGCTGGAACATCGCCTCCTCGATCATGGCGTCCGCCAGCTGGGGGGTAGCTGCTCTGATACCCCAGGCCACGAGGCCGCTGGTCTCGGTGTCCTCCTCAACTGCCCGCCGAAAGATCGCCGGCGCGCCTCCTGTGAGCTTCCAGATCTCCTCGCCTCAAAGCTGCCCGACTCCTGGGAGCGGGCTCCGAGCATCATGGGACAAGATGCGGTCTCCAGCCCCCCCTGCCACCGCTGCGCTCCACATGCTCGGCGACGGACCTTCTGATGAGTACACCAGCTCCTTGGCGCTTCCTCTGGGGTGCCAGTGGCCGCAGCGTCGCGCGCCATCAGGGCCCCCCCGTTTGGGGATACGCGGGTCCAGGACCAGCTCGCCATCATCACTGCTGAGTCTGATGGCGCCCTGGCTGAGCTTGCCGACGCGCGACCTGACGCTCTGCGGCTCCACGGACTCCTGGCCCAGGCTCATCGCCCCCCCTCCGCCTTGGGCCGCCAAGACCACCCTGCGATGCTTCGCGATCGGGTCACCCAGCCTCGAGCAGCACACTTCCACCTCCTCCCAGCTGTAGCCTGCGTCCCTCAGTCTCCGCAACGCAGGGCCTAGATCAGCGGGGCCTGGCGCGTCTGCAATAGCGACCGCCGCCTTCACCTGGACCACTAACTCCGCCCAGCGCCTCGCCTCCTCGCCGCCGTCATTGGTCAAGCTGGCTGCCGCCGCATCTGCATGCCCCGGGCCTCTGGCGTTCCATTCTGCCACGCCTGGGGGCCACGCAGTGCGCCCCGCACCTGGGGCCCCGGGCGCCGCGAGCATCCAAACGACAGCGCCCCGGCGAGCCCCTGCTCTGCACCAGGCACCCGTGGCACCTCGCCACTCGACTAGAGTCACCGCCCGCCCCGGTCTCATCTGGAGGGTCCGCGGGCGGTGCGGCTCGCGCCGAGCCACGGCCAGCTGCTTCGCGACCCTGGTGTCTGCGTCACTCTGGCCCTCCCAGACCAGTGCACGATGGAGCCAGCCCCGCTCGAGGTGCTCGGCCCAGCTGCCACGCAAGTCGACGACCTCCAGACCCCTCGACCTGGCCAACTCCACCGCCTCCTCGTCCTCGACCCTGGAGAAGGTGTCCGCGGTGACGTTGTGGCACGTGCGGAAGTAGGCGCTCGCGACCTCATAGCCGTAGACTGCCTCGAGGCACGTGACCACCGTAATCAGGAAGCTGGCGTACCGGTTCTTCGCCCTGCGGTTCTGGAGCCAACAGTGCACGTTGTAGTTGTCCCCGCCGTGCATCACCACCCCGCGTTCCCACCAGCCCTCCACGCCTGCTTTGGCCGCGAACGTCACGAGGTTCATGAACTCGGCGATCGCGATGATGGCCTCCTCATCCTCCTCTACGCCTACCGCCTCCCGCAACGCCTGCATGAAGTCAGGCACAGCATGGAAGGCGCACTTGGCGTTGACCCAGTCGACCGTGGCGATCCTCTGCGGAGTGGCGTCGCCAGTGACCCATATCACGCGATACTGCCACCCAGGGAGCGCCAACATCTCATCGATGGAGAGGACGCAAGGCAGCGCGCCCGCGAAGCGTGAGCTCCACTTCGTCCTCTCTGCTGCCAAGACGCGCGCCACCTCCGTGGCCTGCCAGAAGTCCGTCCACGCCAAGTGTCCTTGCTGATCATCGCTCCTGGGACCTGCAAGCCTCCTCGGACGACCCCGCATGAACGCGTCAGTAGCGCTCACGAGGCAACGCATGGCTGCCATGACGAGGCACCAGTACTGCTGGTTGCCTCGATAGATCTCCAAGAAGTTCCAGGGTATAGTCTGATGTACGTAGTCCAACGTAGGGTCCGCCAGTAGATAGGCCGCCTTCTCGATCTTAGGTTCCGGCATCTCAATCGCGCCTTCGCGGGTGCGGTAGAGGAGGCCCCAGCATATCTTCGACGTCTCCCAGCCACCCTCCTCGAGGTCCTTTTCCTCGTTGATGGCCTCATCGCCGAGGCACGCCCTTATCCCTTCGAGCGCCGTATCGCTACTCTGAGCCGCTTTCGCGCCGATGTCGGGCTCGACGAGCGCCTGATCGCCCATGAGAAACGAGCTGTGAAAGGGGACGCTGTCGTCCCACCTCGCATCGGCAGTGCGGTAGGCTGCATGGTAGCACTTTGCCACCCACGCCCATATCATCCACTCGCCCGGACTGCCCGTCCAACCGCGCGAGGACCATGTAGACCGCCGTGATCAGGGCCGCGACACCCCACTTTCCTCCTTCAAGGTCCGCGCCGAAGATGCACGCGTCCATCTCGTGCATCACCACCCACCTGAAGGCATCCTTGACATCCTTCTTGGCCAGCACAATGTCCACGCCCGGCATGCGCGCCTTCCACCACATGATGATGCGGGCGAGGTCCTCATGCCGCGGCTGGTCCGCTGGAGGTGGTCCTCCTTGGGGCAGCTCTGGTTGGGGACCGTCCCGTCCCAAATGAGGCGGCCCTTGTCGCTCATGGTGCGGTCTGGGTTCTGCTTGGGCACCCTCTCCATGGGCGCGCTCGCAACCTTGCTGAGCAAGTGCTCGTGGATAATGGTGCACAGCAGGACACGGCCCTTCGCCGCATCCTTCCAGAGGGCGTGCATCACTTCGTCAAGGTGATCCTTCGCGCTGGGGTGGGGCAGCGCCTTGAGGCGCGCCTGTGCTCCTCTGAACCTCGCCCTAGCCCCCTCCTTGGCCACCTTCCGCGCGTAGTCCAGCAGCGCGCCCTCTACTAGCGGCTCCAAATTCTTGTCGAAGATGCCCCTCAAGTGGTAGCCGTGCCCCTCCCACCAGACCCCCCTTAGGGCGACGATCGCCTTCTCGAGCGACCCCGCCTCCTCCAGCACCGCGTCTCCCAGCTTTACCACCTCCTTGACCTGGTCCTCCTCATAGTCCTGGTGGTCCTGCAAAAAACCGTAGTAGGCCCTAGCCGCCGCGCCTTCCCGTCTACTCTTCGAGTCGCACTCGATGATGACCTCCCCCGCCTTAGTTGACTCCTCAATCCTGCCACCAAGCGCCTCCTCACCACCGTGCTGATCTGACCCCCCCCTCGTGCTCAGCTCCACCTGCTTGACGATCTCGTCGCGCCCGCTGCATGGCCGTTCTGGCTACCAGCTCGGCCATCTCTTGCGAGTACGTCTCGCTGCGCGTGGCGACTGCCTTGCCCTCTACCAAGTCATGCACATGGTCCCCGCTACAGCGGAGATTGAGGGCCTTGGCGACGTCCTCTGAGGTCGACGTGATGCGGGCGGGCTTGAGATGAAGCCCTCCTGCCGCGCTCCGAAGGTTGAGTGCGCACTGATCGAAGCGGACCTGGCGCCAGACAGGGTCGACGAGGGTCGAGGCGAGCAGGCGCCACGCTGCCGAGAGCCACGGGTTCTCTCCCGAGCATCCCCGCCCCTTGGCGGCTCGCTCGGCCATGATCCTCTTGGCTAGTGCGAGAAACACTGCCCCCTCCTTCTTAACCTTGGACAGGTCGACCCCTCGCGACTCGTTGAGAGCCACAAACGCACAGAAGGCGGTGCAAGGCTAGCTGATCCACGCCTCGTGCGGGTCGTAGAGCTGGATGAGGTCCAGGGGAAGCTCCCTGTCCCTCCTGCGGCGCAAGTCCTGGCCGTGCTGGAGCCCGATATTGATGGCCCGGCCGCCCTGCTGCACCACTGCCTGGGAGATACGAGCCTCCCCCGCGAAAATCTCCAGGAAGTCAAGCCGGCGACCTCGCCGCGGCAGAAGTGCTGCCTGCGCGCCGAGCCAGATACGGATCTCCTCCTCAGACGGGTCCGAGCTCATCTCCCCGACCTTCTCGCCTCCTTGGCCCTCATCCTCCTCATCCTCTCCTGCCACCGCCTTCTCCAAAAAGAGCGCGGAGTTGGCCAGCGTCTCGTCGCTCAAGAGGCCCACCAAGAAGCCCGAGGCAGGGCGCCTCGCGGCCACCAGGCCCGCGGCCTCTGCGCAGCGCTGGCACGCCAATGCGCCTGGGTGCGCGGGCGGGGAACGCGCGGCGAACGCCAGCTCAAGTAGCGCCTCCCAACCCAAAGCGGGCAGCTCTTGCACATCAACTCCTGCTCCGTAGAGTTGTCCCATGACACCTGCTCCTGGCGGGACAAGGGCCCGCATGTGGCCCATATGCGCGAGCACCCATAGGATACACCGGACTCACTTCTATAGCGCTCACTTCTATAGTGCTCACTTTCATGCAGGCACATGCCGCGCAGTCGCATGCACATGCCCATGCAAATTTACAAAAGCCTCAACAGCATTGCCGCAAATGCGCGCACGTGCCACACCGTCCGACGCACAGTCGAATGCACGGTCAAGCAAAACTCTGAAAGCATAGACGCACATGCCCGCACATGCCGCAGAGATGTCGCAGGCGATAGTGGCCTGACCACCTGAGCTCGGGGCATTTCGCAGCCCAGAGTTGCGAGGATGTCTCAGGCAAACGTGGCCGGACCACCATGGGGCAGGGCATCTTGGAAACCAGAGTGGCGAGGATCTGCGAGGGTGTCTCAGGCGAAAGTGGCCTGACCACCATGGGGCAAGAGATCTCTGAGGTCAGAGTTGCGAGGATGTCTCTGGCGAGGGTGGTCTGACCACCTCAGACCAACGCGTCTCGGAACCCAGAGTTGCGAGGGTGTCTCAGGCAGGAGTCGCCTGACCACCTGCTCAGGGCATCTCGGAACCCAGAGTTGCGAGGGTCTCAGGCGAAAAAGGCCGAGACACTATGGAGCAGGGCATCATTGAGGTCAGAGTTGCGAGGATGTCTCAGGCGAAAGTGGCCTGAACACCTCAACTCAGGGCATCTCGGGCGAGGATGTCTTGCGCGCGGACGCGAACGCGCCGGCGCCCGGAGACGAACGCCGGCCCCGGCATTCTTGCACGTCCCGCACATGCCCCGCACAACTACGCACATTATTCGCACAGGCCGAGCTCGCCAGTGGCCGAGCCAGGCCAGCGATTCCGAGATTCGCTGAGCTCGGGCCATCAAACCACTTTCGCCTGAGACATCCTCGCAACTCTCACCTTCTCCTCCTCCTCCTCCTCCTCCTCCTCCTCCTTCTCCTTTGGCCGGGCCGAACAGGCGGGCGGGCCGACCGAGCCGGGGGCGCCCGCCTCCTCCGACCCCCCCTCCTCCCCCCCCCCCCCCCGCTTCTCCGGCCGGGCTGAGCAGGCGCGCGGGAAAAAGTTTTACTAGGAGGGCACGCCACCGCCAGCTCACGAACCAGGCGAAGAACCGCCCCCGCCAGCAGCGGGCGAGTCTAAACGCACAACCAACTCTTTCAGGAAACCCTGGCAAGCCCCAGGTTAGCTCTGCGAAGGCCAGGAGGCATTGGAGGCACAGGGGTCTCAGACAGCTCCTAGGGCATGAGCGTGCGTGTGCAATGGGATGTGCACGCATGTGCACCCGCGCGCTTCACCGCATGTGCGTGCATGTGCGGGCCCGCGCGGCCTCCCGAAGAGAGGTTGCACAGGCATGTGCGTGCATGTGCCGATGACAGATCTGCGATTCTCGAACACCTCCCGCATGTGCAGGCATGCGCGCGCATGTGCGTCGGACTGTGCGTGCATGTGCGTATGATGGATACACCAAAACACAGCGCACATGCCCCCGCACATGCCCGGGCACGACGTGCACAATAGGAAGTCCATCCAAGAAGGGCCGCACAGGCCTGGCACATGACTGGCACATGCCGCGCACATGCGCGCACATGACAGCGCAAAAACGGCCGCACATACACCCACCCAGGGGTACAGATGTGAGCGCGGTGTATCCTCCTCCCGTCTCGTGAACCCGGCGCCGATGACGAGTTCGACCGCGACCCTGCCGTAGTAGTCCACCCTCACCGCACCCAGCGCCTTCGTGCGCAGGAGGTCGGGCGGCAGGGCAGCGTGCATGCGGTAGTTCTTGTCGTGGTCTCGGTGCGTGAGGTCGCGGCAGAAGATGCGGAGGTCTGCCTCCGCCTGCGTCAGAAGGCCCGGGACCTCGCCCAAAGCGCCCTCGGCAATCCGCGCAGCTTGCAACATCTCCTTTCGGAAGTTCAAACTCTCCTCCTGAACAGCTATCGCCGATGGCCACTCGCACTCCTGCGGCGGGGCCTCCCGAATCATGTGCGCGGCGATCACGTTGATGATAGCGCACTCCCTGAGCTCGATCTCCAAGGGCCCCTTGCTCGAGTGCTGCAAGCCGTCCAACACCTCGACCGTCTCGGGGTCCAAAACCAGCTTGTCGCGATAGTCGAGCATCGCCCACTCGCTGCCCGCCAACGTGAGCATGCCTGTCCCTGGCTCGTCATCCTCGCCCCACGTGATGGGGCCTGCGATGGCCTGGTGAATGGTGATCTCACGCGCCTTCCCCCGCCCGTAGTGCTGCTGCATGAACGCGTCCGCCGCCTCCGCGAGCTCAGGGCACCCGTAGTCCACCGCGTGCGCGGCGAGGGCCTCCACGTCGTACTCTTCGTTCGCCTCCTTGGCTGCTCGGACTCGATTCCGAAGGTAGCAGCCCAGCGGGCCAGTCTCGGCCGCGATGTGCGCCAGCGTAAGGTCGGTGTCGATTTCAAACATCACCTCCTTGCGCCTGGCCAACTCGGGGGTCGAGTCGGGCAGGTGGGCCCGCTGCTGTTTGGCCTGATGATGGTTGCCAAGCCAGCGGGCGTCAGGTCCCTGCATGGTGACCCGCAGGTGTTCCTCCAGCTCTGTCGGGTTGAAGTCCTTGAGCTCCTGCGGTGCTTCCACCCAGCCCGACGGCGGGAGCACTGCGTTCTCCGCCATGTCGTTGGATGCCCCCGCGGCCGGCGCTGCTATGCTGCTACTCTCCTCTACCTCATGGTCCTGGCCGACGCAGGGATCGATGCTGCCGCCTCTCCGGCCGTCGACACCTTTGCCACTGCTCTTCCCGCCGTCAGCCCCCTTGCCGCCGCCCGCTGGGGCGGGCGCCTGTGCGCCTGCCTCGCCAGCTCTCTTGGACGCATCCTCAGCCTCTGGTGCCTGCCTGAGCGCCTCGATCTTCTTGTTCGCATCATCGTGCGTGCCCACCTTGGGACCTCCCTTGGGGCCCCCGCGCTTGATCAGCTGCATCTGCACGGAGCGGTCCAACAGGCCGACCTTGCCGATCGGCTTGTGCGAGCGCGGGCACGAGGAGTTGTGACACCCCTTCCAGCTGGAGTTGCCCCAGCAGATGATGCGGCCGCTCGCTGGAGACTTGGGGCGGTGGTCGAGACTGCGGCCGCACTCCTTGCGCGAGAGAGCATGCCCGAGCAGGCCCGCGCCTCCACGACCTCCTGCGGCCCCTCCCCGCCGATCCCGCGGCGTCGGAGCCCCCTGAACCCGCCTTGCCCGCTTTGGGCCCGGACCTGGGCTGGATGGGCCGCGGAGGGGGGGCCGCATTAGAGCGGAGAGCCGCCTGCCACTGCGACCTCGCCAGCTTGTTGCGGTGCCTGACCATGATGTTCGTCATGAAGTACTGGTCAGGCTCGTCCAGGAAGTAAGTGCCCAGCATACGCAAACACGGTCGCGGGTCCTCGCTGCTGGTGGGGGACGCGCATGCGAACTTGATGCGGTCCCATGTCGGGTTTTCATCGCCCATGAGCTCCAGCATGCGCGCCCTCTTCATCCGCAGCTCCTCACACCAGCGGCCGCGCAGCTCCGCCCAGATGCCAAAGATGACGTTGGGTGCCATGCATACTCTGCCTCGTCGTTGAGGCTGAGCAGGTGCTCGGCGGCCTTGATCTGCTGGTCGTAGTGCTCCTGGCCGTAGAAGCAAGCCCGCGCCCACGACTCGCGCTTGGCATCCTGGAACCAGTGCTGGGGGGTGGACGCGCGCCTCGGGCGCGCCTCTAACTTGTAGTCCTTCGGGGGCACGTAACCATCCACGTCCGCCTCTGTCGCCCCCGGGAAGTTCGCGCAGCTGAGGCAGTAGTCCGGCAGGTGCAGGTGATCACGTCCCCCGTGCTGGAACGCCGCGAAGCCGTACGCGATGCTATTGGTGATGTTGGTGGGAACTTGATGGACCTGAAGAGCGGCCTGGAGTTCTGACCCACGGACCTCAACGCGTGGAAAGCATCCTTGCCGAGCTGTCCTGGGCACAACGTGACCGTGTAGTAATCGCATCCCTTGGCCATGAATGATAGCTGCTCCTCTGCGCGCCCAATGCTGGCCAGCGTGCCCTTGGCTGCGCCGCCTGCCTCCTCGGCGCGCTTGTTGGCTCTCCCCAGCTCGCGCGCGAGGTTCTGCGGGCCGATGCCAACTTCGGACTCCGCCGTGGGCGCCGCCAGCACCTTCTCCTCCTGCGGCAGGGAGGACGCACCAGCGTGCCACTCCCTAGGGCGAGTCGCCATCTCCACAAAGGAGGGCGACGTGGGCGGTGGAGCCGCCCAGGGTGTAGTCGAGCTGGCTCCCCCGGATCCGTAGAACGCGCTCGGGTTGAAACCTGGCCGCGCCTCCAGCCGCGGGGGCGGCCTCTGCCCGAAGCCGAGAAACCCCAGCCCCGGTGGGGGCAGCGCCGAACCCGCCAGGCCTCCGGGAGGAGCCCGCGCCAAGGCTGCCGGCCTCGAGCGCCCTCCTGCCGCTTCGTGACCATCAGGTGGAGCGTGTGCTGGAGGAGGGAGTGGCGGCCCGTCCGCTGCTCCTGGGTGCGGGCTACCCTCGCCACCTTCTAACTCTCGACTCCAAAGGTCGCGGCGCCCTCGAAGGAGACTGACGCCAACCTCGCTCGCACCCTCCTGCAGCGTGTCCGCCGCCTCGATCAGCTCCGCCAGCAGCTCATGCTTGCCCATCCCGCTCTCCGCCGAGATGACTCCTCTGGCTGCGCTGTCTGTGAGGCCGTCGGCGCGCTTGGTGAGGTAGGCTGCAACGAGGGTTAGCCTCGGGTCCAGGCACTTCTGCTCCTCGTCCTGCGCCTGGGCTCTGCGTAGCTTCGCGTCGAAATCGTCGCGGGTATCCCGACGAGTAGGAGTAGTGCTGCGACTCCGCGACCGAGCCCGCTTGGCCATGAGGTGCCGACTGCGGTCCTTGCTCAGGGCGATGGCTGATGCGGGGCTCAAGGAGTCGCCGCGGTAGTTCGTGCCGCCCCCGTGGTCCGACAGCCGCAGCGCTGCGCCGGCGCGCCAGCAAATCGCGGGCGGCTGCGCCTCCACGAACTCGTCGAGCAGCTCGGGCCTGGGAGGGGCGAAGGCCCCGTCCGAGACGGAGACGGTCAGCCCCAAGCCCATCGCCTCCACGCCCGTGCGTGGGTCGTCGCTCTTGCCGTACTTCGTCGGGCCGATGAAGCGGGCGGGGAAGCTGTAGCACGCGTCCCACTCCGACCCCTCCGGCGCCAGAGGGTCACGAACGTGGTTGAGCCAGACCGCGCCCGCCTCAGCCTTGCCTGGGCTGCCCTTGCGGCTGACGGCCGCCGGCGCGCGACGAGCCGCACGCTCCTCACTCCTCCTCTGGCCTCGCGCCTCCTGGGCGCTGGTCGCCGTCCTCGCCATCTCGATGGGGAGTCGCGGACTGGCTCCGCCAGCCCACCGCGCGATCAGCCGCGTGAGCTGCGCACAGCGAGAAGCCGTCCTTCTCGATCACATGGGCGCGGTGACACTGTGAGCGCGCGCACTTCCGCCGAGCTGCCTGGCTCTCGCAGGCACCCGCGTGATGCACGCACGCGCGGAAAGTCCAAGTGCCGGCCTCCTCCTGCAGGTCGCGAGTGTCCGAGATAGCAGCATCCTCCACCAGGAGGAAGACTGGGCTCTGCCTGGCAGTGCCCCTGCAGCACTGA
>CAUYUJ010015281.1:122500-157500 GCA_963575745.1 Prorocentrum cordatum
CCTGCCCTCCAGCTTTCTTCAGCAGCATCGCCCGTGGCATCCGAGACTTCAACTTTGCGATGCGTGCCTTTGCCACGGGCCAAGGTTCCTGATGCACTTCTTATGCTTGATCTTGAACACGTTAGCCCAACGCTCAAAGGTAATTCGACCCGCATTCGTGGTCGCCGTGAAAGAAGACTTGGTTGGCTGGACAATCAGCCCCAGCCCTCTAGCCTCAATCGCGAATTGCCTGGTAGCAAGCGCCAACTCCCTAGAAACACGAACCTCGTCCCCAAACCACTGCAACGTGGCATCATCAACCAGCGCTCGCGGATGTATAGTAGGGTGCACCATCTTAACTCTCTGCAGGGTCCTCATCATTAGCACCGTCAAAAGCGTAGTGGCGTGAGTGCATCCTGGTAGAATACCCTGCCTCACCACGATCATGTCGCTCAGGCTGCCGCGCGCCTTCACCGCACGTGGCATCGAGTAATACTTCCACATGTCTATCATCGCTGTCACAGAGTGCTCATTCAGCAGGGCTGCCACCTCGGCGGTGGTATTGCGCGAGAAAGCCGACGCTGACGACGAATATATTGGCCTATTCCCCCGGATCAGCTCCGAAGGGTTCATCTCCAACCAAATCCTCGACACGGGTCGCCTCGCTCTTGCCAACGCCCTGATGATAGTATGAATCAAGGCCACCATTCGAGATCCACCACCTTCCTTCGGAATCTTCACCATCTCGGCGTGGATGCGATTCACTCGCAACACCAGCAGGGCCTCACAACGCATGAAGAAACTTGCCATCGCCGCGAGGCCCTGGCCCGATAGGAACCACCAGGCCCTGGGCTGCAACCGACTAGGTCCTGCTGCCGTCCTCCAAGCGAAACTAAGTATCGTCGCCCGCATCATGTCCACCGCGATGCACGGTAGGAAGCCCCAGCTCTCGGCATCATCTGGCAACTTCAACTTCGCCGCTTGGTGGACATTCCAGACTTTAGCCCGCAAGTCGAGCTCCCTGCCAGCAAGCTGATGCGGTGACAGCTCATTGCCCGAGTCAACGATCTCCTGAGCGGCCTGGGCCCTTGAGAACCTGCGTGCGTCAGAGCAACCTCCCAGGAATCCTTTCCTTACAATCATCTCCACCGCGCACGTTCAGCCTTGTCATGCTCCTGTTGCAACTTCAGATGGTCATCGCACACCTGCTGGCACTCCCTGCCCAACTCCACATCACTCAACCGCTCGAACAAGGAAACGCATTTGCCCTGGCCTCCGAAGAATTCCACCATCCAATCTGGAAGCAACGCATGCACCTTATCACAGCTACCAATATTAGCATAACACAATGCAACTTCTCCCAGAAAACGCGCCAGAGGTAAAAAGGTCGGCCTGGGAGCTGACCACTCGTTCCATATCCTCCCAAATCAAGATCTCGTCAACGGCCTTGGAGATGAACTTCTTCACGCAAAGAAAGTGCCGAGGCCATCTGTTCGCCACCATGTAGGCTCTCAACTTGTCCCCGCGCTGCAACCTACGTCGAGGAGGGCCCACTTGGAGCACGCAAGCCTGGTCGCCACTGGCCCCGCACGCCCAGATGTGGCCACTGCCTCGGGCCCCTCGCACATGCCATGCACACATTGCAGCTCTATCCCGGTATTGGCCATCATGAAATCCCAAGCTGCACTGATGCGTGTCCCGTTCTCCGCGAAATACATGGCCTTCTCCGCAACATCCCAGTCCAAGGGAAAACGTGGGCAGCCGATCGGCGGAGCCTTGGGAAAAAGGGACTGGCTCGCAAACGACTTTGCACCAGCGATCCATATCATTGGCCAACGCCTGAATACTCACAGGCTTGTGGACCTTGGCCGTTGAGGGCTCCACCACCTTGGGCTTCCTCAGCCTCGTGGGCAAGTCGACGCATGCAAGACCGAACTCAATGATCGACCCAGGAAGCTCGGTCACGCAGGTCGGTGAATCGGGGGCAAGCACGTACCCGCCAACTTCATCGCGAATAGGTCTGCTGATCTGGTCGGGCGTAAGGTTCCAGTCTCCCAGAACCACCCAATCTCTACCGATGCCATTCAACTGCGCGCAATAGTTCGCGATCCTCAGCAACGTCGCTTCATTCTCGGGAGACAAGCCCACGCCCGAAACCAGGTATGCTGCAATCGCAATCAGGCCTCCTGGAACACCCCAGGCGACACCCGCGGCGACAATCCTCCCAGCCTCGAGGACAGGGCATGGAAGCAAAGGAGGCGCCTTCACGACAATGTGGCTCTGCGCCAGGATCGCCACTCCTCCTGACTTACCATATGAGTCCGTCTTGTCGGCACCCTTGTAGATACCATGATATCCCAAATCCTTCAGGCGACGCTGGAGGGATGGTAGGTCCTCCTTCGTAGTCTTGTGCCCCTGCGCACTCAAGATCTGCGCAGCGAACTCTCTAAGAACACTTTGAGCGGAGCGGCTCCGCCAGCATTCACCGATATCAACTCACCCTTTATGCTCATCGCCATTGCTTCTAAATTGTGATCACCCATTTCCCAAGCATGACATGCGAGCTCACAACTAATCCTCTTCTGTTACCTTCCCCTTCTTTGCCGCGGGTGGGCAGAAGTGCAGCGACAAATCTGCAACCCGCTTGGCAGCTTCACGCAACCCAGGCAGATCAGCAGGACAAGCATCACCCAGTAGAGGCCCCAGGTGCTCACGCAGCTGCTACTCGGATGCCTTGGCGATGCCCTCGTCGAGCTGCTGCTGCGTCTGCGGCACGGGGGTGCCAGGCACGGAAATCGGGGTGTCGGGCACGGCCTCCTCCACGCCATCGCCTGCACCCTGGGCAGGCTGCCGCATGGCCTGCGGCATGGCCGACGCCAGCGCTCCAGCCAGCTGCGAGCACTGCTCCTGGGCCACCCCATGCTGCGAGAGCAGCCTGCCCAGCGCTTCGACATCGATCGACATGCCAGGCACCTTCTCGCCGAGTTCCGTCTTCTGCGGGGCGCCCCCGCACTTGGCCGACAGCTCCTGCATCTGCAAGCCCAACGCCGCGACCTCACCCGCCTGGGTCTGCATCTCCGCCTCGGCCACCAGCAGATTCTCCTCCAGCTTCTTCCGCTGGTCGTGCAGCGCGGCGATGCCATCGCGCATCTTGTCCAGCTTCTGCTGACCAGACTTGAGCCGCACCGGCAACGTCTGCAGCTGCGCGTACATGGGCCTGGATGCCTGCAACTTCTGGTGTATGACCTCCTTCTCAGCACGTAGCCCCTGCAGGTAGGCCCCGCACTCCCAATCACTGGCGAACTTGCCAAGCACCGCCAGCTGCTCATCAATCGACTTGACTCTGTGCCGCAGCTCGGTGGTCTCCGCCTCACTGAGGTTCTCGCCCACCGCCTCGGCTCCAGAACCCTGCGAGTCTACGGACATGGCGGCCGCGTCCGAAGGAGGGGCCGCCGCAGCTCCGTGCGTCTTGAGCCGCTTGACCTCTGACTCGAGCTCCTTGATCTTTGCAATCGCATCCTTGTAGCCCTTACCCTTTTGCCACGGAGGGCCCCCCCCCTTTCCGAAAGGAGGGAGTGGGAGGCTCCACGTGGCACTTGAAGCAGGACGACTTCCACATAGAACATAATGCACACTTCTTGGTGTCGGGGTAATTCCACCATGCGTTTCCCGTGCGGTCATTAATGCAAGACTTGCACTCCCAGCGCCTCGCGTGCTGCTGCCCCCGCGCCGCCATGAGGAACTGCTGGGAGCTGGATCCGCCCCTGCGCTGGCAGAGACGACGAGCGGGCCTCCCGACACGGTCAAGAGACAGAGTGTGGGGGCCCAACTCCCTCAGTGAAGGCACGAGAAAACGACAGCTGACCGCGGACTCGCGGTATCCGTTCGGTCCCCTGGGGAACAAAGCATCTTGAGCCAAAATGGCTACGGAGAGAGGAGGAGGAGGAGGAGGAGGAGGAGGAGGAGGAGGAGGAGGAGGAGGAGGAGGGGAGGAGGAGGAGGAGGAGGAGGAGGAGGAGGATCAGGAGGAGGAGGAGGAGGAGGAGGAGGAGGAGGAGGAGGAGGAGGGAGGAGGAGAGGAGGGATGAGGAGGAGGAGCGGGAGGGGGAGGAGGAGGAGGAGGAGGAGGGGAGGAGGAGGAGGAGGAGAGGAGAGGAGGAGGAGGAGAGAGGAGGAGGGGCGGAAGAGGAGGGGGAAGAGGAGGGGAGGAAGAAGGAGGAGGAGGAGGAGGAGGAGGAGGAACGGAGGAAAGGGAGGAGGAGGAGGAGGAGGAGGAGGAGGAGGAGGAGGAGGAGGAGGAGGGAGGAGGAGAGAGGGAGGAGGAGGAGGAGGAGCAGGAGGGCAGGAGGAGGAGGAGGAGGAGGGGAGGAGGAGGAGGAGGAGGAGGAGGAGGAGGAGGAGGAGGAGAAAGAGATGGAGAGGAGGAGGAGGAGGAGGAGGAGGGGAGGAGGAAGGACAAGGAGATGGAGGAAGGCGAGGATGATGAGGAGGAGGAGCAGGAGGAGCAGGAGGAGGAGGACGAGGAGGAGGAGACGGAGGAAGAGGAGGCGGAGGAGGGGGAGGAGGTGGAGGAGGAGGAACGGAGGAGGGAGGAGGAGGAGGAGGAGGAGGAGGAGAGGAGGAGGAGGAGGAGGAGGAGAAAGAAGAGAAGGAGGAGGAGGAAGAGGAGGAGGAGGAGAGGGTAGGAGGAAGAGAAGAAGGAAGAGAAGGAAGAGGAGGAGGAGAAGGAGGAGGAAGAGGAGGAGAAGGGGTGGAGAGAAAGATGCGGATGATGATGATGATGATGAGGAGGAGGAGGAGGAGGAGGAAAAGGAGGAGGTGGAGGAGGAAAAGGAGGAGGATGAGGAGGAGGAAGAGGAGGAGGGGGGGAGGAGGAGGGTACTGAGGGTACTGATGATCCGGGGTGGGTCCACACCCCCTGGCACACAGGCCGAAAGCAGGAGGCTAGCCTATGCTATCCTCCTCGTCCCAATCCGCCGAAAAGTCCTCCCGACGGCGCTGGTCACTCTCCCAAGCAACAACCGCCTCGGGGGTAGCGAAACCGTGCAAATTCGCAATCAGTTGGGGTGACAAGGCCGGAAGCTCAGCGATCGCTGAGGTTGGGAGAGGATCACCCTCGGCCGCTGCTGGTGCCTCTACAGCTTCGCTGTTATGACCCGCGTCCCAACCAGCACCACCCCCAACAGGCTCAAAGCCAAGCAAAGGACCCCAAACAGCCTTCGTCCCGTCTGTCGGGCCAAACGGGGTGCCCACAGTGGCCTTACCCAGGTTATGGCCTGGGAACAAACCGCGCTTTAAACGGGACCTCAGGGTCTTATACCCCGAATGGGAGGATCCTTTGCAGTTCGATTGAAGGCCTCCCCGCGCACTCTGATGCGCCGAAGCCCCACAGCACTTACAAAAAAAAATGTCGTCAAGAGCTGCACCGTCCTCTGCCTGGACCGTGGCCTGGACGATGGAATGGCCTCTAAGCACCCAGGGAACACCAGAAACCTGGAGGAAGTCCCTGGGGGCAGGATGAGGCGGAGGCGGAGGGGGAGGAAGAGCAGAACCCATAGCCCCCATGGCCCTGGGACCCCGCTCAAAAGGCCTCACACCCGCTTCCTGGCAGGTCTCCTGGAGGGCCTGCGAAAACTCATCCTCGAATTCAATATCCGCTGTACCGGCAATGCCGTCAGAATCAGGTTGTTCCAGGGACCCGAAGGCAGCCTGGGCACGTCCATGCCACAAAGCACAGTCTCTGACAATTCGCTTACAACCTGAAACAAATAAAGGCCAGCGCTCAGGAATTGCCCAGAGCTTTGCCGCCTGCTTGGCACATTTGTCTGCCATCCGGCTGCATCGAATTAGCCAGGTATCATGATCAGTTATTGCATTCGCCTCGGACTGGTGCGCTTTCACATTACAGACTGACGCTCGGCGACCTATGCCGGCCCACCATTCAATCCAGGTGTGGCGCCGAGGGTTATCATAAGATAAAGCTGTGCCCGCATTCTGCGCGCACTCAACAGTGCCCGAGCAGTCGCAGAAGACCTCGAGGGGGTCTTCGGCATTCCATTCTGAGAAGCGGCTAAGCATGCAGAAGGCGTAGTCCTCCCCGTCCCTTGCAACCTGGGCCGGGGCAAACCCTAGAGGAACTACACCATGCATTGCTGCAACAAGCTGGCCTGCGGGTCTATGGCCACAACAGCCCACCCCGCTCGGCTGAGCCCTTCGTGGGCTGCGTTGAAAGCGGACCCGTCCACGAAGACTTTACCCGAGAACCTCCACCCAGGAACCACCCTCACGAAACGCAGCCAATTTTCTTCGGGAGCTACGTGGCGGGGGAAGGCGCGACTCGGCGACGGCCATAGGCAGCGGGAAAACATTTCGCCGTCCGTAATACTCGCTGAGGCCCCTGACACAAAAAAACGGCCTGCTGAACATGGGGCGGGCGCAGCTCCCGTCTGACCGGGAGCAGCCGGGAACGCTCGTAAAATCGATGGAAGAGGGTGCCACGAGCACCACAGTGAGCGCACTGATCATGCAGAGCCTTCCCATGAGAATGCAAACGAGCTTGAGGCCAGTGGCTACCGCCGACCAGCGACCTGATATCCGCGCACATGTGAGCCGCCCACCCCGCTGTGTGCTCCCTGGCAAGCACGGCCGAGACAGGCGCCCAATGGAAAGGCGAGATCCAAGCGCCCTCCATCCGACGAAGGGCCGCCACATCAGAAGCCGCCAATGCCGACTCCCGAGCAAGATTCATGGCGAAAGCAGGGGAGAAACGGCGGAGATCAAAATCACCGTGAAACGGGTCCCGATAGACCGAAGCACTGGGCAGTGTGGCCCCGATCCTGGCCAGAGAAAGCAGCGCCGCCTGGGCGGGGTCCACGACCTGGGACCAGGGCCGGGGACGAAGGAGGATGCCCCGGGCCGACCCCAGACAGGCCTCCAAAGGCCCCAACCCTGGCAGCGCGGAAACCACCGAAAGCGCCCAGTGCTTGGCCACCTCAACAGCATGGACCACCCATGGGTCCCTGTGGCCCCCCCTTGGCGCGGCCCTGAGACGCAGAGCCACTGACGTCCCCGGGGGGGCCCTACCCTCGGCACGGAGGGATGCAACACGAAGCGAGTGGAGCTTGTGCTCCGAGATGCCAGTGACAGCTGACCCCCAGACCGCCGTCGCCGTAGGAGGCCCCCGCATGATCGCGCTGACGCTGGCGCCTGCCCCGCGCAACTGCGCGACACGCTGCGAGACCCTCGCCGCTTTCGCAAAGCGCTTGTCCTGCTCCAAGACAGAGCGAGAGGCCCCGCTATTCGCGTCCGTGCCTAGACACCTACCTGCAGACAGTTTGTGGTCGGAGCAAAGATCCCAGCGACCGCCTAGCTCGGCGTCGAGGTCAGGCGCGCCGGTCATAAAACCTGTTTCATCCCAATTGACTTTGAGAAATTTCCGTTCTAGGCCAGCCACGAGCTCCATCATAGCCGAAGGGAATTGTTCTAACACCTGGGACCGTCCACCGATCATCTGCAACAAAAAGTCATCAACTAAATTCTGAAACCTAACCTGATGATAACGATACTGCAGCTTCTTAATCAAGGTGTGGACCAATAATTTGGCCAATGCGAGGGCGTTGCTGCAGCCTGCTGCTACGGTGCCGCTTGCTACCATAGGTTCAAAAATGATCGCCTCCCAGACCGCTCTACGCGGCAGGCGATAACTAGAACGCAAGCATCTAAGCAGCGCCACTGGAAACCCCGCGAGGGGCGCCTCCTGGAAGAGGTCTGCGTGCGAGATATGCTCGTAATACTTGGACAAGTCCAAACGCCCGCTAACAGCCGAAAGAACTTTTAAACGAGCAAATCTCTGGATGATATTGCGCACGTGACCCGCGCGATCGCAGGTGAGCCCCGAAGACCCCCAACATGCCGAATTATCAAGGGAGAGCTCCCAGCGCCTGGCCACGGGCTGCCGGAACCTCGACCAAACTCTGCCCCAAATCGACGCCAGCACGATGGGCCTAACACCTCCCGCGGGAGCAGGTTTCCCGAGGAAGAAAATCAAAAGCATCCAGAGGTCCAGGGCCTCAGGATCGGACTCCCATTTCAAAAGGATGTCTACGAACGCTACCTTATATAAGAGCGGCAGCCAGAGGAGCTGCCTCGGACGGGGGCGGTCCCACCCTAGTCCAGCACCAGCCGGGTAGGACTGTAGGACTCTATCGAGAGACTCAATGGTGATGGCAGGCAACGGCTCCCAGGGGTCCAACTCCCCGGAAAAAACCCAAGCCCCTCGAGGCCACGGTTGGGCCCCAGGCCCGCCAAAACGGTCTGGGCCAACTTGGGGCCCCAATCTCTCGGGCGCACTTCGCCATCGCGCCGTGGATGGTTCCACAGCGGCCCCCATTGCTCAAGCAACAAATCGACCGAATGCTGCCCTACAGCTGGCATCTGAGGCGTGTCTCCGTCTCCTGGAGTGAGAATCTGGGTGCGTGGGGTTGGCTCTCGGACATATCCATGCGCCGCGCGGCCCCCCTGTTCCGAAGCAGCTGCCTTGGCCCAGGCTTTCCACTTCGCGCTCCTGGCTGCGCGATCGCCGGCCTGGAGCAAGTTGGCATGATCTCCCACCCCCTCCAAGAACGCCAAAGCCTCTCGACCACCCCCCAAAACAAGAAAGATAAGCGAGGCGGGGGATGCCCCGGCCCATGCAAGAAGCGGGCCTTCTGCAGGCCATTCAACAGCAATGCGCTGACAGGTGAGGGCTTGCCGCCTGCAGGCGGCCAAACTACTGAGGCCCTCCTCCTTCATGCTGAAGCCGATCGCGTGCAGGCGCACGAAGGCCGAGAGGTAGGAGGACCACTACCTGTACCCTAGCGACGAGCCTTCCCTGACGTCCTGCTTCCAAGCCGTCTCGAAGGGAACGTGGGCAACACGAAGGCCGGAACTGCGACCACTCCAACTGCGTTGACACCACGGCTGGATGTCGTGAAGATCTATCAGGTAGGTCTCCACGTGGTCCAACCAGCATTGGCACGCCTCGCCCAGATTATCAGGGAGCTCCTGGCCAACCTGCCATGTCCACTCATCTAGATGAGCCTCAACCGGGGCCGGCCTGACAGGCAAGGGCTTCTCGATCGGGAACCTCTTGGGGTAGACCGCGCGCGTGACAGTGGCCCCCCGATGAAGCCCCCCGAATGTGATGGCCAGCGGCACGTGTGTCTTGGCGGTGCTGCCCATTACCGCCTCGACCTTTGAGATGAAGGGAGCCAGAGCGTTCGACACGATACCAAAATCAATCTCCCTGCCAGCACAGGTCGGCACCTGTGCCGAAAGCAATCTGCCCTTGGCATGCTTGGCCCAGGCCTCGAGGTCCGTCGGCAGCATGCTCCAATCCCCTATCAGCAGCCACGGCCCCTGGAGGCCGCCGACGAACGCCATGATGCCCTCGAGGTGGTCGAGGTTCTCGTCGCTGAGGCCGATGCTCGTGGCGAGGTAGACAGAGCAGACGCACAGGGGAAGGGCGCAACCAATGTTGAGGTACATCACCGAAAGTCTATGGGGAGGTATCGATTCCATCGAGCACGGAATGGGGGACGCCGTAATCCTCGATAGGACTGCGCACCCGCCACTGCTCTCATTGCCCGTCTATCCAGTGGACGCCGCTGGCACGAAGTGATGATGATACCCACGATCCCGAGACCACTTACGAGCCGCTCGAAGCTTGTCGCAAGACTTGAGCCTATGCTCCTGCAGGCAGAGAACGCGTGGCGGACGATAGGGCGAGTCATTGTGAATCCACTCCAGCAAAATCTGCGCCGATGCCCAGGAATTGGAGTTGTTAGACCACACCGTGAGCTCCCCTCCAAGCGAATCCGCCGCCCCCGCGCGGGCGGGAGTGTGTCCGGACCGGGCGTTTGCGGACCCACTCCCGTGCAGGCCCCGTGCGGGGTCGTCCAGCCGCCGATCCGGAGCGAATGCCGCGTCCACATCAAACCCGCTGCTTCTTGGCCACTTTCTGGAAGCCTTCCATGAAGCGCTTGACGCGAGCGGGGTCGGTGGTGTCCACGCCGGAGCTCTTGAGGTGCTCGACCAGGTCAGGGTCCTCAGCGTCCCAGTCCATGGCATCAGCAGGAGCACCCGGCTGAGGAGGAGGAGGCCCGCCAGAGCCAGCAGCGCCAGACACGGCGCCACCAGCAGCCTGCGCGCCTGCTGGCACCCGAGGTTCTGGGATCTTCGCCTTAACCTCGGTGACCTTGGCAGCGGCCTGGGTCTTGAGCTCAGTGACGTCGAACCCGAAGCGCCCCGCGCCTTTGCCCAAGAACAGGCTGAACATTTCGAGCCATTGCAGATCCGACGCTGGGTCCCCGGCGTCAGCCTGGATCCCGATGTCGGGGATGACCGTCTTGGCCTGCGCGGCCTTGACGTACTTGTCGAGCTCCGCGAGGGAGTCTTTGTGACGCTGGAGGATCTCGATCTCCGCCGCGTGGGCTGCCTTGGCCTGCTCGAAGACCCCGGCAGCGGCATTGACCCTCTCCTGCGCCGCCTCGAGCTGCTTCCTCTTGCGCGACTGGCGCTAGAGGAGGTCCTGGAGGCCTTTGGTGGACAGGTCGGCAGGCGCGTCAGCGGCTGCCTCGTTGGCCGCCAGCGTCGCGCGCACCTCGTCCAGGACTGCAGCTTTGCCATCAAAACCACCACCCCGCTTGACCAGCATTTCGAGGAGCTGGTCGGTGGAGGGTTCGGTGTTGGCGCTGGTGCCGGTGCTGGCGTTGGCGTCCTCGTTCCACCACTGGTTGCCCGACCACCAGGCCCCCCGTGAGGAATGAGGAGGCCCCCAATACCATTGGCCCTGGGCCGGCTTGGGGCTCGCCGACTTGGGCTGTCTCTTCTGCTGGTTGAGCACATGCTGCGGCGCCTTGTTGCCGCATTGGCTGCACTCGGAGCGGAACCCGAAGTTCTGAAACCGGCACTTCTGGTCCCGGCACGTCCACACCTTCACATGCTGCGCTTGACCATTGCCGCCTCCGGTTGACATGAAAGAAGTTGGTTGGCTCTGCACCGCTGCGCCACTTCCAAGTGCGCGGTGCAAAAGATCGCAGATCGCTGATCGCTGAGATCTGGAAATGGCTGGGGGGAGGAGGAGGAGGAGAAGGAGGAGGGGGAGGAGGAAGAGGAATAATGAGGAGGAGGGGATGGAGGAGGAGGAGGAGGCGGAAGAGGATATGAGGAGGAGGAGGAAGAGGAGGAGGACGAGGGGGAGGACGAAGAGGAGGGGTAGGGGGAAAATGATGGTGATGATGATGATGATGATGATGATGATGATGATGATGATGATGATGATGATGATGATGATGATGATGATGATGATGATGATGCTGCTGACGCTGATGATGCTGCTGATGATGCTGGTGATGACGATGATGACGACAATGATGATGATGACAATGATGATGCTGGTGCAGAGGTTGATGACGATGATGATGATGATGATGATGAGGAGGAGGAGGAGGAGGAGGAAAGGGAGGAGGAGGAACGGGATGAGGAGGAGGAGGAGGAGGAGGCGGAGGAGGAGGAGGAGAGAGAGGAGGGTCGAGGGAGGAACTCTGTTTGGGCGGCTGCAGGCTCTGCTTTCCAGGCCATGATCTTCGACGCAGAAAGCTCGGAGGTCCCCCAGCCTTCTGAGAAGTCTTCTAGGCGTTCCCCAAGATTTTTTTGTGCCCGGACAGAACACCTGGGCGACACAACCCGAAGGGAGGCGCCCAAGGTGCCTGCATGAATTCACATGCAATCGGACCTCGCAGCACGAACGGCGGCACGGACCGCCCCCGGCGTTATCCGCGCCGCCGTTGCGAGGTGCCTCGAGATGCCACCCCGAGACACGGCCACCGGCACCACCCCCACTTGGCCGCCGGCCTCAAGTAGCGGAGGCCCCGCTGCCCAAGGACTTAAGTTCCCGCGCCCCCCACGTCGGGGGACCCCTTCGAGTAACCCCATCGGGCCTCTCAGGGGTGGTACGGCGGGCCCGCACCTACTGTGGCTGGCCAACCACAGGGCAAGAGTCTCTCCTACAGCCCCGTCGAGCTGTGGAGACGATCGGGCTGCCAACCCGCCTGTTTTCCTGGGACGCCACAAAGGCATAGGCCTTCCCCAAGACGTAACACAACTGCTCAGAAGGCGCGAAGGTTTCAGAGGAATCCCGCCAACTTCTTCGGGAAACCAAGAGGTACCAATACCGCTACTCCCTGGATCTCTCCCAGGGTGCATTCTGACTACAACTTCGAGGCGAATCCAACGGTGGCGACGAGGGCTTCCGAGGAGGCCCAACAGGGGAAACATGAGGGAGGGGTAGCAGTATGGGTAACTTTGCCCATTCTGCCTTCTGAAAAGGCCTTGTCCTTCTCGCTTCCCCTCCTCGCTCGCCGCCGAGAAGAGGAAGTTAGCGCCCTCGTGCAGGAGCAGGGGCGAGTGCGCCCGCAGCACGCGGAGCCAGAGCGGCGCCTGCAGCAGCCAGGTGGCCACCCACGCGAGGCCCCGGGGGGTCCGCGCGGCCTCCGTCCAGACCAGCTCGTCCTCTGGCAAAAAAAAGCGGGGGCGCGCCCAAAGACGCCACCCCCCTGTGCACAAGCAGACAGATGAGGCGGGAGGAAGAGGAGGAGGACGAAGCGGGATCAGGAGGAGGAGGAGGAGGAGGAGGAGGAGTAGGATATGGAGGAGCAGAAGGAGGAGGAGGAGGAGGAGGAGAAGGAAATGGAGGAGGAGGAGGAGGAGGAGGAGGTGGAGGGAGGAGGAGGAGGAGAACCAGGAGGAGGAGGAGGAGATGGAGGAGGAGCAGGAGGAGCAGGAGGAGGAGGAGGAGGAGATTAAGGAGGAGGAGGAGGCGGACGAGGAGGAGGAGGAAGAGGAAGCGGACGAGGAGGAGTAGGAGGAAGAGGATAAGATGCAGGAGGAAGAGGAGGAAGAGGAGGAGAAGGAGGAGGAACATAATGGCAAGCGGAGGAGGAGACGTAGGGGGAGTGGACGGGGGAGGAGGAGGAGGAAAGGGATCAGGATGAGGATGATGAGGATGAGGATGATAATGCTGATGATGATGATGATGATGCTGATGATGATGTGGATGATGATGATGATGATGATGATGACTATGATGATGATGATGAATATGAAGATGAAGATGAAGACGATGATGATGATGATGATGACGATGATGACGATGATGCTGATGATGCTGATGATGATGATGCTGATGATGATGATTATGAAGAGGAGGGAGGGAGGAGGAGGAGGAGGAGGAGGAGGAGGAAAGGGAGGAAGAGGAGGAGGGAGGACGAGGAGGAGGAGGAGGAGGAGGAGGAGGAGGGGAGGAGGAGGAGGAGGAGGAGGAGGAGGGGGGGAAAGAGGAGGAGGAGGGGAGGAGCAGGAGGAGGAGGAGAGGAGGAGGAGGAGGAGGAGGAGGAGGAGGAGGGGGAGGAGGAAGAGGAGGAGGAGGAGGAGGAGGAGGAGGAGGAGGAGGAAGAAGAAGAAGAAGAAAGAAACACTCCGTGGGGGCCAAGTTCGTCTATAAAACTAGACATTCAGAGGCCCAGAGGCTATCCTCATATTGAGGATCCAAAACGCCTGGGGACGCTGGCCCCAAAGCTGCACCGAAACCTGGTGCACCGCCCGAGGCACTAAACCCGAGCACGAGCTACCCGAGTCTAGGCCAGCGGACTCCTCTGCACAACTACTCTCTACGTACCATTGCCAAGACATGCCTGCTCCTACTCAGCGCTTGCCAGCGTGCGGTGCCTTCCTCTACTCCTAAAGCCTTCAGATATCGTGCTACCTCCAATCCTCCTTCTGGTTCATCCCCTCCATGTCTCATCACATATCTGCGTACCTCCGTACTCTCTGAAATCGATGCGTTTCTGGCCATATTTTCCAAAAAGGTTGGGTTCGAAACACTCCTCATTGGCATCTGTGATCCCCTCGACCCCGAAGACGCCCTCGAAGGCGAAACCCTCCTCATTGGCATCTGTGATCCCGACGTCCCCGAAGAAACCGTCCTCATTGGCATCTGTGATCCCGTAGACCCCGAAGAAACTCTCCAAGGCGAAACCCTCCTCATTGGCATCTGTGATCCCGTCGACCCAGAGGAATTCCCCATAGGCGAAACTCTCCTCATTGGCATCTGTGATCCCGTGGACCCCGAAGACACCCTCCAAGGCGAAGCCGTTCTCATTGGCATCTGTGATCCCGAGCGGCCCCTAGCTTCTCTGACACTCTCCCTCGTCGGACTCCTCTCAGCGTCCGATTGCACTGCCTGCGGCTGGCGCTCGTGCACAGTCAGTCGGGGACTGTGGGCCGGCTCAGCCGCTGACGTTCTTCCCGCCTGTGATGTGGTCATCCTCGAATCCCCCTCCGCCGTCACTAGACTTGTGTCAATCTCAGGCATACTCGATTCAAGATGATCCGAAAGTGTAGTGGTCTGTCGTGCATGCTCGGCTACTGCAGAAACACCTCCAGCCACTCCTGCAACTCTCTCTCCATGTGGCTCGCCGGCGCTCTGCCCGATTTCAGCTCCGCGCCCAGCTGCTGGAGGGCGCTGATCACCTCCTTGCGGCCTTCCTGGAGGCACAGCGTGATCCTGCGCTTGCCCTGGTCGTAGCACCTGTCTACCTTGGTGAAGCGGATGATGTCCATCTTTCCTTCGTAGTCGAGTGTCTGGAGCCGAGCCTTGAACTCGGTCAGCTTCTCGAAGTTCACTTTGCCGATGCTCTGTTGGCGCGGCAGTAGCGCCTCCAGTAGACCCCCGAACACGAACAGGTGGGGGGCGCCGAGCCCGTGGCCCTTGCCCTTTGCCTGAACCTGGGCGTTGTAGGCCGAGCCCTGCTCCTGCATCTTCAGCACCTCGGGGAGCTCGGCGATCAGCACGTCGAACAGCACCCCCTCGATGTTCCGACGGCTCTGGGCGAGCGATAGCAGCATTTTCATCATCAGCACGTACAGCCCTTTGTTGTGGCCATTGACGCCTGCGGTGGTCTTCTGAGCAGTCTGGCCGCCGTTCCCCTCGTCGCGGCGCCTGACCGCTCGCTGAAACTCGGGCTCCTTCTTGCTGTCGGTGCCGCTCGCCAGCACCAGTGCCATGGCTAGGTACGCCCGCTCGTTCGGTGCGCTGCTCCCTACGCACGCGAGGCTGAACCGCAAGAGGAGGTGGAGGGAGGTGATATTCCTCTGCGAGTGTGTCGAAGTCAGATTCACACATTGGGCACTGCAGGGATTTGGGTATAATTAGATCCCAGTCGAAGGCGGTACGATTGAGTCTACATCTGTTGGTCAACCATGCGGTACGAACGTGTTGACGAGCACTATCTTTAGACGAGAACGCGGTACGACACCATGGACACATGTTTGTCAAGACGGTCGAGAACAAAGGGTTCAACTTATGAGCTAGTAGGCCTCCTCTAGACTCAAACTCCTGTAGGCACATATTCCCATGGGAGTCCTTCAGGTTACATATGTATGTCGTGGGCTCCTCATTATCCCCCTCCTGTTCGAAGGCCCTCGCAGGGCCCCTGAGACGGCTCCGAAATCGTGCTTCCCCCTCATGCAACATTGAGGCCTTCAAGATCTTGGGGTCAACTTTCAGCCACACCTCCCGAACTTCTTCTTCCAGGAATAGAGCCCTCCAGGAGAAATCCCATCGTTCCCAGGCCTCGAAGAAGTCCTCAGTACCGCTAATACCAGCAAACGCCCAGAAATCTCGCTCTATCTGGAAAGCCAATGGGGGTGCGCACGTGCGGAGGTGCCCGTCATCATCTAGCGAGGGAGGTCTGTTTTCGAGATGCCCCCAAATCGAGGCGATCACCTGCTGGTGCGCGAGGGCGTCCTTGGCCATCTGCTGCACCCATCCGAAGCGTCTGGCCGCCTGCTCGAAGCGGATCGGTATCAGGCGCCACCTCTGCCTAAGCGTCGAATTCGATGACGAGTGCGGGTGCTCGCCTGTCCAGTCCGTGGCTTTGCCACGCTCCAAAACACGAAGGTACTTAGTTATAATCCCGTCCAACTGCTGGGTCTGGGCCCTCGGGAACACGAAAGGTTCGTTCGCGGATAATGCTGCTTCCACCACGTGGCCCCTAAAGGCCAGTATCTTCAGGGATTTACTAGTACGGCTGGTCCAGAACTTACCAAGCTTCCCCCACCCAGCGTGGACGGCTGCGCAGCGATAGCGAAACTCTTCCATGCTCGATAGATTCCATGCGTAGCGGCAGCCCAGGTATCTAGCTCTAGCTGGTGCCTTGCCCATCTTAAATTCGGCCGAGAAGTCTCGGTTCGCTTGATGACTGAGGAAGGCAAGGTACGGTTTCTCGCTTACTATAGTTCTGAATAAGACCCTTAGCCCCCAATACCCCATCGAGCACGTCGTCGCTGTGTTTTAGTTTCTCTTCGATCTTGGTCTGCGTCGTATCGTCGATCGGCATCTTATCGAATATATCGTCGGCGTACACGGTCGTCGCCCCACAGCACAAAGAATTATATATGCCGCACCTCAGGTGCGTGGCCGTCTCATTCACCGCCCGTTCGTCGATCCAGGATCTCATAGGGTTCTCCATTACCTTCGCGAACACCACGGGCTCCTCACTAGACCCCATAAGACCCCCTCGTTGGTGTCGAACGGCTAGGTTTCTGGGATCCTGCCAAGGCTGGGCACCCCCCGTCTCGAAGATCATCACGATTCCTGAGGTCTGAGATCTGGAATGCATCAACGCTGCGTCGGGAGGGGTGAAGAGCTCGTTGATCGCCTCAGTCCTCGCACGCGCCGTGGTGGAGGCAAAGGCATTCGACATATCATGCAAGTGATTCAGGTGTGCAATACGATAGGTACGATAGAAATGGCCCATGCACATCTGCACTGCGATTGCGTCCTCCCTCCTCCGTCGGGGAAGGAAACCATGAAACTCAGCCGGCCAGTGGACCCCTTTTTTGTACAAGTTGTGCTTCAACAGTCCCCCGTAGAAGCATTTCCAGTATGGACACATCACATTAATCAGACGTTTACCCAGCGTCCCCACCTTCCCGTTGTGCTTCGCGATCGATACCCCCCATGCCAGATTCCCCAGTATGGGTGTACGCTTCATTCGCCTACATAAAATATGAAGATCCTCGAGGAGTCGAGCTGAGGTCGTGGATTCCGTCTGTGCTATTGGGGTAGCTCCAAGCCCTAGGTACTCTTGAGGTCCCACTGAGAGGTACTTGGGGTCTGCGGCCATCAAGTGCAATTCCAGCGGAAAGCCCGTCGTTTGGCACTTCGTCGAAGGCGTCGTACTGTGGCCTGAAAATCCTGTCGCCCCTGGAGCTCGGTTCGCTCGAGTTCTTCATCATCCGTCGAAACCGCTGGTGCTTGCGTACTGGCGGTGGGATGGACGCAGTTGAATTAGATGTTGAGAGAGGAGGAGGAGGAGGAGGAGGAGGAGGAGGAGGAGGAGGAGGAGGAGGGAGGAGGAGGAGGGAGGAGGAGGAAGAGGGGGGGGGCGGGAACGGGAGAGGGATCTGGGGACCAGGCGGCCTGCTCGAGGGACGTTCCGGGGCCGGCGGGCCCCCCCCCAGAAGACCCCCGCGTGCCCCGCCGCGGCGTTCCCGCATGCTCCCTCGACGTGCTGTCGCGCCCGCTCCGAACGACGCCGCCGAGACGGGCCCTCCTCCCTCCTCCCTCCTTCTTCTCCTCCTCCTTCTCCTCCTCCTCCTCTTCATCCAGTTATTCCTCCTCCTCCTCCTCCTGCTCCTCCCCCTCCTCCTTTTCTCCTCTCTCCTCCTCCCTCCCCGTCCCTCCTCCTCCCCCGACCACGAGAAACCTGCCACAAGAAACCCGACCCCGAGACCCCAGGACGCCCCTGGATGTTTGGCGTGGAAACGTCACGCGTGCGTTGATTTTTTGCGGGGGCATGGCGCGGGGGGCTCCCCGGCCACCTGCAGATCTGGTGCTCGCGCTGTCAGTGCTCTGCCCTCCTATAGGGCTTGGCAGCGTCGTCCGCACCTTGCCTCTGCACGTCCGAGCTCCGCAGCTGCCTGCGCGCCCTCCTGTGCTCAGCTGCGCTCCTGCTCGCATGGGCGCTGCGCAGGCCTGGCGAAAGCTTGGAGAGGTCCCTGCCAAATTGGGGCCATCGACGCCCAAGACACCCAGGGCACCCTGGAGACATGCAGGGTGCTTCTTTCGGCGGTGGACAAACCTCCCTTTAGTAGACCTCCCCTTAGTGAAAACGGCCTGGGACCGAAACCGACGGACCTGGACCCGCAGAAATGACGGCCGCGACGCCCCGTCGCGCACCGAGAACGGCCAGTTCCTCAATCGACGTGTCAGGGCAGGAGGTCTGTCCACCCCCGGAAGACACCCGGGGCACCCTGGAGACAAGCAGGGTGCTTCTTGGCACAGGCCTCCACTGGGGCAGGTGCACGGGGCCCGGGCGGCCCCGCCCGACCCGAGGGACGCCCCCGGGGCCGGCGGGCCCCCCCCGCCCAAAAGACCCCCCCCCCCCCGGGTGCCCTCGACGCGTGGCCTTCCGGCCTGCTCCCCCGGCATGTGCTCTCTCGCGCCCGCTCCGGGAGGAGCCGCCGAGGCACCCTCGGAGCTCGGCTTCTCCTGCGCAGTGGTGAACGCTCTCGTCCGAATGCAACGTTCGCGGGACATCTCGAGCGAAACCTTCTTGTGAACAAGGATGATAGAAAACCATGCTTTCTGGGCTTGAAGCCCAGGCCCGCCTGCGGGCGATTGCCCCTGACCCAGGCGCCGCCGAGCTCAGAAAAAAATGTGCCTGTCTCTCGTTCTGCGCTCTCACAATTGACAGAAGGGGGGAGTCGGGATGGAGACAGAACCCCCTTCAGTACAACGGGGTTTGGTGAAGACGACCTCGGGCCCAAACCTGGCGGGCGCAAGCCTGGAAAATGACGGCCGCGGCGCCCTCGCGAGAACCGAAAACGGATAATTCACTAATCGACATGTCAGGGTGGGGTTCTGTCCACACCCGAGGGAGAGCGGGCGGGGGGGGGGATCTGGCTCCGGACCTCTGCTTAGTGCGACTGTTTGGAACAGTGCGTCCTGTGGGGGAGAGTACTCCTCCTGCTCGGAACAGGCGCCCCAAACAGCCAAGATCTACTCCATGGGCAAGAGAAGGGGGGGGCGAGGGCCCGCGCCGATCGGCAAAACATCGAATCAGAAAGCTATCACAAGCTCGCCTTCCTTCTCAATGGCCCAATTGCCTCTCGAACGTGTTTCGGCAGGATGGGCTCAATACGGCCCGAACAAAAAAAGCGCCGAGACGCTCCAAAAGAGGGCCACCAGAAGGGTCGCAGAGTCCCCAAGCGGGCCGCAGGTCGGCCCAAACAGACCCTCCAGACGGCCCCAAGAGATCTCCAGAGGTAGCGGGCAGAACATCTCCCCCAGAGTACTCACCCCGACACGCGAAGCCCTTCAGCAAACGCACCCGCAGAAGGAATCGGACAGGGCAGGGCTGTTCAGCAAACGCCCAAGACCGTTCAGCAAACGTCAATCATCCGGTCCGGGTGTCTTCCAGGGACGGACAGGAAACCCTTTAGGGAAACGTGGTTGATGAAAACGACCTCGGGCGCAAACCTGGCGGGCGCACTGTCTGGAAAACGATGGGCGCGGCGCCCTCGCCAGAACAGAAAACTGATGATTCACTAGTCGACGTGTCAGGGTTGGGGTTCTGTCCACCGCCGAGCCTCAGGCTCCCTTGAAAAGGGATCCATCTGCAGGAGAACCTAGAATCGAATCGATGAGTCGCAGCGGCGATCGAAATCAATCGGGACGGCATCAATCGGCAGCCGAGTCGGGACAAGTCGAATCGGCGGAAGAAATCGGCAGGCTAGTAGGCTTCTGTCGGAACCCGAAGTCGAATCGAATCGGAATCGGAGGCCATCGAAGTCGGCGGTGGACAAACCTCCCTTTGGTAAGTGAACCACCCTTTAGTCAAAACGACCTAGCACCGAAACCGACGGGTCTGGACCCGCAAAAGCAACGGCCGCGACGCCCTCTCGCGAACCCGAAAACGGGCAATTCACTAATCGACGTGTCAGGGTAGGAGGTCTATCAACATCCGACGAAGCCGAATCGAATCGAATCGGTGGAATCGAAACGAGCCCTGCCCAGGACGGCCCAGGCGGCCCCAGGACGGCCTCCACACCCAAGGGCAGTCCAACCTCGGACGGGGCCGGGCCCCTCGCGGAGCGGTGCGACTCGCTTCTGGGTGGGCCCGCGGGGGCACACGAGGGACCGAAGTGCCTGCTTTAGGTCGGGCATGTCCTCCTACGGGCGGATTCTGGAAGAGAAATGGAACACACGTATTGTCAAAACATACAAAGGAAAAGCCCAACATACTAGAAACATCGTCCCAATAGTACTGTGTACTATGTTCGAATCTTCCTCCTGTGGAGAGACATGCCCGACTCAAGGCTTGCTCCAAGCCCCAGCTCCGGCACCACCACGCGCACCAACATGTAGGCGATGTCGCCCGACATGATGGTCACGCAGAACAGCGTGACGACGACCATCAGCGTCACTGGCAGAGCGGAACCGATCAAGACGCTCAGTGGGATATCGGCGGCGAGCGAGGGGGGAATTGCGAAGAAGGCCCACTCAGGAGGAGGCACGGCTTCTCAGAAGCCCTCGCGCCCTCTGAGGAGTCTCCTTTGCCGTCGGGGAAGGCCTAGAAGACTTCTCACAAGGCCAGGGGGACTTCCGAGCCTTCTGAGAAGGCCCGCCCCTGCTCGGACGCCTGGTGCTTTTTGGGTCAGCTCGGCTATCCCGCGGCCGTTCGGGACGATCCGGGCCCCCCCCCCCCCCGGCACGCCCTCGGCGAGGCACAGCCTCTGGAAAACATCCCGAGGCTGGAAAACCGCGAAGAGACTACGAAAACGTCCACAAACCTCGAAACTCGAGCCTGGCACAGTGGAGGCCAGTCCACAAGAAACCTTCCACCCGAATCCCAACCCTGAGACCCCAGGACGTCCCCTGACTTTTGGTGTGGGAACGTCACGCCTTCACTCGCAACACCATGGAAACCCGAGAAACCCATGGGCATCCTGGAGGCAAGCAAAAAGCGCTCCTTGATATGGTTTCTCTCCACTGCAAGAGCCTACGAAAGCGTCCGAACACCTCGAAACTATAGCCTTCGGGGATCTTCTGACCCGGGTCAATCCAGACCCGGGTCAGCACGGAACCAAAAACTGCAATGCAAGAGAAAAAACTGCAACGCATGTCTTCGCCATCCCGGGTCAACCAATATGCGCGGCCGCCTCGCGGCCACGCGCGGCTCGCTAACCCGGGCCAGCCAGAGAGGGTCTTCGCAGGATCCTGCGGGATCCGGTGCCGTGGCTGACCCGTTTGCACTGACCCCCGTCTCTGAGGCCCCGAAGCCCTGCAAGACTTCCCCCCCCCCCCCGGGCTCGCCGCCGAGGATGAGCCACAGCCAGAGCGCCATGCCGCCTCGCGCTGCAGCGGCGCCGCCCTGCCGTCCCCCGCGGTGGCCCCCGCGGCGGCGGACCCCCCGCGGCCCGGGCCGGAGCTGTACACACCGGGCGCAGGGTGCACGAGATCCCCGGGCACGAGTACGGCAGGAGCTCGACCCGCATCAGAAGGCTCCACGACAAGGATGCAGGGGCCTTGGAAGGCCGCCTCGAAGCTTCTCGAGAGCGGGGCGCGGCCGACGATTGCGGCCAAAGATAGACCGAGGAGGCAAGGATGGCAAGTGTGCCCTGGGGACGGCTGCCCATCCTTGCCATGCGGGTCGACTGCAGGAGCTCGACCACAAAAAAACTTTCCACAAGAAACCTGGCCTTGAGACCCCAGGACGTCCACTGATACTTGATGTGGGAACGTCACGCGTGCCGTAGCGAGACCATCGAGACCCAAGACGCCCAGGGCCCCCTGGAGGCAAGCAGGGTGTCTCTTGGCATGGGCTTTCGCTGCGCTGGGCGGCAGCGCTCATGTCCGAGCAACAGAGCAGCGGTGTGCGCCACGTGAACACAGCGGCGCAGTGCTTTGTGGGCCCTGGAAACGGCAAGGCCGTTTTTCCACCGTTTCCAGAAAATGTTCCTTGAAAATGGAAACGGCAAAAAAACGGCGACCAGAAACGGCAAAAAAACAGCTCCAGGATTGGAACCGGAGCCGGAACCGGTCAAAAAACTGCGACGGAACCGGTAAAAAAACGGCGTCGGAACCGGTCACCGGAAAAAAAAAGGCCCTGTCGTTTCCAGGGCCCACCAAGTGTCCGAGCAACAGAGCAGCGGTGTGCGCCACGTGAACACAGCGGGGCAGTGCCTCCGCCCCGGGAAGCGTCCAGGAGGCAGGCGGTGCACCAAAAGCGGCGGAAGCGGCGAGGGGGCCACGTGCGGCTGGCCCTGCCTGGCACGGGGGGCGGCAGAAAAGCGCAGCTTGCTGTGCCGGTGGTGCGAGATCGCTGGCCGGTCCGTTCCTCCTCCTCCTCCTCCTCCTCCTCTCCTCCTCCTCCTCCTCCTCCTCCTCCTCCTCCTCCTCCTCCTCCTCCTCCTCGTGCCTCCTCTCGGCCACGCCCCATGTCGCCTCCTGGGCGGCAGGCTGCTGAAGAGGAGGTCCCGCGGCCCGAGCGGGGCCGCCAGCCTCGAGGAGTCTCGAGGCCGCTCCTGAACCGCTCGGACCGCCCGCTGTCCGAACGCCCTGTTCCTTCCTCCGTTTGGGCACCCTGCTTTCCAGAACCTCGTGTGTTTCCCGGTTGGGCCGCCCGCCGTGCGGACGTGGCCGCCCGCCGTCCGAATGGCGCGTGGTCCCTCCTGGAACCGTCCATCCGTGCCCCGAGCTGTCACAAGGAGAAGGTGCAAAAACCATGTTTTCACCGATTTGGCCGCGCGCTCTTCAAAACTATGTTTTTCCACGCTTAGACCGTCCACTGTCCGAATGTCATGGTTTCCCCGTTTGGGCCGCGGTGCTCCATGTTTTTGTATTTTTCTCAGGAGCAGGATGCGCACTGTGGCCAGAACGGTCGGGCACACGCGGACTGAAGTAAAGCAATCGGCAAAAGAAAGATGCGCACGGTGGCCAGAACGCACGGGCTCACGCGTGATGAAGAGGAGAGCTACACACAGGAAAGATACGAGGGGGCGAATAGGGTCGAGGAACGAACCCACCGCAGATAACGCCCTGGAAACGAGAGGGAGGAATGTGGTGGGAGACTACAGATGCTCATGCTGACGACAAGCGCGCATGATCACGCCAGGTTCGCCACTGCGATCGAGGCTGCAGAGGGACGCGAAGAGATGCTCTGCGCGTCCTTCTTCAGAGACATACGCTTGACGCACGTCTCTGGAGGAGTGCTTGCGTCCTCGTGGTCGTCCTCTCCCAGCAGACCACCGACAGCAAATCCCGATTGCCCCAAGTGCTTCAGATAGACATTGAGATATCGCACGTCTCTGTCCGTGTGAGCAATCACGAATTTCAGCGCGACCTTACCAACAGCAACCCATTCGGAGGAAGGGACATCGCTTTGCGAGACGCTGTAATGGTATCCTCCTGCTCGCGATGCCTCTGCCCAAACGCCTGTCGCATTCAATTCCTGGAAGTACAGGTCGCCACAATGTTCACCAAGCCTGAAAGCGTCAGCCTGTGCACGAAGCATCGCGCTGCTGGCGCCCGTTCCACGAGGGATGTTGATCAGAACGTGCATGCCCGGCTTCATCAAGTCGAACCGCTCCCCATGAAGGTTTTGCAGGTGGGAGTCGCCGGTAGCCGACGGCACCGCGGTCGTGGGACTCGGTGTTGGGCCGGGCGCGGGGCTGGCCGTCGGGTTGGGCGTGGGGCTTAGCGCCTCCACCTCGGCGCCGAAGGCGTGCCACCTGAAAGTGCGCCCCGCCCCCTGGGCGAAGTGCTGGGCGCAGTTCATCCATGACCCAATCACCAGCCGCGCCTCGCTATGCGGAACGTGCCCAGCGCCCTGGTACACGCAGGGCGGGGACACCGTGCCCTCGCAGAAGTTGCTCGTAGCATGTGAAGATGTCTGGGGAACTTGGATTCCATTGATGTAGGCATTGGGAACCTTAGTGTCGCTGTCGTACGTGATGGTAAACCTGACCCACCCTCCAACAGCGATGGCACCCAATGCGTGAATGTCGAACCGCCAATCAGTCCATGCCTTGTTGTAGACCTCGATCAATAGACTCGACTCTGGTCATCCTGGGCCGTAGTTGTACCGAATAAAGAAGAGGTTATCACCAGAGTAGGCTGGGTAGCGAGACGCGACGACAAGGATGGCATTGTGCTGGTCGAAATTGTCAAACCTGATCTCGAAATCCCATGTGAAACTTGGACTAGAGAGATCAACGTCGATTGGGCTCACTTAGCACTGGTAACCGCTGTCTTGCGGACTCACAACAGCTAAGTGCTCGTACGTCACCGCGCCAACTCCTGGCAGAGTCGATGCCGGTGCCTGCTGAGAGGCGTTGATCCTGCCCACCGCTGCCCATACTGTATCAAGCTGGTGGAACCAAAGGGCGGACGCCACGCGCAGGCCAGCAACCCGCGTGCCACGACGAGGCTGGCAATCAACGCAAGCCCGGCCATGTGCCAGACGGGTGAGCCGACGATTTTGGCTGCGGATGCACGGACGGTGTGCGGGGGCGCTTCAGAGATGCGAGGCCAGCAGGGGCCGAGCAACTTGAGCCAAAATGGCGACGGGGGCCGCGGTGCTCCGTGTTGTTTGCTCATGCTCTGCTTCCCGACAGCCCAAGACGCCCCCAGAGGCCACCAAGATTGTCCCCAAAAGCGCCCAGGAAGCCTCCGAGATGGCCCCCCTGACGGCCCAGAAGGCCCCCGAGACGGCCCACAGGAGGCCCCACGGTGGCCCACGAGACCTCCTAAGACGCCCACGATGGCCTCCAAAACGGCACTGAAGCGCCGCAAGTGGGCCCCAGGTCGGCGCAGAGAGGCCTCCAAAACGGCTTCCGACGGCGTCACGTGGGCCAGGAATCCTCCCTGACGGCCAAAAGGGCAAGGAGCTCCCCAGGGCCCTCAAGAGGCCCAAGGCAGCCCCTCAGAGGCCTTCACGAGGCCCCCAAGCAGCACCTGGGAGGCCCCGGGAGTGCTCCAAGAGGCTTCCCAGAGGCCTCCTCCTCCTGCGTTTTCCTCCCTCTCCTCCTCTGCTTCTTTCTCCCCCCACGTGCTCCCCGAGCCCCAACGGCTGGGGGGAGGGGGAAGGGCACATCATCCGACAACTTCGTCGCAAAGCCCTGGACGCAACACTCGGCCACATGGGCGCGTCCGGAGAGCACGCGGCGGCGGCGACTCGGTCCGCCGCCCCGTGAGCCCCACGACGACCCAAAGAACCCCGCGATGACCCGAGAAGGCCTCAGACGGCCGCCGGGAGGACCCTCCAGACCAGACCGTACCCCCAAACAACGCCTCAGGACGGCCCGGACGCCCCCACCCCCGGTGGAAGTACCCCCATCGGTTGCCCCAACGGCCAGCTCCAGATGAGTGACTGGGAGCGGCGGTGACTCGCCACAGGCGTCGTCAGCACAGCCTGGAGCACGATCAAGGCGCGTAGACCCCACAACATCGGAGGCGTGCAGGCATCAGCGTGTACACGAATAAAAAGTACGCACTGTGCCCCATCTCTATATGCATTGCTATGAGGCCTGGTAAGACTGCTGGCCTTGAGCAGTAAATTGTTACAGTGTGGGTGTTCAAGCTAGATGGTGCACCCATGCGGCGCAAGCTCTGTGGTGCAAGCTGTGTGTGCTAGCTATGTTGTGCAAGCTATGCGGTGGAATCAGAAAGTATGTAGCACAGGATGCGTCGTGAAATCATGCATTGTCAACTCCGCTGCTCGCACAATCATCTCACCCTCCCAACTGCATCTGGTTTGGAATGACACACGCGGCCACGATTGCGTTTGCCGATTAACACTTGTTAGCGCATCTTTGCGGCCTCGCTTGTCCGCGAACGCTCGCTCGCACTGCGACCAGCTGTTTAGGCACAAATCATGCGGTCGCGATCGCGCTGACCGATGAAAACGTCCCAGCGCGTTTCAAACGCCACGCTGGCGCGCGGGCACGTCAATGCGGGTCGGTGTACCGGGCGGGGTGCGGTATCAGCAATCATGCTAGTAGCGATGGTGGTGGCGATGATGGCGACAACGACGGCGAGACCAATGACGGCGCCGGTACTGGCGACGACGATGAGGATGATGATGCACACGTGACGGTGATGAAGTTCCTTGACTGATGATAGCAGCACTGGCGGCGATCGGCGATGACGATAACTGCGGTGATATGATGACACTGGTGAGTGCGTTTGCGGGAAAAAACGCGAGCGCAGAAAACCCACAACTATGGAAAACTTGCTGTCGGAAAACATGTGGTGGCTCATGTGTGCTTGAAGAGCTCTCTCTTGAACTGCTCCAACAGCTCGCGTGGTTGAAATTTGGTGATAAGGATCCGTCCACTGGTCCCATGCAACATTGATGCAAGTGCCCCGCGCGGTGGGGTGAGAATTCGGGTGCTGGACGGGATTGTTAAAATCGTGTGGCTTTCAAATGATTCCAGCAAAGGCGCGAGGGCAGAAATCCTGCAAGATGTGTAACGACACACCGAAGGGCGCTTGAGATTCTGATGATGAGTTGCTTGCACAACTCCAGTGCTTGTAGGCTTTGTGGTGTTGCTTGCAGGGGACTGATGCAAGATCATCTCTTGAGGAGCACGAGTGCCAGCGCATAGCATTCGCTATCAAGGATGTCGAGATTGTCGGTGCTGGTTGTGCTGGGATGCTGTGATTACACCAGGAATAAGAGCGACGAGGAAAACACAATATGTACTTTCCAGAGTTCCGAGGAATACCAGCAAGTCCAGGGGAGTGAGGGTAGTAGAGCGCATCGCCCTTCTGAAAAGGAACATACACCTGATGCAAGCTCTGTGGTGTGCGCTACGTGGTGCTACCTAGCCCCATACACGTCTTTAGAAACTCCCCACTAGTTGGAATCTGCTTATCCTTGGTGACCGTACTGACGAACTGGGGTCTAACCAATGCTGAAACAAAACCTAATTATCCTCGGCACCCGCCGCACAACAACGATGACGACGAGAACGACTACGATTAAGACGACGACTACGACTGCGCTTCTGACTACGACTACGACTACAAGCACGGCTACGACTACGACTGCAATCGCGACTACCACCGAGATCCCAATCACGATCACAACCACGACTACACGCACGACTACGACCACGTTCACTGATTTCTACTGCACTCCTGCATGGGAAGATTTAGCGGCTCGCAAAGGGGGGTAGGAGGAGGGGGGGAGGCTTTTTAGAAGCACCCCTGCTTCTTAGAAGGCCCCGGCCTTACGTCTATAGAGAAGGCCAGCGCCTCCCAAGGAGCAGGGGTGCTTCTAAGAAGTCTTCCCCCCTCCTCCTACCCCCCTCTGCGCGTGGCCGAAAGATGCTCCCACATCCTCTCGGCAACCCACAGTGGATCTATTCCCTGGGAGGACGAGCCCCCGAGCATCGTCCCCGGTCCGCCCAGCAACGCAGGACCAATAAATTCCCGCCACGAGGATGACGACGACGACAACGACAGCGAGGAAGAACGGGAGGACGAGGGAGAGGAGCAGAAGGAGGAGCAGGATGACCAGGAGGAGGAGAAGGGGCGAGCGTATCCCCCGCCGATGGAAACAGGGGGGGGTGCTAAAACTGGAGACCTCCCGAAATGACTTGTGTGGTGGTCACTACGTACATTTATGAATACATTATATATGTATATATACATATATATATGTATACATGTATGTATTTGTGTGTATGGTCCTAGCTGCGTGGCGAAACTATGTGGTGCAAGACATGCGGTGCAAACTAATATGTGCACCGCTGTATCGTGGACTCAACTCGCTGTGGCCCCCGTGGTGCAAGCTACGTGGGGGAAGCGGTGTGGCGGGAGCCATGCGGCGCAGGCTGCGTGCTGCAGCTTGCGTGGTGTCGGCCGGCATGGCGCCCACGAGGTGCCCTCGAGCGGGCACCGAGCAGCACGCCGCACTGCCCCCCTTGAGGCACGGGGAGCCCGCGTGGCGCTCCCGCCCATGAGGCCCCCCGCGGGCCGCCACCGGCAGAACCCCGATCGTGCACCCCCCGAGCGCGAGGCGCCAACGCGGCGCCCACGGGCGCCGACTGGCGGGCACGAGCCGAACCCCCCCCCGGCGTGCCCCCGTAGCCCTGGGCGCCCACGAGGCCCCCACGCGGCGGCCACCACCCGAAACCCCGACGGGCCCTCCAGGCGCGGGGGCGCCCGCGAGGCGCCCGCGGGGCCCCCGCGGGCGGGCACCTGCCGAACCCCCGAAGCACCCCACCAATGTCTCCCCAGCAAGACAGGAGGAGGAACCACAGCGTGTCACTCGAGGACCGCTCCGGCAGCGCGAGCGCGAGCGGCAGCTGGAGGCCCTCGTTGCCGCGCCGCGCGTGCTCGCCACGGCGGAGCTCGAGGACCTCGAGGCAAACCGCGGGCCCCGGCCCAGGAGGCCCGCGTGTCTGGGCGTCGCTTACTGGGGGGGGGGGGGGAAGGAGGAGGTGCACTCACTCTTCGGACCCTGAACTGGCCATCGCTCGGACGTCCATTCCCTGTGTTTTTTCGGTCTCGTGCGTGGTTTTCTCGCCAGATGATCCAGGATGCTCCTCGATGGCCCTCGCCGAGACACAAATGCACACGTCCGAGCGATGCCAGGTGAAGGCTCTTGGGGGGCCCCAGGGGCCCGCTAAGGTGCCCGACAGGGCCCCTGTTCTGCGGCCTCCGCCGCCCCCCCCCCCTCTCTCGCCCCCCCCCCCGGCGGCGGCGAGGGCCCTCGTCGCCGGCAGCGCGGGGGAGCACGTCGCCTCCCGACAGGGCTCGAGTTAAACAATGTTTTCCGTGTTCGTCTCGTTTTCGTCAAGACGTCAACGACGGTTTCGTTTTCGTTTTCGTTTTCCGTGTTTTCGTCTCGTTTTCTTGCGTTTTCCGTTTTCGTCTCGTTTTCGTTATCGTTTTCGTCAACAATGTTTTCCGTTTTCGTCTCGTTTTCGTTTTCCGTGTTCGTTTCGTTTTCGTGCGTCGTTCCACCTTTGCGGCACAACGACGTCAAGACGAAAGCGGCCCCCGAGATTGCCAAAACACCCGTTCGGCTCAAGCCCTGCCTCCCGAGGCCCCGCCCGGGTGGCTTGCATGGCCTGCGGGTGCTGGGCTGAGGTCGGGCGTGGTCACCCCCCATACAGTCGGATGTTCCCCAAAACATCCTGGACTATGTTTGGACCCACGATTGCCCCCCAAAGGAGCCAACAAGTTCCCGAAAAACTGTCCCCAGACCGTGTTCTGAACATGTTTGGACGTTCTCCTCCTGTCGAGGGACATGCCCGGCCTGACTCCGTGAAGGGGCCCCAAGACACGCACAGAGATGCACACAAGAAAACATATTCCCAATATTTCCCCACATGCTCTGGGCTTTCGTTTTCCATGGACGCTTCGCTGTGTCTGTGTGTGTGTGTGTGTGTGTGTGTGTGTGTGTGTGTGTGTGTGTGTGTGTGTGTGTGTGTGTGTGTGTGTGTTTTCCCCAGCTTCCCTCGCCCATTTGACAAGTGGCCCCGATTGACAGATTTGCCACTGGCAACAAGGAGGGTTCCAGTCTCCCCAAGTGTCCATTGAAAAGTGACACAAATTGTCGAAGTGGTCATCGGCGACAGCATTGACAGGACATTTCTGAGCCCAGAAATGGGAGGTCTCGGGCGAAATTGGTTGAACCACCTCAGGTCTGGGCATCCCCGAAAGAACAATCCCGACGATGTCTCAGGCGAAAAAGACTGGGACCGCGTGAGGTGAGGACATAAGACGTACATAAGCCCGGAGTGGCAATGATATCTCAAGCGGAACGAACAGTCCACGGCAACTGCAAACCGAGAGCAGCGAGGAAACGGGAACTGATAGTTACCGTGCGGTCTGAGCATCGACTGATCCAGAATAGCGAGGATGTACCGGGCGAAGATTGCTCTGCGAGGATGTCTCAAGCCAAAAAAGCTGGACCACCTCAGGACAGCGGCGAAGAAGTCGAAGCGAAATGGGCTGGACTATCTCTCGCGCGGCATCTCGAAACCCACAACTGCAGGGATGTCTCGAGACCGGCCGGACCGCCTCGCAGGCGGCATCTCAGGGCCCAAATGAATGATGATGGCTTCGCCGGAACCGACCCAAACAACTCCTCGCATGGGGTCTCCTGACTCAACAACCCACCCGTCTTCTGGGCAGGAGATGGTCAATCGCGGTTCCTTGTCTAACCCCATTGTTCCCCTTCGGGGATGGGGTCGTTGCTGCTCCTGGATAATATTTGCCACCTCGCCCAATCTACCGACCGCTAACCTGAGTCTCTGCCACCTCCCTCGATTCAAACCAACAAATTGGAATACCCCCAGGCGGCTCCCCCATTGGAGCTCGGAAATGCGATGCGACCTGTCGGGGCGATGATCATCGGATTACCATGGTTCTGTAGATCCGCCACCGTGCCTCTGGGCACGGAGTGGGCGTGCCCTGAGGTCCTTGCCAAAATCATCACGCCTGAGGAGTCGTTCAAGAGCCCCAGGCCCCGCGTCGCGACGTCTTCTCCTGGGGCTTCTCGCGGTTTCTCGCGCGACCGTTTCGGAGCGATGGGGGCTCCAGAACGGGCCCAACAGGGCCCGAAGAGGCCCACGACGGCCCAGAACGCCCCGAGCCGCCCAAAGATCGCTCCAAGACGCCTTGAATGGCCTCAAGATGGCCCAGGAGGCCTCCAAGATGCCCCAAGAGGCCTCGAAGATGCCTCCCGAGAGGACCGTGAGAGGCAACAACCATTGATTTGTATTCGTTGTTTTAAAAATTTGGGCGTTCTCGCCGCGCTTCCTTCCCGACGCTCTCAGACGGCCCTCGAGGCCCCCAATGCCACCCCAGGACTGTCCAAGCGGCCTCCAATATGGCCCCAATAGTGGCCCGAGAGAGGGAACGCGAACCTACAATCCGAGCGTTCCGCCCCAAGAGGCCCCCAGGAGGCCCCAAGAGGCACTCAAGAGGCCCCAAGAGGCTCCAAGAGGCGCCCAGGGGGCCCAACAGCGACCCCAAGAGGCTCCAAAGCTGCCCCCAAGAGGCCTCAAAGCTGCATCCAATCCAAGAGGCTCCCTAAAGGTCACCCTCGAAATCTCACCGAACACCCGATAGGCTTCGCACCCACAACCCAGGCGCAGTGGCGAGATGGGCCGATGGCTAGATAGAGAGGAGCCCGAGGTGCAACAGAGAATCAAGAGTCCAGGGGGCGAGGCTCAAGCCTGGATGTCTCACCTGAACCCTTCCTACCGTGTTCGGAAAGGCAGCCCGACAACAAACGAATTAAACAGACGTCGCTCAATTAGGGTCGGCGGCAGAGGCGGCAGCCTTTCGATATATGAGAATATAGGGGATCTGCTTATTTGTGTGTATTAATTTGTGTGTCCTGGGGCCCCTTCAGAGCTGGTCGCCTGCGTGTGTGCTCCTGCGGCCGGGATCTGCCAGAGGTCGAGTGGTCGTCTCTGTGCTTCCCACCGTTTGGCGGGAGATCCAGCGCCGTCTCGCGTTCGGCAACGCCGATGCGCTGCCTGGCGCGGCGTGAACAGCCAAGCGCGAACGCCACCGGCACGAGCACTACCACTGCTACCACCAGCGCGGCCACCACTCCCACCGCCGCGACCACTACCAGCTCCGACACGACCACCACCACGGGCCCGACGACCATTAGTACGGCCACAACCACGACACGCCGCGATTCCCATGACGGCCTCACCACGACCAGTGCGGCCGCGGTGCCCGACGCGACCATTGCCGCTCCCGGGCCCGACGAGCAGTCGCACGACCACCGCCGCGACCATTGGAGCCTTTTGTGGAGCTTCCTACGGGGCCATGAAACGCGTGAAGAGTGCATCGCCTTGGGTGCGGGGCCGCCATGCGAACGCAGCTCCTGGGGCCTCCGGTGGAGCCCCCTTTTGGGCCGCGAAGCGTGCGAGGGTCGTGCCGACGCGGGCGCGGTGCCGCCTGGAGAAAGCAGCCACTGGAGCCTTCAGTAGAGGCCCGCCTAGGGCCACGACGCTTCTGAGGGGTGTGCCGAAATGGGCGCGGCGCCACCGGGCGATCGCAAGGGGCCACGAAACGTGTGAGGGGTGCGCCGACATGGAGTTGGAACTGCATGCGGATCCTGTCACTGGGGCCTTCGGTGGAGCACCCAATGTGGCCACGAAGCGCGCGAGGGGTGCGCCGAAATGGAGGTGGAACTGCATGCGGACCCTGCCCTGGGGCCTTTGGTGGAGCACCCAATGTGGCCACGGAGCGTGTGAGGGGTTCGCCGACATGTAGGTGGAACTGCCTGCACGCATATAATGATGATGAGGACATGCGGAGTGCAGAAGCAAGAGATGGCAGGAGGAGGAGGAGGAGGAGAAGGAGGAGGAGGAGGAGGAGGACGAGGAGGAGGAGGAGAAGGAGGAGGAGGACGAGGAGGAGGAGGAGGAGGAGGAGGCGGAGGCGGATTGGCCCCCAGTAGCTCCCCATCCCAAGACGACTGCTGAATATGCTGAGGCTCGGGCCAGACTCGGGTGCTACGTATGTGTTGGGAGGGCGGGTGGGATTGAGCGAGACGGCCTGCGGGCGGGGAGGGGGTAACTTAACCCCTCCCCCCACCCCCTCCCCTGGACCTGGAATGGAGGTGCCGCGACTGATTCGAGCGTCCAAGAAGGCCTCGGCGAGATTCTACAAATCACTGATTCTCCTGAGGTGTCGGGGGGTGGGGGGGAGAGGCTAAGAAGGACCCCCCTTTTTTGATCGAGCTCTTCCAAGATGGCCCAAAGATGGTCTCCAAGGCTTCCAAGAGTGCCCCAGGAGGGCCCCAAGAGGCGCCCGAGCGGCCCCAAGAGGCCACAAAGAGGTCCCCAGGAAGCCCCCAAGAACCCCCCAAGAGGCCTGAGGTACCAAGACGCTGCAAGAGGGTCCTGGGACCGCCAGGACGCCCCCAAGACGTCCAAGCAGGACTCCAAGAAGCTCTCAAGAGACATACGAAGAGATTCCGAGAGGCATGCAGGAGGCCTCTGGCCCTTCAGCTCACCTCCTCCTCCTCTTCCTCCTCCTCCTTCTCCTATTCCTCATCCGCCGATTCCTCCTCCCTCCTCCCTCCGCCCCCCCCTCTCCCTCTCCCTCATCCTTCTCCTCCTCCTCCTCCTCCTCCTCCTCTGTCCTCCCCCTCTCGTTGTATGACGGTTTCCCCAATACCTTATTCCACTGCGCGCCCCTCCGTATCCGGGATCAGGGCAACTCGCCTGGGCGCCGTTTCTGCATGAGCTCGTGGAGTTACGCGAAGCGCCTAGACTAAGATCTTGGCATCTGCGGGCCTAAGGGGTCGGCGGTGTGGCGTAAGCTAGTGAAACATACGTCCAAGAATTCTCGCCGACACCACAGGCAGTGGAAGGCAAGAAACTGAAGCACGCGGGCATCATTACAGACCCTCCGCACAAATCTCTCCGTCTTGCTCTGTCTGACCTGGCCAGTACCATCTTCTGAAGTAGCCTCACGGGACGAGAACTCGGAGAGGGTCGATCCCAGCCTTGGTTAAGTTTCGGCCGAACCTCTCCATGAATGACCCCCGAGCTGTGACCCACGCGTGGCTGGCGAACTCCCACTCGCGGAAGTCAGGCCCTGCTTGCGAGCACTGCATGGCCTGCTCATCGTCACCGAGCGCGAGAACCAGCTAAGCCCAAAAGGGAGAGGCGGTTAGGCTCTCCTCGCTCCCGCCATCTGTGTTCGCCAGCGGTGCTAGGTGCCCATCGGCGCCCCCAGGCTACTTTCTCTGGCGCTTGCCGAGGAGAAGTGCAAATCTCCCAGGCCAGAGAACGACCTCTGGCCCCTCCTCCTGCTCGGGCGCGGCCATATCTGCGAACGCACGGATCAATGTAATGCATCCGTGGACCTCTTGATCTTTGCCACATGAGGAACGAAATCCAAGTGAACAGGGCACGCCGAAGTTGAATTGAACCCCAACTTCGCGGGAACAGCCCCCCTCGGTGCATCAATCTTTGACCGGGGAGGGAAGACTGTTGGTTGGCGGGGGGGCAGGCGGTAAGCAGCAAACACGGGGCGGGGGAGCTCGGCGTCGGTTCCAGACATCCTCCAATACAATCGGACCCAGGACTGAAGAACATCCCACAAGAACACGAGGCCATCCGCCGGCCAAAACAACCCAAACCATACGATCACTCGAGAATCTCATCCCCCAGGATGCCCCCAAAACACCCCACAAACTGTTTTTTTGCGTCGGCGGCTAGGCAGAGTAACTGCGCTGGCGGAGAGCTAACTAAACGGGGGTGCCGTCGCAGCGAAGTGCGCCACCATGCAGGAGAAGGGGACGGGGCAGAGGAAGCGGCCGAAGGAGGGGGCGGGAAGGGAGCGAGGCCTCTCAGGGGGAAGGGTCACGCCCTGAGCGCGTGGAACATCCCACAAACACGAAGAACAATAGGTTACCCTCCACGAGCCGACCTCGATCTTGTACCTCGGTCCGGCTGTCTGATTTTTTGTTCAATCCGCGACCCCCCAGCAGCTCCCGACTCCTGCCCCTGGGGGTAGCGCCTCGCCCCGTGGATCCCACGCTGGTGGCCCCGAGGCCCGAAAGACGGGCCCCAGAGGTCGAGATCGAGGGACGCGGCCCAGATCGAACAAATCTTATCGTCGCTGGCGGCCCGCTCAAGCCGCCGCGTTAGGCCGCTATGCAATCTCGCGTAGGGCCCGCTCTTGATCGTGGAAAAAACGCAGCGTGCCGCGCTCGCGTCCCGCGTAAGCTGTGGCGTAAGGCCGCTGTGCCATCTCGCGTGAGGCCCGCTTTTGAGAGCCGCTCGTGTGGTCGCCCAGCTTCCCCGAGCTGTTTCGGGGCCCCTGCCATCGAGGCGGGGCCCAGAGATCCGGGGTTCCCAGTCCCAGCTCTCATTGGCCATGCCGCGGAGAACCCACGAGCTGGCCCGGCAGGGCCGTCCTG
>CAUYUJ010015281.1:162500-256305 GCA_963575745.1 Prorocentrum cordatum
CCTCCTCCCCTCCGATCGATTTTTCTCGAGCTACTCAGGCGTCATGCGCCCGAGGCCCCTCGCCGAGCGTCTGGGCACCCGAAATGGCCGAGGCCAGCTTCCGGTGTGTCCCGGCCCGCGTACGCCGCCCGCAAAAAGAATGTAGAATGCCGAGAGCGGGCGAGGCGCCTTGAGCGAGCCGTCTCGGAACACCACGGGCCGACGCAGCGGTCAAACCGACGACGGGATTATTTCAGCCGGCCGAACGGGCTAGAGGCCCACGCCAACGCAGGAACTATCTCGGGGTTTGGGCACCTCAACCCCAGGAGGTAACAACAGCCCGCCCCAGTGGTCCACTGCATCGGTGAAACAGGACCTGTCGCTATCAGCCGACAGGAGCGGCCGCCTGGTGGTGACCCATTGGCCCAGGGGCCCACAGCAACTCAACCTCCCTCCCTCGCGCCTTCCCGAGAAGTTGTTCTTGGTCTTCGGGGGTTACTTCTGAGGACGGGGGACTTACGAGCCAGGAAGAAAGCCTTTCGGAAGGACGGGGGACTTCCGAGCCTTCTGAGAAGTCGGCTACGCGCAAGAGTGACCCCGGGTAAGAGTAACCTTTGGTGCGCGGCTTTCCAGGGACCGCGGGGGTACCAAACAGAAGCGCGCAAGTCGCTAGTTACTGTCGCATCGCGTTCGGCGATCGGGGGACACCATTGGGCCCGCACCAGAGGTCACTCCAGCGAAAGGTCCCTACTCGACTTCAGAGAAGGCCCGCCCCTCCTCACTTCCCCCCGGGCTCGCCGCGGCCACGCGTCAGCGCGTCAGCGGCACCCACCCCGGCGGGGCCGCGCGGAGCCGCTCACCGCCGGGGGAAGTGGGGAAGCTCGGCAACGCGCGCACGCCTGCCTGGTGCCCCTGCGGGGGCGGGGACGCACAGAAGCCACCTTCCCGAACCCCCTCGCGGCGTGAAACAATCACGACGGGAGGTTTTCTCCATTTTCGGCCTACAGGGGCCCTTGCGAGGCCTTGGGACCGTCAAAAAACGACTAAGGATGACAAACAGGTTCCGGCGAAGCGGTCTACACCTCAGGGGGTCGACGTCGTTAAAAAGTCACGACGTCGGGGGTCTGGGAGCCCAGCCGACGTCATGACTCTGTCATGACGTGACCTTCGAAGAATCTGGGCCCCTGCCAGGGGACCAATGTTTCATCCTGAGTCGCTTGCTGACGGCCCCGAGGCCCGGGAAGGGCCCGCAGGGGCCGACAAAAAGCGAAATACCTCCCGTCAAAATGTTCGCAGGACTCGAGGGGGGGTCTGGGTAGGTTTAGGTCGGGCGTGTCCCCCTACAGGGGGATTTTCTATGAAAAATAGAAAGTACCCCAAAAATGCAACAAAAAGGCAACAAAAATACTCCAAAAATAGTCCCCTGACTATTTTTGAATTATTTGTGGAGTATTTTTTATTTTTCGTCGACAATCCACCTGTAGGGGGACAGGCCCGACTTAAGGGTAGGTGCCTTCTGGGGATGGGGAGTCGTCCACCGAGAGGTGGTGCGGCAGCGTGTGGTGGCCGGCAGACGCGAGAGGGCCAGAGGGCGGCGCGGGCAGAACCCTCCCGAGGCCCGCGCGGAGCTCTTAAGGGTCGCGTCGGCGCCGGACCTCCCTGGGACGCAGAAGGGGCATGCCAGTGCCATATGCGTCCTTCTCGGAGGCGCATTTCCGACCCGAACACGTAGTAGACCCATCTCGTAGTATGTCGTTCTGCCAAGCGGTATGGCCAGAACGCGCCCGCCACGACGCATGTACTACGAGATTTCTCGGTGCGCGCGTCGCCCCTGGGGGGCGACGCACCCATAGTATTAGTATGTTCGGGTGCCGCCGACTCCCTCCCCTCACGCATGGGGGAAAAGAACGGGGACGGGGATGCACCGACCCGAGCAATCCGCGCGGACCTTCGAAGTGCTCTGTTTGCGCTGTTTTCTTGGCCCTCTAGCTGCGGCTTGACGTCAGCCTGGAAACGCCGCACTTCTGCGCATTTTCGAGAGTGTCGCAGCGTAGGTGCTTGAGTTGCCAGTCCCGCTAAAATTATCGACGACGTGGGGGATGATGTAGTTCTCCCAGCAGACCTTGCCCTGGTGGATGACCGCTGGCAGTGTACCATCCTCGTTCCACACAAGCCCTGCAGAATCAATGATCACCAAATCACGCATAGAACTGCCTGGCTCGTATCCGGGCGCGTTGGAACACGGCATGCCCATGGTGTTGACAATCCACTCGCCGTACTTCATCGGCGTCGCGTAAGGCATGGCTTTCTCGTTGTAGAACAAATGGTTCAAAACGCCCTGGTCGCAGATAGTTGAAGAACGAACAGCTGCATACACATACACATTCGGACTTCCACGTGGATTTCTTGAGGCGGCGCTGGGCACACAGGCGCGGCGCCAGAGACGCCGAGAGGGGGATCCAGCGTCGATCCAAGAAATCCGCACGGACCTTTGAAAGTTTCTCTAGGTGCCCGTTGTTTCGCTCTTCGAGATGACTACAGGGTCGCACTCTATCCTGTGCGAGATGTTCTCGAACTCCTCGGCCAGCCTCCCGAGCCAGCGAAGCATGCCGGCGCGGGTGCCGAAGGTGGAGGCGATGTTGAGCATGGGCTTCCCGCCGACGTCTGGGGGAAGGCCGGCGGTCATATCTGCGAGGCCGGGGCGTAAGATGCTTCTCCGGACGTCGGGCGGATTGCTTCGTTCGATCTCGTCGGTTTTCCTTAATCTCGGTCTCCGGAGGCCATTCTCGGGCCCCGGTGCCGTCAGACTGAAGGGGCCCTGGGACACACAAATAAATACACACAAACAGCAGGATTCCCCATATCTTTCTATATTTTCTGTGTTTTTGCCTTCCCCCCCCCACTTCCCATACTTTCCCATATTTTCTAGGGAATCGACGACAAATTGTGTCTGTGTGTTTTCTCCGCTCCTGACAGACATGGATCCGACAACTAGGTCTGGGAATCGCCCCCGAAGCACGACGGCGTCCCTCGCGGAGGCGCGCCCGGAGGCCGCGCGGCGACACCCCCCCACGCAGAGGGGCGGGAGAGCGGGGCCCATGGCCAAGATGGAACGCCGAGGAGTCGTTGCCGACCTTGGCCCTCCATCTTGGTCAGCGCCAACTCGTGGATCATCCTCGCGAGTCGGCGGCGGCCCGCCTGGGCTGTGCCCAAAGCTCGGCGTCGGCAGGACTCTGCGGCATCGTGGTCATGGTCATATGTTCCGATCGTTGTAAGCCTCCATCCAGGTCAACGCCAGATCGTGGATATCCTCGCGAGTCGGCGACGGCCGGCATCGACCACGACCAGGATCGGCGTCGGCAGGATCCCACGGCATCTCGGTCATAGCCATCATGTCTGCGAGGCGAGGTGTTATAAACATCAACCGCCTTGGGAACCGACGTCGTGGGACCCCAGCGGGCGGCAGATATGGATGTTGCTTCGCCCACACCGTCTGACCGCCTGCCGAGGTCCGCGAAGATCGATTTCCCCCAGGCGGTGGTGACGGACAAATCCCCGCGTCGGAATGTCTCCCCTCGATCAAAGACGCCGCGCCTATGGCCTCGGGAACAGGCCCGCGGGCCTCCCCCAGCGATCTCCAGGCCGGGCAGCTGGCCGAAGCACTTCGTGACGGCCTCACTGGGCAGAGGGGAGGGAGAAACGTCAGCGCCAGCGCAAACTCCCAGAATCATCCAGGACGGGCGGGATTTCGAACCTATCGAGACACGTTTCGTGCTCACTTTCGGTTCACCCTGCGCTGCGCGCAGCGCAAGCACTTACTCGCACCCCGTCCTACACAAACGGCCACATGCTTGGAGCCACGGACCCTCCAAGGGGGCACGTCGCTCCCGAAGTGCACCCACCGACGCTCGACGCCCGCGCGCACACGGCGACACCCAGGAATGCACCAGCACTCAGGGCGCACACTGCCCCGTAACCCTTCGCGCCGCGCGCGCACGGTTGCGTGCATGCGCGCGCGCCCCGATGCGCACGCGCGCGCGCAGACGCTCCAAGAACGCCGAGCACCCGAGGCAACTCCTTCCTCGAAGTCCTTATCAACTCCTGCAACTTCACAGATGTCTCACGCGTTGGGCCCATCGGCCCCCCCGGGGCGGATAGACGAAAGAATCCGAGCGTTTCTCACATCAGCCACTTTTTCCTGGAGCGGACACCCACAAGTCAAATGCCGGGGCGTGACCGCAAGACCTCTCGTCCCGCACGAGGCGCACCCAAGCCGTATGACCTCCAGACAGTGCAGGGAAACTGCCAGGGAGGCGGGGAAGGCCCAAAACGACACCGGGAGACTCTCTTGACTGCCACCAGGGGCCCAAGATGGTACCAGAGAGCCCCGGAGGGCTCTGAGACGGCCCGAGAGCGCCCCAACTGGCCCCGATCAAGACAACCCGACCGGACCCTAAGACAAGCCCAAAACATGGTTCAAAGAGGGCCACATGCGAGTCACAAGAAGGACACGACGAGTAGAAGGAAGAGGGGGCGAAAGAGGGGAAGGCAGGGCAAAAGGAGAGGGAGGTGGAAAACGATGACGAGAACAAGGACAAACACCCCGATACGATGTGGAAGAACAGGTCACGTGTTACGGCTCTCTCACGCAAGCAACAGTAAAACCAACTCAGCGAATCACGTTCAGTCTTGCGGTGCGGGGGCAGGATGCTGAGCAGAAGGGGGAACGGGGACTGCAAGGTAAGGAGACAGGCTGGGCGGGGAAAGGGTGCCAAGCGGTCAGGAGGGTAGAGGCGTACCTAGAGCTAATCACATCGTGAAACAAACAACGACGACAGGAAATGTTTGCGGCCTTCGGATTGCAGGGGCCCTGACCAGCCCAAAGAACCGACTCGGGATGATGCGCAATTGGTCCCTGGGCAAAACGAGCCATCGGAGTCCTGCAGGAGAGGAGGAGGGAGTATCGTCAGGGGGAACGTCTCTCCCACCCGAGAGGTTGGGGTTCTTCTATCTTGCGGAAAGACTCGCGTCCTCGATCCATGAACAAATATGAACAGCATACCGCGGACGCCAGGCCCTAAATATCCTGGTGATCCCTGGGTGCCCCGCGTTGCGTCCTCCACGGATTACGGTAGTGAGCGCACGTACACATCAGGCATCAAGGCACGAACATTACACACCAACAACGCACAATCCAGCATACAAAACATCCCTGCTTACCCCGACAACCTAACATAGCATGTACAGAACTCGTGCCCAATAGACACGCACAACAATCATACAACTCATGCGTACACAATTCAAACATAATAACCAACATGCACGTGTTACGATTACGTGCACCGTGCAGCTACTCACCAGACTGACCAAACATGTAAAAACAACCGAAGTGGAAGCAACGCGTTCGCAGACTTGGCATGGTTACCAGATGCACTGATGGAGAAATAAGAAACAAACACAAACATACACAAATAATTCACGCGTGAAAAAAAGCTCCGATACAATGCAAACGGCTACGAAAAAGACACGGCGGGCGTCTCGACGCGGTCCTGGATAGTCAAGCGCAGCTGCCACCGAGTAAGATGTGGCAGACAGCTGGACAAGACAAAATGGTGGACAAATTGCAAGGCCAATCCGAGACAGCAAACGTGACGATGTCACGCCGGCCCGAGGAGAACCAGACGCGGCAAGGACTGCCTCAGGAATGGCAGACGCCGCGTCCGAAAACGAAGAGCATGCTAACAGCGGTTGCTCTTACAATATTCTTCTGTAGGGGAACGACAAATGACATAAACATAAAAACTCTGAGGTCCGCACGGATTTCTTGGATCCGCGCTGGACCCCCCTCCCTGGCGCGCGGAGCGCGCCAGGGGCGGCGCCGGAGGCGCCGCTAGGGGTCTCCAGCGCGGATCCAAGAAATCCGCGCGGACCTCCGAGTCTTTATGTTTATGCCATTTTTCGTTCCCCTGTTCTCGCGTCACTTAAAACGGTTGGGTGTGCCGGGCTTTGGCTGGTGTCAGGATGGCGGGTGCCCGTGGGCGTCTCGTGCGAGGCGTGTGCGCCAAGGCCTCGCCCGGTGCCCCCCCCGCGGGCGAGCGCTCGTGAGCGCTCCGTGCGCTGGGAGGGCGTGCCGAGGCTTCGCCCGGCGCACGCCCAGTAGGCGCCTCGGTGGGTGCGCCGAGGTCTCGCGCGGTGCCCGCCCGTGGGCGCCGCGTGGAGGCCTCGTGGGCACCTCGCACGCTGCGAGGGCTTTCCACCGGTTCGGGCAGTCGCTGCGTTGACGTCTCCTGGCCGGTGTGCGCGTGTGTGGTGGTGTGCGCGTGCGTGCCGAAGCTTCGGCTGGTGCCCGCCCGTAGGCGCCGCGTGGGCATCTCGTAGATTGCACCTCATCGGTTGTAGCCCAGAGCGTGCACCACACTGACTGCGCCGCATGGCTTGCGCCGCGTGGACGTTACCACATACCCTGCGCCACGTAGCTTGCGCATCCACTGTGCGGTAGATGAATGTTGCGGCCGACGCTGGCAAACATATTACACATGACTGACAACAAGAATCTGTCATGTGTGCATCCCAACGTTACGCATCAAGGACACTCGTCATGGCGTCAGGGCGGCCCAGTACAAACCAAGTGGGCGCAAGTATCAAAAAGCAGGCACGGCTGCACATAACCCCACACAGCCTGAGGGATTGATAGCATCTACCAAGGCCGCGCCAACGGCGTGCTTGGTTAACGGTGCGATTGGGAATCCGATGTTTGTGACGCCGAGCTCGCGCAGACCAAAATGTAGGAGCTTACGAGACACCGTTCCTTACATTTCAAATGTGCAAATGTATCGAGCGAAAACGACGCAGCGAATTGTCGGAAAGCACGAACCACGCGTGCCTACAATTGGTTTGTCCACGAACCACGCCGTCCTACAATTGGTTTCCTACTTCGCTGTTAGCTAACACACCATTAGCGCGTCTACTGATATAACTACATGCATAACATTTGTCATCACGCGTCTAAATAACAGATCCTGCATCCACGCCATACATACAGGCAGGCCACGGACGGCAGACGTCGCGATGTCGCGTTGGGCCGGCCAAGACGAAATCCGAGCACAACCGCTGAAGAAACGGCACAACCTGGTAATACCGAGTATCATGAGCATGCCACGACCCATCAGGCAGGACAGACGCCGCGCTGAGCCCTCGGAGCAAACACTCGTAGAAACGACGGGCTCCAAAGAACTGGCGCCACGGCGCACGACATCAGAACACGATGGAAACAATACGACGGCAAACTGATGCAGTCCACAAGTAAGCTGCCAAGACAGGCGTCGCAGCGTCACGCTGGGCAGGGAAAACAGCAATGAACATAACCACAGCGACCACCGACCTGAAATGACACGACCTGCGACCACGCGCCATGCTTAACAGCATTCGAAAACCGCGCGGGGCATGGGAACACATGGGACCAACACCACTTCGCGACTGAATATGCGTGACACGAATCCGGCCGCCACACCTGCCTGGAAAAACAGGCGCAAGGGCGACTGTTTAGAAGCAGCAGGCGTAAAGGTAGACCTGCCCCGTCAATCGACATCCTGCGTCCTACGTTGCACGATGAGGCAACATGATGCAAACATTCTACAGTCACTGACTGAATCAGCAGTCCGCCCCCCCAAAGTCCCCTGTCTCCTTAATAGTATGTCCCATGCGCGCGACGTACATGACCGAGCAAGACCACCACAAACGAAAGCGAAATGGTATCAAATAGCCACGAGCCACGGCATACGAACGAGACTAAACGTGACAACTAACAACGATGCAAAACGAACGCGACGTCCCATGCTGTTGGCCACCCGACTGGTCGAGATTGTGAGCTCAGCAGGGTCAGTCAGCCATCCGGCAAGATGAGGTTGTTAGCTGGGCCTGTCCGCCCATGCGGCGCGTCGGCGGGATCGCAAAAGCCTGCGCAGATGCCGAAGGCTTCGGCGGGGATCCATGGCAACAAAAGGATGTCGCTTTGCCGCGCGGACCTTGAGGACCATGGGGCGTCCAAATCCAGAACCACGACAACCAAAAGGAGGGATATCGAGGGGAACACCGAGGAGTAAGGGGAGGAGGAGGAGGAGGAGGAGGAGGAGGAGGAGGAGGAGGAGGAGGAGGAGGAGGCGGAGGAGGAGGAGGAGGCGGAGGAGGAGGAGGAGGAGGAGGAGTGCCCGGGGCCCAGGAGTCCCAGCGGGCGAGGCTCGTGCGAAGGGCGACTGCGCCAGCCCTCCCCCGGCTGGCAGCCGTCTGAGGCCCTGGCCGGCTGGACCAGCCAGGTGCTGGTGCTGACGCCCCGCAGCCTGCCGTGCCCGTCGGTGCGGGGCCGCATCTCCTCGGGGGTAGCCACAAGGTACCGAATACCGCCTCTCCCCGGACCTCTCCCGGGGTGCCTTCTGACCAAGATTTCGAGGCGAATCCGGCGGTGGCGACGACGGAAGCCCAAGAGGCCCTAAAAGGAGAAAACGAGGAGAGGGTAGCAGTACGGGTGCAGGGAAGCGGGAAACAATTATCCCAGTGCGACCCTACATAGGAGTTGGAGCCCCTAGGAAACCAGCATTAGTACGAACAGTAAAGCTAGAGCTAAGCTAAAGCTAAGTTAAAACTAAACTAAAGCTAAGCTAAAGCTAAGCTAAAGCTACGGTAAAGGCTAAGCTAAAGCTAAGGTAAACCTAAGCTAAAGCTAAGCTAAAGCTAAGCTAAGGTGCAGCTAAGCTAAGCTAAGGTGCAGCTAAGCTAAACCTAAGCTAAAGCTAAGGTGCAGCTAAGCTAAAGCCAAGCTAAAGCTAAGCTAAAGCTAAGCTAAAGCTAAGGTACAGCTAAGGTACAGCTAAGCTAAAGCTAAGCTAAAGCTAAGCTGAAGCTAAGCTGAAGCTAAGCTAAGGCTAAGCTGAAGCTAAGCTAAAGCTAAGCTAAAGCTAAAGCTAAGCTAAAGCTAAGCTAAAGCTAAGGTGCCGCTAAGCTAAAGCCAAGCTAAAGCTAAGCTAAAGCTAAGCTAAAGCTAAGCTAAAGCTAAGCTAAAGCTAAGCTGAAGCTAAGCTACAGCTAAGCTAAAGCTAAGCTAAAGCTACAGCTAAAGCTAAAGCTCTCAGGGGACTGGGGGAACCGCTCGCAGGGGACTGGGGGAACCGCCCAGGGCGTGGTCCACTGCCCGGCCCTTTAAGCTAAGAGAGTAAGAACCCTTCTAGGAAGAGCCTATGTAGGGAAAAAAGTTGGAAAATCGGTGAAGGTGAAGTGGCCAGGGCTGGAACGACTGGCAGTGGGCGAAGCGAGCCCGAAACAGTAGGCATGCGGTCGCCAAGGCTGGACAAACACGACAGGGAACTGGCCAAGGCTGGGGAAGAGTGGAAGGGCTGGCCCCAGCCACTTTTTCCAGCTTACGTGAGGCGGTATGGGTCAGGGCTGAACCTAAACGGTGTTTTTCGTTTCCGTGTCGTTTTCGCTTTCCCTCGTTTTGTCTCCAATCCGCCCTTGACGCAGAGCGAAATCGAAACGAAACCGGCCCACGAAATGGCCCAAACACCGTTTAGGTCCGCCCCTGGTAGGGGTGCCTGTTTCCTCCTCTGATCCTCGGTCAGGTAGACCGTCTCGGGGGCGACCGAGTCCGCGCGCGGCAGGAGGTCGAAGGGGTTCTGCTGGAAGTTGACGGGGGGCCCCAGGGGGGCCGGCGGCGGCGGGGCGCACCGGAGGGGGGGGCTGGGGGGGGGGAGGGAGCAGGGGAGGGGGGGGGCCCGAGGAGGAGCGGAGGGGGGGGGGGAAGGGGGACGGGGAGGGAGGGGGAGGGGGAGTGAGGCAAGCTAGGTGCGCTCGCGTCATATCCGACGTCCTACACCTCCCTCGCATCCCTCACCATGGCGTAGATCTCCTCTCTATTCGCGCAGTCGGATGTCGAGCAAGGCAATGATCCTGAGTGGGTGCGCGATGCATCGTAGAGCACGGCATGGCAGGGCGCGGACGAGCCTGGCAGAGCGTAGTATGTCATAGCATGGCGTGGCGCTGCGTAGTGAAGAATTGCAGCACAAAGCATTGCAACGCAAAGAATGGCATCGCACAGCGGCACATAACAGAACATAACATAGCATAGCGTTGAAGATCAAAACATAGCATGGCATAGCAAGGCGCGGCACTGCGTAGTCAAGTACGGCATATCCAAGCATTGCAGCTGAAGGCATGGCATCATATAGCATTGCATTGCATGCCGTGGCATTGCACTGGAAATAATGACGCCAACGCTGCAGCGGGAGCACGATTCGGAACGAACGGAAGCGCGGAAATGAGGCCAGCGCTTCAGCGGGAGCAGCATTTTGAATAAAACTCAGCGAAAACCAAACTTCCAGGAATCCGGTGTAAAAAAACAGTACGCGGAGGGGGGCCGAATATCTTCTGGACGCTATCAGGGGAGAGAGGAGAGTAGTATTCATATTGTGTAATTGAAAGGGGAAGGGGGGGGGAAGAGCGGGTGGATCGAAGATGAAAGGGGAAGGCGGCGGCGAGGGGAGGCGCCAGAAGCGGGCCGAGGCGAGATCGCCAGGAGGGAAGGTGAAGGGCATGGGGAGTGCAGGCGAGAAGGGGCGGGTCCCAACCGCCCCTTCCCCCCACCCCCGAACCCAGTACCCGAGAGGCCGACGGCCTCCATGGGGTGGGGAGGCGCGGCGGAGCGTTTCCTTCTGCTCCGGCTCCTCCTCCTCCTCCTCCTCCTCCTTCGGCTCCTCCTCCTCCTCCTCCTCCTCATCTTCAGCATTATCATCATCATCATCATCATCATCATCATCATCATCATCATCATCATCATCATCATCATCATCATCATCATCATCATCATCATCATCATCAGCAGCAGCACCATCATCATCAACAACATCATCATCGTCATCATCATACTCGTCACCTTTACCGTCACCTTCACAACCACCATAATCATCATCATCATCATCATCAGCATCATCGTCGTCGTTGATGTCGTCATAGTGATAAACGTCAGTACCATCATCATCATCACCATCATCATCATCAACATTATCATCATCATCAGCATCATCATCATCGTCATCATAATTATCGTCATTGTCATTACCATCATCATCATCATCATCATCATCATCATCATCATCACCGTCATTGTCATCATCATCAACATCATGGTCCTCATCATCACCACCATCATCATCAGAAGCAGCAGCATCCCCATAATCATCATTATCCGTATCATCGTCTTCATCATCATGATCATCATCGTCCTCATCCTCAACCACGTCCTCACTACCCACATCATCAACATCAACATCATCATCGACATCATCAGCAACATCATGATTATCATAATCCGCATCGTCGTCGTCGTCATCGTCATCATCATCATCATCATCATCATCATCATCATCATCAACATAATCATCATCAACATCATGATCATCATCCTTGCCGTCAACGTCATCAGCATCGTCATCGACGTCGTCATCGTCATCTGCATCGTCATCGTCGTCATCGGCATCGTCATGATCGTCGCCATCGTCATCGTCATCGTCATCGTCGGCACAATCATCATCATGATCATGATCATGATCATCAGCATCAGCATCAGCTTCATCAGCTTCATCGACTTCATCCTCATCAACATCATCAACATCATCATCATGGTCATCATCATCATCACCATCATCATCATCATCATCGTCATCATCATCATCATCATCATCATCATCATCATCATCATCATCATCACCATCATCATCATCATCATTATGCCACCTGCCCAAACCCCAAAACACGATCCCGGGCAAAAAATCAACACCGACTCAAGGACCAAGATACCCGGTATGCTTACGTTTTCGTTAAATTTCGAACGCGGGACCGAGCGAAAGGCGGTACGGCATCTGAGAAACCCTTTTCTCCAAGACCACGTCTGTATTGATGCTGCTTGCCGCCATCGAGGAACATGATGGAAGCTTCCCCCCTCCGTGAGGGCGCTCGTTCGCCGCCCACCCCCCGGGGGATGTCCCCGAAGTCCGCGTACATGACCCAGTCGCTGCAGGTGGGGCACTCCTGGCGGGGAGGGAGCAGTGGGAGAGGGAGGAGGGAGAAGGGGCAGGACGAGGGAAGCCCCAGGAGTACGAGGAAGGGGCGGGTCAGAACGGGGGGGGGCGGAGGGGAGGGAGGAGGACCAGCGTCAACCCACGAGGCGGAACGCCTCTGGAGGAGCTGGCCCGCCATACGGGAGAAAAAGACAAAAACAGAAACAGAAACTTGTGGCGCTCCGCGCGGATTCCTTGGACCTGCGCTGGACCTGCGCCGGAGGCGCCGCGGGGGGGCCCCGGCGCGGATCCAGGAAATCCGTGCGGAGCGCCAAAACTCTGTGTTTACGTCGTGCTTTTTCTTCGAAGGGCAAGGAAGAGGAACAGCGTACCACCCGGGAGGCACCAACGAGGCTGCAATGCGCCCTCCGTCCTGAAGCCCCCCCTCGGAGAAGTCCCCCCGCAGGCCTTCCGGCTGCACTGTGGGAAAGCGCTCCCCCTCGAAAGGCGAGCGCCCCCCCCCTGTCTTACGGGCCTGCCATGTTCAAGCGAGAGCCCCGCTTTGACAAGGAGCTTCTTTCGGGATTCACCAAATGGGGGGGGTGACGAAAAATTGCATAAACATGAAAACTCGAAGGTCCGCGGGGATTTCTCGGATCCGCGCCGGACCCCACTGGAGGCACCTCCGGCGCCGCCCCTGGCGCGCTCCGCGCGCCACGGATCGGGTCCAGCGCCGATCCAAGAAATCCTCGCGGACCTCAAAGTTTTTATGTTTATGTCATTATCCGTTCCCCTGGGCGTGAGTTCGATCAGTTCTGCACCGAACTGCCGCAAACAGAAGACAGAAGCCCCTCGCATGCCTCACCTATCGGCAACTATCAGGAGCTGCCGGCGGCTGGGGGGGCATCTGTTTTGGGCGGTTCGGTGAAAACCGATCCCCCCTTTGCGGGATCCCGACTCTTGCATCCTTCCAGCGCGTCCCACCAGCCTTTTGAGCTTAGGTGGTGTAGCAAGCTGGTTAGTCCAATGCCCTTCTTCCCCTCATGGTGAGAGATCTATCTCTCCCCCATACCCCCTCCCCCTGGTTCTGGATGGGGGCGTGTCGCGGGTCGTTGGAGGCTCCAAGATGGCCCCAGGAGGGCCCTTGATAGCCCATGGTGGCCTCCACGATCGCCCAAGTTATCCCGCGAAATGGTTCAAGATAACTTCCAGCATGCCTCCAAGATGCCCCAAGACCGCCCCAAGACAGCTCCAAGTGGCCACCACGGACCTCCTCAACACCAAAGGCAAATCAATATGTCGGCCAGCCGCGGTTTTACCCAGACGAATGCGGTTCCTCCTCTTCGTCTCCCCCCCTCCTGCCCCTCTCCGTCTCATTATTGTTGTTGCGTGCTCTGCGTTATTGTTGCTCTCTCTCTCTATCTCTCTCGCTCAGTCTCTCTCTCTCTCTCTAACTCTCTGTCTCTCTCTCTCTCTCTCTCTCTGTTCGTGTGTGTGTGTGTGCGTACTTTACGTTTTCTGCATTGTCTGCGTGTCTATTATTTGGGCTGCCCTACTCAAAACTTGTATTGGATGGGGGGGACGAAAAATAGAAGAAGGATAATCAGGAAAAATACTGAGCACAAAGGGACTGAAGTATTGGCGGAAGAAACGTTAGGAACCACACAAGCACAACTCCCAGGGGAGCCCGTCTGGAGGGACTCGTCCGAAGGGAAACCCCACACTATGTGTCGACATGTTGTTGGCTCTTGTTTCCAACATTGTGTTCCCAAAGCTTCTGCCGCCAACAGTTCGGTTTCTGTGGTCGTATTTCGTGTTCCTTCTGTTGTTTTGGTGCTCCAGCGCCATCCTCCTCCTCCCTCTACTCCCCCTCACTCCTCATTCTTCTCGTCGTCGTCCTGCTCCTCCTCTTCCTCCTCCTCCTCTTGATTTCTGATGGCGTGAGGAGTCTCCGACTGTCCTCCTCCTCGTCACTCCTCCCTCCTCCTCCTCCTCCTCCTCCTCCTCCTCCTCCTCCTCCCCCTCCTCCTCCTCCTCCTTCTCCTCCACCTCCTCCTCCTCCTCCTCCTCCTCACTCCCCTCACTCCTCGCGAGGAGGAGGGAAGTGATGATGATGAAGAGGAGCAGGTGGAGGAGAAGGAAGGCGGAGTGGAGGAGAGGATTAGAGAGGACAATTGCAGAAAAAAACAGCAAGCCCTTTAGGGCAAACCACTGCGGCTGTGGGCAATGTTCGTTGGTATTGCCGCCTTTCCGCTTCCGATGAGCCCTTGCGGTCTCAGTATAGCTTTATGTCGGGCATGTCCTCCTACAGGCGGATCTTGGGAAGAACAAACTAAGAATGCTCAAACTATATAATCAAACAACTAATAAAAAAATAGTTTCCTGACTATGTTGAAACATATTCTTGAACATTCCTCCTGTAGAGGGACAGGCCCGACTTGAATGCAGCAGCTACGAGATAGCCCCAGAGGAATCCGACAGGGGCTGAAGCAGGCCCAGAGAGCGCCCCAGGGCGTCCCAGGAGCGCCAGAGCGCCCAGGGATTGGCCCTAAGAGGCAATGGTTCGGCCTCCGAGGGGGGGGGACTGAGAACCCCTCATCTTCGACAGATGTCCTTCACTATTCCACCAAGGCCTCCACTCCAAGATGGGACTCGTGAGAGCCCCAAGATTGCCCCAACGGCCTCCAGTGAACCCGGCGCGACCCCAGTGAGGGGAACGCTTCCAAAGCGGCGTTGCTTAGAATTGCTTGGCGTTGAAATTATTTGCTGTGCAATGCATTGCATTGCTTGCCATTGCTTGGCATTACTTTGCATTACTTGGCGTTACTTGGCATGGCTTTGCATCGCTTGGCATTGCTTGGCGCTGCGTGGTGTTGGGTGGCATTGCTTGGCATTGTTTTGCATTGCTTGGCGTTGCTTGGCATAGGTTGGCGTTGCTTGGCGTTGCTTGGCCTTGCTTTGCACGGATTGGCATTGCTTGGCGTTACGTGGCATTGCTTGGCGTTGCTTGGCATTGCTGGCATGTCTTGGCGATGCTTGGCATTGCTTGGCGTTGCTTGGCATTGCTTGGCATTGCTTGGCGTTGCTTGGCATTGCTTGGCGTTGCTGTGCACGGCGTGGCACTGCTTGGCGTTGCTTGGCGTTGCTTGACGATGCCTGGCGTTACCTGGCACTGCTGGGAAACAGAACCAACAACCAGGGCGGGTAACCCGAGGAAACCGGGGAACCCGAAGAACCTCGGAGGAACAAGCAACGTGACAATACAAAACACCAGGGGCGAAGAACCCGAGGAACCCGGAACGGGCAACGTAAGAATCGGAGGAGGCACCGAGGGCGAGGAACCCTGGCAACCCGAGGAACCCAGGGAAATTTCGAGGAGCGGGCAGAGTAGCCTCCCGAGGCACCCACCTCCAACCAATGAAGAACCCCTTAGGCCCTTAGGCAAACCGAATTGGGGAAAAATGACCGCAAGAGGGTCATAAGAGGGCCCCAAGAAAGCCTCAATCTCACCAGCCCTTCAGGGCGCGAGTGGTTCAGGGAGTTCCCTCGTACATCTCCTCTTCCCTTTCGGGGAGGGGTGGTTTACCCCTCCCCGTATATGTTTCCCCTTCCCCCTGGAACTGGAGGGAAGGTTTCGCGAGGGGTCGGAGCGTGCAAGATAGCCTCGACGAGGAAACCAAAATCATTGGTCTGACGTTGGTGCTGAACGCATGTTGGTCTCCTGTGAGGGTGAACCCTAATTTTGCACGGCCCGTTCCTTGATCAATCTCCTCCTAGATGGCCCCCCGAGTCTCCCAACGGTGCCCCAAGACGGCCCCTAGAGGTGCCCAGGAGGCCCCAAGAGCCCACCGAGAGGCTCCCAGGATGCCCCCAATAGCCTCCCAACCGAACCCCGAAGATGGCCCGAAGAGTCACCCAAGACGCCCCAAGAGGCGCGGCGAGAAGGCCAAACTCATTGATCATTGATGCTACTATTTTCTTGTTTTGGCAACATGTTGGCCTCATGGGGGGGGACCCTAATTGAGTACCGCCCGTCCTTTAATCGACCTCCTCCAAGATGGCCTCAAGAGGGCCCCCGAGGCTCCCAAGGGTGCCCCAAGACGGCCCTCTCTCCTCCTCCTCCTCCTCCTCCTCCTCCTCCTCCTCCTCCTCCTCCTCCTCCTCCTCCTCCTCCTCCTGCTCCTCCTGCTCCGCCTGCTCCTCCTCCTCCTCCTCCTCCTCCTCCTTCTCCTCCCCTCTCTTGCTCTTGCTCGCCTCGCGCGAGCAGCTGCAGCCGACGACAGTACCGAACCCCCCTCGGCGCTTGCCCCCGTGCTCTCGAGCAGAAGCCCCCAGGCGCCTCGAGCCATCGGAGGCCGTAGACCCACCGGGCGTTGTCCAGCTTGAGGTGGGGGAAGTCCTCCGTGCAGACGTTGCGGGTGACGTAGCCCGAGGCGGGGGCCTGGCGTCTTGGCGGCACCGTGCGGGGGCAGCGTGGACGCGCGTGGGGGCATTCTGTTATCGCCGGATTGGACTTCTGGAAGTGTTCGATGGGTTCTCGGGCTGGGAAGCCCAAACTCTTGCAACAGTGTCGATGGGCAGAATTGAACGAAAAAACGCACGGCATTCTGAAGCCACACGTGCACATGCATTTCCGGCCCATTACCCCCGAATTCCGACAGACGACCTACCGCCTACATGTCGCAGCGGCTGAGCAGAACCTTATCTCTCCGAGCCAGCTGCACGTGCGAGAACACTGCATCGTTCCACGCTGCCCCCCCTCCTGCTGAACCTCGTCCCCTCCTGCTCCTCCACCTGTCCCCCTCCTCCCTGGGGGCAAACGCGATGAAACACTAGAGCCCAGGCCAAGAGCGGGCCGAATGAGATTATATAGCCCTGGGCTCGCGATGTACGGGCACTTCCTCCAGTAAGAATCGGCCTCTGCACCAATCGCCCCCCCACAGAATGCTGCCGCGTTGCAGATCGGGGGGCGCCTCGAGAAATGCCAGCTCAACAATACGTCCCAAAAGCTGCGCCCAATCTCATGTGGCCTCTGTGACTCCGAAGGGCGCCCATCGCCATCCTGGCTCAAGGCGGACATAGGTGGACATACCACGTGGAGCATGGGAGCCTCGGATGCGTTAGAGGCCCTCTAGTTTGTAACGCATTCCTCGAGCTGTGTTGGAAGCCTGGTAGTCCTAGACTCGCTTGGTGAAGCGCATCGCTAACTAACATCCGACCTTGTCGCCTGTACAGCGCAACACCTACATATCACTAGGCGATGTGCAACAAAACGAAGCCACGACTCGCTAACGCACTGGCTGGAAATATGTGTGATGACCTGATACGCGACTGACGCCATGAACCCCGAACACTGCTGGCTCCATCAGCTGACTGAAACTAACACGCATTGAGCGTGACCAGAAAAAGCATGGGCGTTATCTGAACGCGTACAGTGACACCCCAAGTTTAAACAAATAGTCTGGATCAGGGCTGAACCTAGACTGTGTTTTTCGTTTTCGTATCGTTTTAGTTTTTCCTCGCTTTCGTCTCCAATCCGCCTTTGCTGCAAAACGAAGTCGAAACGAAAACGGCCCACGACATCACCAAAAACACCGTTCAGCTCCAGCCCTGGTCTGGATCGTGGTCTGGAAGCGGAAAGCGCAAATTGCATTTGAAGCGGGTCCGCCACCGTGCCCCTAGGGCACGAAGGGGGCGTGCCCCCCCAGGTTCCTCTCAACACCTGAGCCCCAGTCTCCAATCCTGAGGACTCTTTTAGGGTCCTGGGGCACACATTCTCAAATCTGCTGGAGCTCGCCACGAGCCCTCTGGGGCGCGTCGAGCGTTTTCGCGTGGCTTGTTGGGGGGCCACGCTGGCCCCACGACGGGCCAAGAGACCCCCAAGAGGTCGCCCAGATAATCCAAGGATGCCCCGGATCGCTACACGATGGGTCCAGGACGCTCAAGGTGGCTCCACGGCATCTTCAAGATGGCCCAAAAAGCATTCGAGACGCCCCAAGAGAGCCCCAAGAACCTTCCCAAGATGGCCCCGAGAGGCCGGGGGCGTGTTTGCCCTTTGGTTATTCAGCGTTTGGGGGATTCTCGACATTTCGAGCTTCCGAGGCTCCGAGACGGCCCAAGGGGCCTGCAAGACCGCCCACAAACGGCCCAGGAAGGCCGCAAGACGACCCAAGAAAGCTCTACCTTCAAGCCGCACGCACACATTCAATTCACCACCTCGGTCGGCGAGTGTCGGCGGTGGCGGACGCTCTGGCATGGTCGCGACGACACGGGAAGCGGACTAGGAACTTGCTTGGAGTCGAGAGATCGTCCTGATACGATTTTGTTTATGGGGGGCCACCCCGATGCCTTTCCGACCGCCCACACCTGTCATCTTGAGCCGCCGGGAGCCTGGTAAGAACTCTGAGGCACTGGAGGATAATTACGGGGGGGAGGAGGAGGAGGAGGATGGGTGGGCGCAGCTTCAAAGGAAGCCCTGACCGCCGTGAGGACTCACAGGACGGCCAGGGCCACCAGAAGTCGGGAGGCGAGGCGGTTGACCTAAACACCGCCAGGTGCGCGCGGGCGCGGCCGCACCGGCGGCGGCAGAGCCGCGTCCGCCCGCTCCGGCTTCCCAGCGAAGGCCGCGCCGAGGAAGTCCCTGTGGGGCCGCACCCTGAGGCCGACACCCCCGCCCAGCCTCCCCCCGCGGAGGACTGGGCCCGTGGCCGTACCCAGAGGCCGACACCACACGGAGCCGCACCCAGAGGCCGACACTCCTGCGCAGAACCACTCCCCCCGCAGGGGCGGCATACGCCTCGACGTGGAAACTGCGCTGGGGCCGTACCCTGTGGCCGACACCCCACGAGCGGGAGAAGGACTTCCTGGAATTGGTGCTGGCGGGGCTCCCGAATGCAAATTCGGACCCTATCGCCACTCCGCTCAAGCTAGGCTCCTGGGAACTGCCTTCCACATCTAGGAGGGAGGCCCCCGTGCAGCCTGCTCAGACTCTGCGCCCCCGTCCGACGACCAGCGGGGGACGGAGGAGGCCAACGGGGAGAACCAGGCGGAGGGGAGGCAGAGGCAATGAGAAAGCAAGGGAGGTCCGAGCACGAACAGTCGCCGACCGCCCAGGCGAGACCGAAGCCCCAGACCACCCCCCAGAGAGCAGCTCTTTGGCCAGCCCGCCCCCGATCCTCCGAGTACCGCAGCTGGCACGGCGCCTGGCGGATGTATCTCGGGGTCACCGCCGCCCGCCGCAGGAAGTCCGTCTGGTCCGTGGTGTTCTCCTTTGGACGCCCGAGATGGTTACGGAGAAAATGGGTACAATGCCCAACAGATGTTGTCCCAAACCCACAGCGGCCGCTGTTGGGCAGGCGGCTTTTTGTCTTCCAGGAATAACGTCCGTGGCGGCGCGGACAGCGAGTCCTGTTCAAAATGAAGAAGAACTGCTGTTGGGCATCGTACGGTGGGGGCGTTGACACAAGGAACCCCAGATAAGGAACGAGGCTCCTTCTTCCCGTAAGTCCCACCAGCCCTTTGGGCGTGAGTGGTTTAGCGAGCTCTCTCTGTTCTCAACCCCCCTTCTTCCCCTTCGGGGAGGGGTTTACCCCTCCCCCTACCCCCTCCCCCTGGGCCTAGAGAGGGCGTTCCGCGGGTCGTTGGAGGGGTCTTTTTGGACTCCTGGGAGGGCTAAAATTCGACACCCCTCACGAGGATTCTGGCCCCGACGGGGGGGGGGAGAAAAGTGCTCGCCCCATCTGTGATCGATCGCCCGAAAGGTGGCCCCAAGATACCTCCCAGACCCCTCCCAAAGAGCCCCAAGAGGCCCCAAGAGGCCTCCAAGAGGCCCCCAAGATGCCCCCAAGAGGCCCCCAAGAGGCCCCGAGAGGCTCCCCCGAGGCACCCTAGACGCTCCTGGAAGCCCCTGGGGCCGCCAAGAGGCCCCCAAGACGCCCCAAACGGCCTCCAAGAGGCTCCCAAGAGGCCCGAAGAGGCTCCCCCAAGGCACCCAAGACGCTCCTAGAAGCCCCTGGAGCCGCCAAGAGGCCCCCAAGACGCCCCAAAAGGCCTCCAAGAGGCTCCCCAAAGACTACTACTACTACTACTACTACTACTACTACTACTACTACTACTACTACTACTACTACTACTACTACTACTACTACTACTACTACTACTACTACTACTACTACTACTACTACTACTACTACTACTACTACTACTACTACTACTACTACTACTACTACTACTACTACTACTACTACTACTACTACTACTACTACTACTACTACTACTTACTTTACTACTACTACTACTACTACTACTACTACTACTACTACTACTACTACTACTACTACTACTACTACTTACTACTACTACTACTACTACTACTACTACTACTACTACTACTACTACTACTACTACTACTACTACTACTACTACTACTACTACTACTACTACTACTACTACTACTACTACTACTACTACTACTACTACTACTACTACTACTGCTACTACTACTACTACTACTACTACTACTACTACTACTACTACTACTACTACTACTACTACTACTACTACTACTACTACTACTACTACTACTACTACTACTACTACGACTACGACTACGACTACGACTACGACTACGACTACGACTACGACTACGACTACGACTACGACTACGACTACGACTACGACTACGACTACGACTACGACTACTACTACTACTACGACTACTACTACTACTACGACTACTCCTACTACGAGGGGCCCGAACGATTTGCACCAGGACGAGGTGCCCGAACGCCTCACGCCACGAGGAGCCCGAACGACTCACACCAGGACGAGGGGCCCGAACGACTCACACCACGAAGAGCCCGAACGACTCACACCAGAAGGAGGGGCCCGAACGACTCACACCAGGACGAGGCGCCCGAACGACTCACACCACGAGGAGCCCGAACGACTCACACCACGACGAGGGCCCCGAACGACTCACACCACGAGGAGCCCGAACGAGTCACACCAGGAGGAGGGGCCCGAACGACTCACACCAGGACGAGGGGCCCGAACAACTCACACCACGAGAAGCCCGAACGACTCACACCAGGACGAAGAGCCCGAACGACTCACACCACGAAGAGCCCGAACGACTCACACCAGGAAGAAGGGCCCGAACGACTCACACCAGGACGAGAAACCCCAAACGACTCAAACCACGAGGAGCGCTTTCTCTCCCTCCTCCTCCGCCTCGTCCTTCTCCCGCTCCCACCACAAGGAGGATGTACAAGGAGGCGGGAGGAAGGAGGAACAGGGGAGATATGCGGGGGCAGGCGGAAACACGCCTGAAAAACACGACTGTCGGCATGCTTCGCAAGAGTTGCTGTTTTGAGATGGGCTGGTGGGGATACGCGAAGCGTGAAGAATTAAACTCCGATGTCCCATGGAAAACCTCAGGAAGTCCCAAGGAGCACTGTAAAACAACCAAGGAACACGGAGCCCCTCCCAAACGAAAAGGGCTCCCTCTTCAGCGCCCCGACTGCACCCCGCTTTTCCGTGCCCATTTCGATCGCCCCGATCTCCCACATGCCCACGATGATCTTCTCGGCGAAGCCCGCGCCGCGCAGGGAGTTCACGAAGGCGAGGGGGAACCCGGAGACGTCCGAGGAGCGCGCGTACGCGGCCAGGGCCATCACCGTGGCCTGGGGCCGCTCGTCGTCCTCCCCCGCGGCCCCCCCCGTGCCAGGGAGGAGAGAGGAGGGGGCCTGCTCCCCTCCTCGGTCCCCCTGCCCCTCCCCTGCTCCCCCTCCGCTCCGCTCGGAGCCCGGGAACAAAACAACCAAACAAACAATCAAAAGTAGTCAACGAAGCCGAAGAAATCGTCACCAGACTGTTTCTTGACTGTTCCTGAATATTCCTCCTGTCGAGGGACATGCCCGACGTAACGTTGATCCAAACAACCTGGGCGGAAATGCGAACATTTATGTTTACGTGTGCTGATGTTGCTTCTTCGACCTTACCTTCCACTCCCACCCCGCTGGCACTCCACAATCTCTCACTCTCTTTCTCTCAGCCACCCATCCCACACACACAGAAACCGCGCCTAGACGGGCGCATCGGCACCCCGTCGTATGGTCGGCTGCAAACCATGCCCAGAAACGTAAGTCAAAAGAACATCTCTTGATGCGAAGGCCAACCGCAGAAGCCTCCAAACTCTTCCCATCCCCGAGCGTGAGCTTCGGTTTCAAACAAGCTGTAACCAACTTCAAAGCGAGAGCGTCCGGATCCGTTTGCACACACACACACACACTTATATACACATCTTATATATATATATGTATATATACATATATGTATGTGTGCTAACTATGTTATAGTAGTTCGACTTCGACGACACATGCGATGGCGACGGCAGCGACCTCGACGGCGGCGGCGACGGCGAAGGCAACGCCGCCGCCGCGCCGCTGACCGGGCCGCCGAAAGCAGCAGGAGGGCCGCCGAACGACTCCAGAGGCCACCGCGTGCCGCCGAAGGGCCATCAAGGGCCGCCGACTTGGCCCCTCCGTGGAACTCTCCCGGGGTGCGCTCGCACCAGGACTTCGAGGAGGATCCCGCCGCGGCGACGAGGGCCTCAGGGCAGGCCCTGGCAAAAGGCGAGGGACTGGGGCGGCCTCGGTGCCTCTCCCTCCTTTGGCCGACGCGGCCGCCGAGGGCGGCCGAGAGGGCCTCCCCTCGCGGCCGCTCGGCGGCCCGCCAGGCCGCGGGCTCGTGCGCGGGCGGCGACTGCTGCAGCCCTCCCGCCCGCAGCGCGCCGCCGGCCAGGGTTATTAGTGCGGCGGTGGCGCCGGCCAGGGTGATTAGTGCGGCGGTGGCGCGCGGCGCCATTTTGGGACAGGGGGGGCCGCCGGGGCCGCCCCGCGCGCCCATCCCGCGGCCGGGGCCCGGGGAGCGGCGGCGCGCAGAAGGCCCAGCGCTCCGACGGTGCGACGCTTCTCTGTTCTGCTTGGCCGCGGTGGCTCGTCGCCGACCGTCGGCCCGGATCGGAAGGACGCAGGGTGAGGATGCCAGGGCCTCGGAGAGCCGGTTCGAAGCGTTGAGGGCGGGGCGCGGCCACCGAAAGTGGCCAAGGATGGACCGAGGAGGCCAGGATGCACGGGTACCCGTGGGAAGGCTGCCCGTCCTTGCTATGCGGGTTGACTGTATTCGCCGGCTCATGTTGGGAGGCTAGTGGGTTGGCGCCAAAACCGATATCGGCACATGGCGGTGATATTCGGGCTTCCTGGGCGGACGAAAGATTACCACCAACACCATGATCTATGATCGTCTTCCTGCGATGAAGGCACCCCCCTCTTGGTGTTGCTGCCAATCTCCAGGATTTAGAACGAAGACCTGCCCCCTGGGATGGGGGTTGTTGAGACCTTCTCTGGGCCGCGCACTGGAACAATCACATCGTCGGACGTCTGGGGTGGGGTGGGGGGGCCAGGAGGGTGGCCGTCTCAGGCACCCACTGGCTTCCCTCGCGTCACCTCCTTCTAAGCGCCGGGCGGCAAAGTGGGCGGATCTCCTGTAAGGTTTCCCGGAGAAATCCTCCTCGTCACGGCTGGACTCGCCTTGAAACTCATGCCGAGACGCGGTCCAGGAGAGGATTTAGGCATGGAGGTTCGGCGGAATCATGTGGCAACGGATGGGCGTTCCCAGAAAGGGCGGTACCAATGTCGAGGCTCCAAGAAGAAATTCGATTTCGGAAACCCTGAACCCAAAAACGTGTTCATCTCTTGGGGACGCACTTTTTACCTCCGCCGCCTTCCGCCGAGCTTCTGTCGGCTTCCGCCCGCGGAGGCGGCCTCGTTTCACTTCCATCGCCCTTCCGCCACCTTCCGCAGCGGAAGAGATGACCACTCCTTCGATCCTCGAAGGCAAGGCCCTTTCTGGAGCGCCCCGTATATGTGTTGCCGATTGTTGCGTTCCCTCGCAGCGTGTCCTTGCGCGCACTCGTGGCCACGGCTGGAGCCACCTTGAAATCCCAGACCCAAAAATGAACCCCAAGACGGGTCCAGGAGTCGTTCTCTTCCCACCACGCCCAGACACCCCTCGGCTCGAGACAGATCGAGGCGGCCAATGCTTCATCGCTTTAGGCCCTCACAGGCCACGGGAAATCAGACGCAGTGAAGGGTCCAGATGTCGGAGAGGCCGCTCCTATTTGCATCGATCTTCTGAATGTCGGGACTGGCGCGGGAGATCCACCAACAAAAGATGGACGGAGGTAGTGCAGGGCGCTTGACCTGACGGGCAAGCCGAGCCCAAAAGGGCTGCGCAGAAAGGACAAACGACGAATGAGTATACGAAGATACACGGGAAAACAGCCTGAGCCCGACCCGACGCAATACCACAACACCCGTCGCGCCCCAAGCTCCCCACCGCGAGAGCAATACGGACGCGCGAGGAAAGAACTCAAGACCTGAAGGACGTCGGGCATGCTGTGCAACCCTATCTGTACCTTTCGATGCGTAGGCGGATCGAACCTACGGTGCATCACATGCGTGCTCGTGCACGTGCAAGCGGACGCACGCGCACGGACAACGTGTGGCGAACGACCGTTTAAAGCTGGCCCTGACCGCTGTAAATCCGTACCGTGCTCTTGTTTGGCAGGTCTACCAATCCAGGACGTGTCATACGCTCCTGGACAAAACTTTTTTGGTCGGCGGGTCGAGAGCGGGCCTCTTCCGGTTACGTAAGAGCTAGGCGGGGCGCGCGAAGCACTAATTGGGGAGACAAGGCGCGGGCGGGCGGGGCCTCAGGCGGCCGGAGGGTGCGGAGTACAGGCGGTGCCGAAGAGCTTGCACAGGAAAAGGTACGCCTTGGACGCTCCTACACAAAACTGGCAAAGGAGAGCACAAAAACCTCAGCAACAGCAGGCGGCCTGTCCACCGTTTGGAAGGCCTACCAATCCAGGACGTGTCATACTTACCAGCCTGGAACATATCCCTATCCCTATGCTGGGCACCTCCTCATCACGATGCCAATCTTAGGGATTTCCTTATCTTTTGAGGGCGAATCCCTAAGATTGTCATCGCCTTTTGGCGTGTCGATCTTAGGGATAGGGATACGTTCGAGGCTGGTAACATACGCTCCTGGACGAAACTGGCAAAGGAGAGCACAAAAGCCTTCGCAACGGCAGGCGGCCTGTCCACCGCCAAACGCGGGAGAACGACAAACCATGCATCGTCTGGGCCACAGGCAAGATAACAGGAGAGCATATCTCTGGGCGCAGCACGTCGTCTTCGAGTCAACCTGGCTACGTCTTTGTAACCTGTAACCAAACTGCACTCCAAAGATACCCAGCCAACCGGGCCCAAAACCTGCAACTCCAATATCCTCACCCATCCTCCGGAGTCTGCAGCCCAAGACGCTCCAACAGGGCCCAAGACCGCCCCGAGACGGCTCCAGGAGTTTAAAAAGCTTCCCAAGGAGGCTCAAGAAGCCAAAAACTTTCAAACACTCATAGAAAATCAATGTTATTTGCGTTCTCGCCCGTTCGCTTCCGATAGCTCTCCTCCACCTCCTCTTCCTCCTCCTCCTCCTCCTCCTCCTCTCCCGTTCCGCTCCTCCGCCTCCTCCCCCTCCTCCACGCCCTTCGCCGCTTGGGTTCTGTTGCGGCAACTGCAACCACCCCAGGTGCAACTGAGACTGCCCCAGAGGCGCAGGGGGGACGGGGGGCGGGCGGAGCAACTGAGATGGGCGGGCGGAGCAACTGGGCCAACAACTGGCTCAGTTGCTCCGCCGCTCCTCCGCTTGGTGTCAGTTGCTCCGCCGCTTGGTTTCAGTTGCTCCGCGGCATCGGTCCAGTTGCTCCGCCGAGGTAAGCCCCTTCCTGCGGGGCCACGAAACGTGTGAGGGGTGTGCCGAAACGGGGGCGGGGGCGCCATGCGGGCCCTGCCACTGCAGCTTTCGGTGGAGCTCCCAGTGGGGCCACGAAACGTGTGAGCGGTGTGCCGAGATGGGTGCGGGGCTTGCATGCGGACCCTGCCGTTGAGACATTCGGTAGAGCTCCCTACGGCGCCACGAAAAGTGTGAGGGCTGTACTGAAATTGGTCCGGTGCCGCCATGCGGACCCTGCCGCTAGGGCCATCGGCAGGGCTCCCTGTGGAGCCACGCAACGTGCGAGCGGTCTGCCGAAACGGGCGAGGGCCTGCCATGCGAACCCTGCCGCTGGGGCCTTCGGTGGAGCTCCCTCCGGGGCCACGAAGCGCGTGAGGGCCGACATGAATGTCGGGCCGCCGTGAAGACCTTGCAGCTTGGGCCTTCAGTGGAGCTCCCATGGGACACGCTACGTGGGAGGGGTGACTCGAAAGAAGGCAGAGACAGGGATGGAAGGGGACGGAGGGGGCTGGATTAAGGAAGGTGTGACGCGGGGCGCTGCGGAGTCAAGACGAGGACCCCACTCAACACAGGATGCTTGGGGAACAAGTCTGTGTGTGCATGAATGCTAAAGAGAGAACACGAAAGAGAGAGAGAGAGAGAGAGAGAAAGAGAGAAAGAGAGAACGAGAGAGAGAGAGAGAGAAAGTATAAAAAAAACTAGCCTGGCAAAGGACCCAACCATATGCAGTTGTGAGCACCGTCTTTGTATGCACCGCATTCGAAGGAGCTCCCAATAATGCCACGAAACGTGTGAGGGGTTTGCCGAAATGGGTCCGGTGACGCATGCGAAAGCAGCCACTGGGGCCGACGGTGGAATTTCTTATGGGGCCACGAAACATGTGAGGCGTGTGCCGCAATGGGTGTGCGTGACGCTTGCGAACGCAGCCATTCGGGCCGTCGGTGGAGCTCCCTATGGTGCGCGAAGCGTGTGATAGGTGTGCCGAAATGTGTGCGGAGGGCGCATGCGAACGCAGCCACTGGCGCCTTCGGTGGAGCTCCCTATGGGGCCTTCGGTGGAGCTCCCTGTGGGGCGACGAAACGTGTGAGGGGTGTGCCGACATGGGTGTGCGTGACGCATGCGGGCAATGGCACTGGGGCCTTCGGTGGAGCTCCCTTTGGGGCCACGAAACGTGTGAAGGGGTGTGCCGACATGGGTCTGCGTGGCGCATGCGGGCGGTGGCACTGGGGCCTTCGGTGGAGCTCCCTTTGGGGCCACGAAACGTGTGAAGGGGTGTGCCGACACGGGTCTGCGTGACGCATGCGGGCGGTGGCACTGGGGCCTTCGGTGGAGCTCCCTGCGGGGCCACGGAACGTAACCTCATGCCCGTGAGAATAAACACTAGGGGATAATCAAGTTCGGGGTTCAGGGAGAGATAATAAAAGTAGCCCAGCAGACCTCAGCATAATCTCAGAGTAAGAGATGATCAAGAGGAGACCAAGCCGAGCACGTTTTGAGACATCCTTTGCGTTTAGTTTTCATAGAAATATCCTCAACAATGGCTTATCTCTCATGAAAACTGTTTTTGTAAGTGCTCGTGTAGGGTAGCTCATGTGCCTCAATTTCCATGGATAATCAACCCCAGAAATAAAAAAGTTCAGGCGAGCGTGGGGACAGAGAGAAATATAACAGAAGAATAATACAGTAGAAGAATAATAAGAAAGAAGAATAAGTGGAGAATAAGAAAAGGACGAAGAAAGGAAACATCCAAAGTTCCAAATCTATCAATTTTAATTTACAAGCGCTTTATGAAAATTGATGTTTTAAGTGCTCGTGTAGGGTAGCTCATGTGCTTCATTTTCCATGGATAATCAACCCCAGGGATAAAAAAGTTCAGGCGAGCGTGAGGACAGATATAAATATAAAAGAAGAAGAGGAAAGTAGAAGAATAATAAGAACATTGCTCGTTTCGTTTGAGTCTGCCTCCCAAAATTATTGGTTTCGCTTGACACATCCTGAAAAAGTGTGATCGCTTCGCTTGATGTTGCTATATCAACATCGCTTGATGTTGCTATCTCAACATAGCGTTTCGAGGTGATAATGAAGTTCGGCCTCAGCGCTCGCCGCCCAATTTGAATTTTGTATAGGGCGACGATAATCAACTCTAAACACTGAAGGGGGGGGTCCCTTTATTATCATCGGCATGCGGTTATGAGGGGTGTCCCGACATGGGTGTGCGTGACGCATGCGGGCGGTGGCACTGGGACCTTCGGTGCAGCTCCCTGTGGGGCCACGAAACGCCTGAGGGGTGTGCCGAAACGGGTGTGCGTGACGCATACGGGCGGTGGCACTGGGGCCGTCGGTGGAGCTCCCTGTGGAGCCACGAAGCGTGTGAAGGGGTGTGCCGAAACTGGTGTGCGTGACGCAAGCGGGCGGTGGCACTGGGGCCTTCGGTGGAGCTCCCTGCGGGGCCACGGAACGTATGAGGGGTGTCCCGGCATGGGTGTGCGTGACGCATGCGGGCAGTGGCACTGGGGCCCTCGGTGGAGCCCCCTGTGGGGCCACGAAACGTGTGAGAGGTGTGCCGAAACGGGTGTGCATGACGCATGCGGGCGGTGGCACTGCGGCCGTCGGTGGAGCTCCCTCTGGGGCCACGAAACGTGTGAGGGGTGTGCCGAAATGTGCGTGCGAGGCGCATGCGGGCGTTGGGACTGCGGCCTTCGGTGGAGCTCCCTGTGGGGCCACAAAACGTGAGAGGGGTGTGCCGACATGTGTGTGTGCGTGACGCATGCGGACGGTGGCACTGGGGACTTCGGTGGAGCTTCCTTTGGGGCCACGAAACGTGTGAAGGGGTGTGCCGACATAGGTCTGCGTGACGCATGCGGGCGGTGGCACTGGGGCCTTCGGTGGAGCTCCCTGTGGAGCCAAGAAGCGTGTGAGGGGTGTGCCGACATGGGTGTGCGTGACGCATGCGGGCGGTGGCACTGGGGCCTTCGGTGGAGCTCCCTGTGGGGCCACGAAACGTGTAAGGGGTGTGCCGCAATGGGCGTGCGTGATGCATGCGGGAGGTGGCACGGGGGCCTTCGGTAGAGCTCCCTGTGGAGCCACGAAGCGTTTCAGGGGTGTGCCGAAACGGGTGTGCGTGACGCATGCGGGCGGTGGCACTGGGGCCTTCGGTGGAGCTCCCTGTGGGGCCACGAAACGTGTGAGGGGTGTGCCGAAATGGGTGTGCGTGACGCATGCTGGCGGTGCAGGGAGGCAGGGAGGAGGAAGGATGGAGGGAAGGAGGGCACGCGGGGACCGTCTCTTCAAAACGAGGACCGAACACCACAGGATGGTGGGAGAAAAAAGAGGGAGAGAGAGAGAGAGACGCAGTCAGCTGGACAGCCTGCTTGGCACGGGGGCGGAAAGCGCATTTACTTTCAGAGCGCGAGATGTCGCTGGCTTGCCCGTTCTTTCCTCTGTCTCCCCGACTGGAGGCTCTCTTGGGGCATCTTGGTGGCATATTGGGCGCCCTCTAGGGCTATCTAGAAGCCGCAGGAGGCCTCTTCAGGGGGAGCTAGGGCGTGTTGGGATCTTGGGAAGGCACTAGAGCACGATAAAGCACGAGTGAAGATATGATAATACTGTTGATGATGATGACGACAACATACTGTCTCTTGGGAGCATCTTCGGCCTCTCCCAGGCCCTCCTTGGGCCGTCTTGTGGCTCACTTAGGCCGTCTTGGGGCCCTGTTGGGCCGTCCTCAGGCCCTCTTGGGAGCCTCTCGGGCCGTCATGGCACAATCTGGGGGGGGCCCTGGAGCTGTATCGGGCCGTTCTTGCCCGAAAAACGAAAACCCGGAAAACCTTCACAAACCTAAAGACAACAATTGGCTGTTGCGTCGTCCGGAACTTTGGGGGGTCCTCTCTGAGGCCGCTTGGGGTGTCTTGGAGGCCTCTTGGGCTGTACTGAGGCCATCTTGTGCTATCTTGGATCGCTCTTGGCCGTCATCGGGCCCGTCTGGACCTCTCTTACGCCGTCTGGTACCTTCAGCTGGCGAGGAACTTACGCGCTTACTCGGAGCTTACGCGTGCTTACGCGGAGCTTACCCGAGCTTACGCGCGGAATTCCATGTTAACAGGCACTTGACCCCGCTCAGGTACCCGTGAACAGGGAATTTACATGGCATTCCATGTTAACGAGGCCCTGACCCTGCTCGGGCACCCGTCAACGGGGAATTCCTGGCAATTTCCCTGTTAATGGATGCCTGAGTCAGCTCAAGCACCCGCCCTTCCATGTTAAAGGCTCCGTTCACAAGGAAAAGGGCATTAGATCCCTGGGGGACGGGATGCCATCCCCTTCGAACTCCCCCTAGTTTCATTCCTTCCGACTAACGGATCGCACGCTACGCGCGCTTTCCGTCATCCCATCTCTGAACCTCCGATCGCCATTACCTCTACCCGCTGATGCGTATGGGGCTGGCCGTCTGACCAACCCCTAGCCCTGCCCCATCACATCTGTCAGCCACTTCTGAGCCTCCAGGGTACAGTCAAAAACCCTAATAAGGACGCGCGGTAAGGACGCAAGACTCTTGGAAGCCGAAGTTGGGATTCTTGGGGCGGCGGACGACGAAAACCCCAAGGACGCAAGAGCAAGGAAGAGCAAGGACGCAAGGGTACCCTGAGCAAAGTCGCGCGTCCTTATTGGGGTTTTTGACTGTAGGGCACCGACTGACATGAGAAGAGAAAGGAGACTGCAAAGAGCCTCTCGTGCTCGGGTCATGGCTCTCTCCACCGGTGGCGGCGCCGGCGCTGTAGCAGTCCAGGCCCTGTGAGGCCGGGGGTGGGGCTCACACCTCATTACTCTCCTTCCCCTCCTCCTGACACACCTCCTGCTCCTCCTCCATTTCACGTCTGTCCTTCTGCTCCTGACCGTCATCGTTTTCCTATCCTCGAGCTCCTGTTCTTCCCCCTCCTCATCGGCATCAGCATCAGCATCACTCTCGTCATCACCACAAGCCACGACCATCATCATCATTATCAAAATTAGCATCAGCATCACCATCATCGCTGTCGTACTCATCATCACCATCACCATCACCGCCATCATCATCATCATCATCATCATCATCATCATCATCATCATCATCATCATCATCATCATCATCATCATCATCATCATCATCATCATCATCATAATCATCATCATCATCATAATCATCATCATCATCATCAGCAGCAGCAGCGGCATCATTATCATAATCACCATCAGCATCAGCATCATCAGCTTCATCGTCATCCTCATCATCATCACCAGCAGCATCATCAGCAGCATCGATATTATCATCATCCTAATCATCAGCATCACCATCATCATCACCACCACCAGCATCATGACTAGCATCATGCGCTACCACCACCATCATCGCAAACATCAGCAACAAGCACGACAACAAGCAGCTTATGACTGATCGCTTCCAGATGCTCGCGTGTCAGTCGACATGTATAGCCAAAACCCTCGATACCGGCCCTCTTGGGTAGTTGGCGCAGCCCCACACATAGGGGAAAGGAGGGAGAAGGGAAAGGACAAAGAGGAAGGAGATGGATGGAACACAAGAGAGATTAGCAAGATAGGATAGGAGCAAGAAACCAAATGGTAAAACCAGACGGGTGGGTCGGGCGGACGGACCCTAACAGGCGGGTCGGGCGGGCGGGCCCAGACGGCCGGGCCGAGCGGTCGGGTCGCTGAAGCGTCGGTCCAGCATGAATCGCGAAGAAGTCTCTAGCATTAGCACGATGCCCAAGCAAATCGCAAGGATGCCCAGAACGAGAGCGTGCTTCCTGAGTGTCGAAGGCGCGGCGCCTCAATCAATTGCACGCGATTGCGCGATGCCTGGAGAAAGCGTGAGGAAGTCCCGCGCGAAAGCGCGACTTAGAATTACGCGGCCAACCCTTCTCCACGCGAGGCGGCTATCTCTATGCACGTTGCATCCTAAGAATACGCTGCGAGATATGCAGGATGCGCGTGCCCCTGCACTCCGCCGTGCCTCCCAGGAGCCCACGAAAATAGCGACAGTTGCGCAGATCGCAGCCCCTCAGGGCGCTGCAACGTCTCGGCTGGGTGTGCGCCTGCCCCGCCGTGCCTCCCAGGAGCCCACGGAAGTGGTGACAGGTGCGCAATTCGCAGACCCCCAGGGAGCTGAGAGGTCTCGGCCGGGTGCGCGTACTCCCCTACTCCGCCGTGCCCTCCCAGGCGCCCACGGAAGTGGTGACAGGTGCGCAATTCGCAGACCCCCAGGGAGCTGAGAGGTCTCGGCCGGGTGCGCGTACTCCCCTACTCCGCCGTGCCCCCCAGGAGCCCACGAAAGTGGCGGCAATTGCACAGTTCGTAGTCCCCTAGGGAGCTGCGAGGTCTCCGCTGGGTGCGCGTACCCCCCTAGGCAGCTGTGCCTCCCAGGAGCCCATCAGAAGGGCGACGGTTGCGCAGCTCGCAGCCCCCAGTAAGAAAGGCATAAGGAAGGGAGGCACGGACGCAGGAAGCAGGAGGGGGGAAGAGAAAGCAGAAGGAGAGGGATGGGAAGACGCTCGAGCAGTGCTCTATTCAAAGCGACCCAGCACAGGAAGGAGGGGAATCAAGCGCGTTCAAATATCAGGCGGGAGCCCTTGTTGTTGTAAGTCGGTTGGCAGCAACCCACTCCAAGGCCCCAATACTTCTCCTTATTGAACAAATGTGAGCCCCGGGAGGCACACCTCAATTCAAACATACAGGGTGCACTGGAGAGGGAATCAACCACCATGAACATGCGGGACTGAGAACTCAACGGCCACACACAGACACACATCATCACACATTCTCCACCGTCCTCTTCCAGCTCCCCCCCCCTTCTCCCCCAGCCTCATCCTCCTCCACCTCCTTATCCTCCTCCTCCTCTTCCTCGTCTTCCTCCTCCTCCTCCTCCTCGCTCGCTCGCTCGCTCGCAGACTAAAGGCCCATGCAGTGCGCAGCCTCTTCTGGGATTAAAAAGGGGGAAGGAGACAAAAAGAGCACGACGCAGGCAGCAGCTGTTGTGACATCAGGGGTCCCTTACCAACACCTGCCAGCATCGAGAGCCTCTGGGCCACAGGTTACAACAGATACGGATCGAGAGGACCAAGAGCCTCCGCACCCACAGGAAGTTCAAAGCCCCCCTCACACAACTGCCGTAACATACAACTGTCCCAAACATCACAAAAGGAGAGGGCAATCAAGGTCGACACAGGAGCGGGCAACGTAACACTAATACACCCACAGCTGCCCTGAGACATGCAATGCACATGATCGCCCATGCACCTCCTTCCTCCCTCACTCTCAACCCTCGGGCGGAGACTCGGCATCCACGATGCCACGATGCCGATCGGGCCCCACTCCGCGTCACCTGAGACAGCGCACCTCTCGAACCTGATAGCACTGGCGGCAGGGCTGGTAGCAACGGCATCAAGAAAGGGGAAGCTGTCAAACTCGAGCAGATGCCCAATTTTCTGCTCCGACAGGGTGGCCCATGGAACTCCGTGGGCCTGCGCAAACACCGCCAGTCCCAGGGCCCCTCCCATCGCCACGTTTTCCTGCATGAGGCGATCACGCTGCCTAGAATTGGCAAAGGGTCTCCCCCAGGGAAGCTCGGAATCTCTAAGAGCCCGTTCCACTCTCACTCCGAATCTCGGGAGGAAAAAACAGCCCCCCGCGGCGCGGCCCTGGGAAACTGTTTCAGTCCAATGGGCGGCCAGCCCCTCAGTCCACAGAGAGTGCGAGAAATGCGGAATGGCTATCTGCGCTCCTCTCCGTGACAGAATCGTGGTGAGCACTTGGTGGAAAACACCACTCAGCCTCCCCTCACCAACGATCAAAAAAAAAAAACTGAAGCAAAGCTCTCAGCACGGGTCAGAGCAGCTGGCGCAACACAAACGGGGGCCTCGACAGCCACAGTAGGAGCATCAACAGCAACTCCTCTCCCAAGATCGAGCTTAGGTGCTAAGGGTGGGCCTGGCACTCGGTAGGCAGCTTTTTCCACAAAATGCTCATGCTTGCCCCCCTTGCGGTTATTCTTCTGGGTCAGCGCACTCTCGCGGATGCTCTGCTCAAGCTCCGCCTGGTCCACCGCACGTCCCAGACAGGCCCAAGCTTGACAGCGTCCCACTTGCTGTTTAAGGTGTTTTAAGAGTCTCCCTCGAGTGTGGAACTCCGTTAAACAAATCTGACAAAACGATCCGACCGCCCACAATGACGGGTCTCGAGCATCTTTGTGAAACTTGTTGCGATGGACCGCCAGCCCCCTGGCCGTACTGGAGGTAAAGCCGCACTCGTAGCAAAAATAAACCCTCGGCGTTTCAGTTTGACTCGGGCCCTCAGACCCAGCACCAGGGACCGTAACGCCTAAGTGGGCCACCGAGTTTTGAAGCTCTCGAGCAAGCTGCATCTGGTGCTGGAGAAAGAGCTGCCTGCGCGCAGCTTCCGTAACCTTAGCATGAAAGTGACGCCTGGCAGACCTGGCCAATTGAATCCAGTCGTCCGCCGACCCCGATTGGGGCACATCAAGCTTGTTGACCACACTACTCAGCCACTCCAAGTCTTGCCTCAAGATAGCGACCCACGAGTCTTGCACATCCCACAGACAGTCCAAGGCCACTCTTAGCCCAGCTGGGACAGAACTCAGCACTCTGGGAAGATACATGAGGCGCGCTATCCGCATCACCGTTCGGTGGTCAAGCCTATTAGCAGTTCGTAGAACAGACTTGTGAGAGATCCCGAGCTCAGCAGTGGCAGCTAAGGGGAGGCCGAGAGCGGCACGGTAGGCCGCGGCTTGCGCGCAAGCAATGCGCGCATGCATCTTGTTGCTAACAGGCTCCCACACACAAGCGTTATACCACAGCTTGGACAGAGCATGCGCATCCGTGTACTTGACCTTCGTAGACGTGCTGAGAGCCTGCCGCTTTCCAAGCGCAACTTGTATCGGGCGCAGTTCTCGACGCATCTGCGCAATGCGATGCGCCACTTCCACGTTGGGCCCTCCCCCCTCCAGCATCATCGTTCCCAACCCCTTGATTTGCTTAACGACACTGACAGATATTCCATGCTCCTCCGAAGCGATACTCACCTTCCCCTCTCCCTTGGAAAGTAGCTGTCGGACTCCCTCTGAGTACACAATAGCCAGCAGCAGAAAAGTCTTGCTCTCATTGAGCCGCAGTCCGTACCTGGCCACGGCCGCAAAAACAATATCAACTAGCTTGGCGGCCTGCGCTGGAACTTTCCTCGCATCAGGCTCCGCCCCGACTGGGGTGAGATCATCCACAAAGGAAACGCTGCAGGCCTGGTGCTGCCAGTCATTCTGAGCAGCGAAGTGCAGTGGTCTCTCTTGGGTCTTCCATGTCATGCCAGCAGCCTCCATCTCAGTCTCAATCTCATCGATGATGGGTTCGAACGCAACATTAAAGCCGTCCGTGGCAAGGATAGCCCCAGGACGGGTCCCAAGGGTCGGACGAACAAAGCTAGAGGCATTCCTCACCTTCCAGAACCCTCCCGCTTGAAACTCCCTCACAGGCTCCAGAAGGTGAGCATCGCCAATGGTTTGGTCCAAAATCGGGCAGCCCTCAAGGGCTTTGGCGGCCGAAAATAAGGCAGGTGGTAAAGGCGAGTCCTGCATCGCATCTAACAATTCTTGTTCCTCACCTGGGAGCCGTGTTATGTACTGTTTGATAACACTATAAAACGCAGCGGTGAGCTCGAGGAAGAGCCCAATAGATGACACACCACCCCTACGCTGAGCGTGGAATCTGCTGCGAACAAAATGCGCAGCAACATCAGTGGACCTGCCCTGGAAACCTCCGCACTGAGTGTCATGAAGACACTGTCCTATAAATTGCCACGCTCTCTCTCTGACAAATTAGTGGTGCACCTTGCTGATGGTGTTCCCCAGCAGTATACTTCGCTGGGCTTTAGCTTTACTTTGGTCGCCCTTCCCTTTGAAAAAACTCACCACCTGTCCCTCTTTGAACCCATGCGGTTCACGACCCCCAATCGCAGTTTTAACCAGGATCGGGTGGAAGGTTCTCGCAAGGCCCTCAGGTTCGACCAGGAACAAGTCCGTGTCGAGACCATCTGGCCCGCCCGCGGCCCCCCTCTTCAATTTACTCAGGGATCTACCCAACACTTGCCTAGGGATCACGTTTTCAATGCTGAGGGGGGTTTCATCAGATAAAACTGTGCCTCTGAGGTTATACAACTCAACAATTTGCTCTCCGGTAGCTGGCTGTGCTTTCTCGATCTCGCCAAAATGAAGTTGAAGATCGTCAGCGTCGTCCTGCGGTGAGAGCAATGGTACTCCCTCGGGATTCGTCCCGAGAGGGAAAACAAGGGGCTGCTTGTGGCGGCGGCCTCCGTGGAGCAACAGCTTGCCAGCTTGTCGCCACTCGGCCCGTGACACATTGGCTTCAATGCTCTCAGAAATGTTGACAGCTTGCTTTTCTAGATAATCGCTGTAGTCCCTATCTAAGGACTGCAGGAGGACCTCAAGGGATCCCTTAAGAAAACACCCTAGTAGTTCCAACCCCCACTCCGCAACGTGCAAACGCTTCCAGAGAAAGTCCCCAGCAACTTTGTCGAGCCTCGTCCACATGGCGACGATATCATGCCACAACGGGGTTTCCCTGATCAAATCATCATCGAGTCTTTCCCGAAGCTCGCCCTTTCTGACGCTGAAGGCCAGGAAAAAAGTCGCCCGACATTATCTTCAAGTCCGCCTTTCAGGCGAACATACATCAGCGCTTTTTTGACGGCACGTCGAGCACGGATAAGCCAGAATGTGCCAACAGTCAGGTAGGGTTTGCGTGGCCTCAACGCCTCCTTTTTGAAAGCTCTCTTGGCAGCCTGCCGAACATACTCGCACGTGTCCTGAAGCTGCACATTCAAGTCAACGTGCCACTCAGCAAGTTGAAAGTTGCGAATGGGTTCTCGAAGCAGGTCGCATGGCCCATCCAGGAGCATCTTGCCCCTGTCTAGGGCAGCAGCAGCACCAACACTGTTGACGGTCTCGCGTGTCCAGGCAAGCTTGCCAATCACAGGGAAGTGATCATCGGCTCTCCTGATCAAGTCAATGTGATGTTCCACGGAGATGTCAGAGATGCTTTTAAAAACCTCCTCATCAGTAACAATAAAATCGATTCTGTGCTTAGTGCCAACTTTATTTGACACGAATGTGAAGTCTTCCTCGGGGCCCAAGAACGTATTAGCAGCCTTCAAGCTGAAGTCGTTTAGCCATTCCGCCATTTTGAAGGCTCCCGCCGAGCTCTGGCCCCTCATCCCCTTGGTCCCCGCATAGGAGCAGTCCTGATCCCCCTCAAGATGGCAGTTGCCATCAATGAAGCAGAGGTTGGGGGGCCATCTCTCTGCTACCTGGCGCATATCATCCCAAAACTGCTTCCGTTCAGCCGCAGTGTTGCTCGCATGCGGGGCGTGTGCCACAATAATATTTAAATTCACAGCTGTCGCATCTAGCCTGCAGGCTAAAAGACGCGGTGAGGACCACATCACGCGAAGCTGCTGCACACTGAAGGTAAGAGGCACCCCTTTTGCAGCCCCATAAGGAGCCGAGACGTTGAGCCAAAGCTCACACCCCAAAGAAAACTGATGGTGGCCCGGGGAGACACACACCCAGTCTCCAGCCCTGCGGGTGCCTTTCTCATTCCTCCCTTCCTGGACCCCCACAATATGAATTCCTTTCCGATACATTTGCGATCTGAGGGCAGCTGCTCGCCTCGATCTGTTCCTTGCCTTTTTGCCGTGGCGGTGAGCCTGGCGAATCGATTGGGCGTTGAAGGACGCCACCTGAAACTCCACAGCAGCCGAGATCTTGCGCCGACTCTGTCCCTCGCCAGCACTCTCTGACTCGCACTCGGCTTTGCAAGAAGGCCTCACACCGCTCACAACCATCCTATCTTGTTCAAACGAAAAAGTGGGGTAGGCATGCGCATCCGCTTGCCCCTCCGAGGCCCACTCCCAGAGTCTGGAGGTCCCAAAGCAGACGGCATCAACCCAAGCCGACGGAAGAGGCAGGGGTGCGGGTCCGACCGATCGCGCAGTTATCTTCGCGGCGTTGTCCGCAAATACATTCCAAGGGTGGCCGCCGTGGGCCTTCGCGTGTTCGAGGGTAACCCCCGCCTCTTCTCGAACCATATCCCAGACCACCTGAACCAGCTGAGCTAGCTGACGATCCGAAGCTGGCAAAGACCCCCCTTTGGCCGCTCTGATGGTGGTCAGACTGTCAGAGCTAATGCTGATTGGGCACGGGGGCCTCTCAGCCAAAATCCAGAAAAGACAATACAAGATGCCTAAGCACTCAAGAGTAGTGCTCGTAGCACCATCAGGCTCAATGCTCATCGAGTTACTTGCTTTGAATTCTCCCCTACGTATCCCTTGATAAGCATGATCCCCACCCTTGTCAATGGTCATGACCACTGCCCATGCTCCCGTCCCCTCCCCTATTCTGTAGAGCGAGCCGTCCGTGAAAAAGTGGATGGCGTCGGGGACCGTGTCCACAGGTAGCGGAGGGTAAGCCCTCAGCGCCACCTCTGCCTCGCACTCGAGTAGGCCCGTATCGCGAAGTTCTTCGAGCGGTAGTAACTGAAAACCTGTCCTTTCCTGAAGCACCAAGTCCCGACCCCTGGGCAGTGCTGCAAAACTCAAAGAGAAGACTCTAGGCGTGCTATGCTCGTTAGAACCTCGCTCATGGGTCCCGTGGCTGTGTGCTACTGCGTCTCCTGAGGGCCTCTCAGACGACCTGGCATCAGAAGTGGGCCCCAAGGATGTCATGCCAGCTGCCGCGTCCGTGCCCCGAATTGTCTGGCCCTGCTGATCAGGGATCTGCTCGCACGAGTCATCGCACCTGTATTGGCAAAGCTTGGTTTCCCGACAAGCTGCAGACATGAAATCAGAGGTTTTGAGAATAGACCTAGGAGCACAGATGGCCCCATCACCTTCTAACTTCCCCGAAAAAGGTGACACATGCACTATTTTGGACATTAGGCGGGTGCACAGAAGCATAGCGTGGACCCAAACTGGAGAGGAAGCCAGCCGACCCCGTCGGCCCCAAGAGGCCAGGCGAAAAGCAAGTAACACTGTTTGGTGAAAGAGCAAACCTAACCCGTTTGCCCTCACTTACCTGCTCAGCCTCATTCAGCCGCGCATCATCAGCTCGATCACGTGCCCCTGCTGCGCGATCAGCCCGCTGAAGATGCCGTCTTGGCTCATGATGCTCACGATGCTGCTTCAAGCTCCGCCCAAGCTCTGCATCTTGGGCGCTTTGCTGGGTGGTGACCTCCCCTCCAGCCTCCCTGAGGTAGCCACCGTCGTAGTCGCCGAAGAACTGCTGGCCCCAGTGCTCGTTGCCACTGCCTCGCACGCCTGATCTATCTTCTCCACCTCTCGCTTCAGGCACGCCTGATCTATCTTGTCGATCTCCTCCTCCTCCTCCTCCTCCTCCTCCTCCTCCTCCTCCTCCCCCTTCTCCATACCTTCTCCTTATGAATTACCCTGTGACGTACCCAATCATTTCTATACATGTGACGATTCTACTCAGGACCACTCAATGCTGACTGGCATTCTGAAGGACCCGCATTGCGCAGAAAGAGCACCCAACAATGCTTTCAGAAGAGCGCAGCAACAAGTCACGTGGTGATCCGCGTATGACGTACCTCCCCTCAGCCTCCCAGGAGCCAACGAAAGTGGCGACAATTGCGCAGATGTCAAGCCCCCCAGAGAGCGGCGAGGTCCCGTGGTGATCCGCGTATGACGTACCTCCGCTGAGCCCCCCGGGAGCCCACGAAAAGTGGCGACAATTGCGCAGATCGCAAGCCCCCCAGAGGGCGGCGAGGTCCCGTGGTGGTCCGCGTGGGACCCACCTCCGCTGGGCCTCCCAGGAGACCACGAAAGTGGCGACAATTGCGCAAATCGCAAGCCCCCCCAGGGGGCGGCGAGGTCCTGTGGTGATCCGCGTGGGACCAACCTCCGCTGGGCCTCCCAGGAGCCCACGAAAATGGCGACAGTTGCGCAGATCGCAAGGCCCCCCAGGGGGCGGCGAGGTACCGAGGTGGTCCGCGTGAGACCCACCTCCGCTGGCCCTCCCAGGAGCCCACGAAAGTGGCGACAATTGCGCAGATCGCAAGCCCCCCAGAGGGCGGCGAGGTCCCGTGGTGATCCGCGTATGACGTACCTCCGCTGAGCCCCTCGGGAGCCCACGAAAAGTGGCGACAATTGCGCAGATCGCAAGCCCCCCAGAGGGCGGCGAGGTCCCGTGGTGATCCGCGTGGGACCCACCTCCGCTGGGCCTCCCAGGAGACCACGAAAGTGGCGACAGTTGCACAGATCGCAAGCCCCCCAGGAGGCGGCGAGGTCCCGAGGTGATCCACATGAAACCCACCTCCGCTGTCCCTCCCAGGAGCCCACGAAAATGGCGACAATTGCGCAGATCGCAAAGCCCCCCAGAGGGCGGCGAGGTCCCGTGGTGATCCGCGTGGGACCCACCTCCGCTGGGCCTCCCAGGCGCCCACGAAAGTGGCGACAATTGCGCAAATCGCAAGCCCCCAGGGGGCGGCGAGGTACGGAGGTGATCCGCGTGGGACCCACCTCCGCTGGGCCTCCCAGGAGCCCACGAAAGTGGCGACAATTGCGCAGATCGCAAGCCCCCCAGGGGCGGCGAGGTCCCGAGGTGATCCGCGTGGGACCCACCTCCGCTGGGCCTCCCAGGAGCCCACGAAAGTGGCGACAATTGCGCAGATCGCAAGCCCCCCAAAGGGGGCGGCGAGGTACCGAGGTGATCCGCGTGGGACCCACCTCCGCCGGACCTCCCAGGAGCCCACGAAAAGTGGCGACAATTGCGCAGATCGCCAAGCCCCCCAGAGGGCGGCGAGGTCCCGTGGTGGTCCGCGTGGGACCCACCTCCGCTGGGCCTCCCAGGCGCCCACGAAAGTGGCGACAATTGCGCAGATCGCAAGCCCCCCAGGGGGCAGCGAGGTCCTGTGGTGATCCGCGTGGGACCAACCTCCGCTGGGCCTCCCAGGAGCCCACGAAAGTGGCGACAATTGCGCAGATCGCAAGCCCCCCCAGGGAGCGGCGAGGTACCGAGGTAATTCGCGTGGGACCCACCTCCGCTGGGCCTCCCAGGAGCCCACGAAAGTGGCGACAATTGCGCAGATCGCAAGCCCCCCAGGGGGCGGCGAGGTACCGAGGTGATCCGCGTGGGACCCACCTCCGCTGGGCCTCCCAGTAACCCATGAAAGTGGCGACAGTTGCGCAGATCGCAAGCCCCGCAGGGGGCGGCGAGGTACCGAGGTGATCCGCGCAGGACCCACCTCCGCTGGGCCTCCCAGGAGCCCACGAAAGTGGCGAAAATTGCGCAGATCGCAAGCCCCCCAGAGGGCGGCGAGGTACCGAGGTGATCCGCGTGGGACCCACCTCCGCTGGGCCTCCCAGGAGACCACGAAAGTGGCGACAATTGCGCAGATCGCAAGCCCCCCAGGAGGCGGCGAGGTACCGAGGTGATCCACACGAAACCCACCTCCGCTGGGCCTCCCAGGAGCCCACGAAAAGTGGCGACAATTGCGCAGATCGCAAGCCCCCCAGAGGGCGGCGAGGACCCACCTCCGCTGGGCCTCCCGGGAGCCCACGAAAGTGGCGACAATTGCCAGATCGCAAGCCCCCCAGGGGAGAGCGAGGTACCGAGGTGATCTGCGTGAGACCTACCTCCGCTGGGCCTCCCAGGAGCCCACGAAAGTGACGACAGTTGCGCAGATCGCAAGCCCCCCAGGGGCGGCGAGGTACCGAGGTGATCCGCGTGGGACCCACCTCCGCTGGGCCTCCCAGGAGCCCACGAAAGTGGCGACAGTTGCGCATCTTGCAGCCCAACGGCACGAGGGAAGAGGAGAGGGGAACACCGGAAACAGTAGAGAAGGAGGAGGGGAGGAGAGGGGAGGAGAAGGAAGGAAGGAAGGAAGGGGCGACCACACTGCTCTATTCAAAACGAGTTCCCAACACGGGAGGGTTGGGAATAACTTCTCCCTGTCGCACCCCGAGGCCAGTTTTTAGGGAGGGCCGGGCGTTTCGCCTGAGACTTCCTCGCCATTTATGACTCCGAGGCTTTAAAAAAGGCAACAGCTTCACAGATGGAGGGCGGATGGTTTTCAAAATGTGGCTCTCGCCTTATCGCCGCGTAAATTCGTCTTAAACAACTGCAAGAGCTTCACGGATTGAGGGCAGGTGGTCTTCAACATGCGGCTCTCGCCTAAGCGCCGCGCACATTTCGATTCAAAACTTTGCAAGAGTTTGGCGGATTAAAGGCGAGTCGTTTTCAAAATGTGGCTCTCGCCTTTGCGCCGCACACCCTCGTCTTAAAAGAATTGCAAGAGCTTCGCGGACTGAGGGCGGTTCCATTTCAAAATGTGGCTCTCGCCTTCGCACCACGCGCACTCGTTTTTTTTTAACTTTGCAGAAACTTCACGTATTGAAGCTGGCTCCTTTTCGAAATGTGGCTCTCGCCTTGGCGCCGCACCCTTCCGTCTTCAAACATTGCAAGGGTTTCAAGGATTCCCATGATCTGCGTACCAAAAATTCCTTTTTGGAAGGAGTCATGCTTATGAGGTGCACAAGTTATGTTCGAGGTGTTCGCGGTGCGTTCTGGCACGATTCAGAATCGTCAAGACGCAACAGTCAAGTTGATCCGTCGCTTTGGAATCCCGTGAATATTTGTTTGGCATGCTTAAGGAGGTCTTCAAATAGTTGTCTTCCAACGGGGCAGTCCCCTCAGTAAACATGAACCGTTGCAGGGGTCTATGAAAAGGGAGCTTGGGGGGAGGATTTATTCAAATTCGTTGCTTGGGTTTACACTGGTCCTCCTCCTCCTCCTCCTCCTTTTTCCTGATACCATGATCCTCCTCTCACGTCTCCTGTTACTCCTATAAGTCAACCTCCCCATCATCCTATCCCTTACCATGATCCTCCGCCCTTTCGTGCTTACTCTCGTCCTCTTCTGCTGATCCTCCTGGTTCTTCTGAACATCATCCTGCTCCTGCTCCTCTTCCTGATCGTCACTATGACATTCCTGATCCTCATCCGATTCCTGGTCGTCCTCGTCATCCGCCTCCTCGTGCGCTTCAGCATCCACCCCAGCAGCCACCTCATCATCATCGTCGTCATCGTCGGGCTGCGGATCGTAAGCAGAATCTCCGAGGCCGTGGCCTTGGACAACATGGCGTGCAGGTGCAGCCATCATGTGTCCATGTCGCTGGTGTCGGCGGTGGACAAACCTCCCTTTAGTAAACCACAATGTTGTGAAAACGGCCTTGGACCGAAACCGACAAAACCTGGACCCGCAAACATGACGGCCGCGACGCCCTCTCGCGAACCGAAAACAGCCAACTCGCGAATCGACGTGTCAGGGCAGGAGGTCTATCAACCTCCGATGGTGTCCTTCCAACCCAGGCCCTCGATGACCCCCCTGGGCATGGTCCGGCACTGACGGCCGCCAGCCCGCCCGGCAGCACCCACGGCAGGCGAGATCCCGTGTGGGCCCCCATAAGCAAGGGCTCCTAAGTTCGCGCTTCGCGCTGCGCGAAGCGCGAAGCGCGAATAACTTCGCGCCCTCGCGCCGCCCCCCCAAGGGGGAGAAGAGGAGGACGAGGAGGAGGGGGAGGAGGAACGAGGACCGCGAAGCGCGAAGCGCGAATAACTTCGCGCCCTCGAGGGAGCCCTTGCATAAGACATCACTCCGCTGGACCTCCGACGGGCACACGAAAGGGGCGGCGGCTGCGCAGCTGGCAGCATCCATGGCAAGCGATGTCTTGCTTGGGTCCCCATAGCACGTCACTCCGTATGTGGCGGCAGCTGCGCGGCGCGCAGCATGCAGGGAGGGCGACGTCTCGTTTTTGGGCCCCCGCAAACGGTATCGTGTGGGTCCCTGCAGAGTCACCCCGCTGGACCTGTCAGGAGCTCGAAGCAGTGGCGACGGTTCCGCAGTTACCGGCACCCAGGGAATGCGAGGCATCGCTTGGGTCCCCGCACGACATCGCGTCGCTGGAACTCCCGGGAGCACACGAAAGTGGCGACAGCCAGCCGCGCAGCTGTCAGCACCGAGAGAGCTCACAAAGTAGGGGCATCTGAAAGGAGGAGGCGGGAGGAGAGTAGGAAGGAGCGGCTGAGCCCTATTCCACAACGAGCGCCCAACACAGGAGGGTTGGGAATAAAATGTAATGTGTTATGCCTCCGAGGCGTTTCGGCTCAAGAAGTTTCGGGAAAGCTTCAGAGAGCCCCAACTGGAGGGCGAGGAGAGGAGGGAGGAGGAGGCCGGACGAGGGAGGCTGAGGGAGGAGGCGGGAGGAGGGTGAGGAGGGAGGAGGAGGACGCCGACGCCGACGCCGACGCCGACGCCGACGACGGCGGCGGGGGGGGGGGAGGGGTCGGCCCGCCTGTCCCATCACGCCGCGCCGCAGGTCGGGGGGCTGCCGAGGGCGCCCCTGGCCCGGGGCACCCCCCCGGGCTCTTCGCTCCGGCGGGGAGCCCCTGGGGCCCTTGGGAGCGCTGCGATTTGGGACGCCCGACGTGGGCACGGAAAGAATGGGCACCGTGCCCAACAGCAATTCCGGTTCATCTTGAACAGGAGGACTCGCTGTCCACGCCGCCGCGGCCCGTGTCCATTCGAGACAGAAGGCCGCCTGCCCGACAGCGGCCGCTGTTGGTTTGGGACAACATTTGTTGTTGGGCATTGTACCCATTCTCTCCGTACCCATTCCGGGCGTCCAAAACGTCTGCACGCAAACCCCCTCGGACAAGCTGGTCCGGCACGAGGTGCCCCTGGCCCAGGGTGCCCCCCTAGCTCTTCGCTCCACGCGGGAGCCCCCTGGGGCCCTTGGCCTCTCGTCTCGGCGGCGAGCGAGGGGGGGGGGGAAGCGAGAGGGCGAAGGCCCTCTCCGCAAGCGGCGGGGCCTCTCGGAAACCCTCGGGCCCCTTTGGGAAGTGCTCTGCGTCTTCGGGGAGGGCTCAGAACACTCTTCGGAAGGCCCGTGAGGGAGGATGAGAAAAAAGCAGAAAGAGAGTAAAAAGGGAGGAGGAGGACGCCGACGTCGACGCCGACGAGGACGACGACAACGACGATGCCGCCGCCGCAGGCTCGAAACACTCCTCGGAAGGCCCGTGGGAGCCTTCCCCGCTCGTCGCTCGATCTGGGGGCCCCTGGGGCCCCCGTGGGCCCCGTCGGGGATCGGCGCAGCCCGGGGGCGCACAGGCCTGGGCGACTGGCGCGCTGGCTATACTGAAGGGGCCCTGGGGCACACAAATAAATACACACGAATACAAATATTCTCCATATTTTCAATGTTTTCTGGGTGTTCGTCTCCCCCCTCCCGCTTCCCATGTTTTCCCGCATGTCCTGGGGCATCGTCCATGAATTGTGCCTGTGTGCTTGTTCCCCCTCCTGATCTACAGAGGAGGGTGGTGCTGCACAAGCGAGGGTACAGGTAGGCCCCAGGCCAGCCCATTGGGCTGGCCTCCCCTGAAAGCAAGGGCTCCCAACTTCGCGCTTCGCGCTGCGCGAAGCGCGAAGTGCGAATAACTTCGCGCTCTCGCGCCGCCCCCCAAGGGGGAGAAGAGGAGGACGAGGAGGAGGGGGGAGGAGAAACGAGGACCGCGAAGCGCGAAGCGCGAATAACTTCGCGCCCTCGGGGGAGCCCTTGTGAAAGAGAGGCAGCGGGGGCCTCGCTGGAGATCCGAACCCTGCCCCCGCAGAGCATCGGCTCTTGTTCGAATGGGAGGCGGGGGTCGGGTTCGGACTTCGCCGCGCGCTCGACGAACTTCGAACCCTACCCACGCCACCCATCGAGATGCCTGAATCGCTGATCGGCGAGGGTAGGGCTCGAATTTCGGCGCCGACACTGGGGAAACCAAGAGATACCCACACCGCTACTCCCCAGACCTCTCCCGGGGTGCGCTCTGGCCTTCTGGCCAGAATTTCGAGGCGAATCCAGCGGTGGCGACGAGGGCCTCCAAGGAGGCCCAAGAAGGGGAAAACGATGACAGTGTGGCGGTATCCGGTATGGGTATCTTTTTCGTCCTCCGAGACTTGGGCCAGGGGTTTGTTGTTCCCATCGTACTTAAGGACCACATCCCAGAAACAATTTCGAGCACCCCGACGAGTATCGCAACAGTGTCTGCCCGACAAGCTGGCGAAGTGCTATATGAGTATCGCCTCACAGGGCCGGAGATGTGAAAACCCTCCCTGCTCCATATTTCTTTGGTGCTCGAAACTCTTGCTGGCGACATGATCAAGGCTGCAATAGGTCGGAACAGCATGATCAAGGCTCAAGTAAGTCGGAACATTGTAACTTTCAGGCCAGGGGGCACTCCCGGCAACACCCGAGCGGGGGGCGCCACGGCTGGGCCGTCTGCCGCCCCGAGGGCGGCCGCGCCGACGGGGCGGCCGCGGCGGCGCTGGGCCGTGCGGCCGAGGGGCGGCCGGCGGAGCCGCAAGGAGCTGCGGGCCCCCGCGCGCGCGCCACGCCTCCCAGGGAAAGGAGAAGAGACCCCCTCGATCGGGTCACGAAAAAGTCACGACGGAGGGTTTTTCGCGATTGTCGGCCTCCTGCGCCCTCGCCGGCTTTCGGGACCGTCAAATTAGCCGGGCGAAAAACCCAACCATGCGCAATTGTGAATACCGCAATGTGGGTACCGCCTTCGGTGGAGCTCCCTGTGGGGCCACGATCCTCGTCAGGGGGTTGCCAACATTGGCGTCGGGCGCATGCGGCCTGTGCCACTGGGGCCTTCGGTGGAGCTCCCTGTGGGGCCACGATCCTCGGGAGGGGTGTGCCAAAATAGGTGGCGGTCCCCGCATGCGGACCGCTGGGGCCTTCGGTGGAGCTCCCTGTGGGGCCACGATCCTCGTGAAGGGTGTGCCAAAATGGGTGGCGGTCCCCGCATGCGGACCCTGCTGCCGGAGCCTTCGGAGAAGCTCCCTGTGGGTCCACGATCCTCGTGAGGGGTGTGCCAAAAATGGGTGGCGGTCCCCGCATGCGGACCCTGCCGCTGGGGTCTTCGGTGGAGCTCCCTGTGGGGCCACGCTCCTTGTGAAGGGTGTGGCTAAATGGGTGGCGGTCCCCGCATGCGGACCCTGCCGCTGGGGCCTTCGGTGGAGCTCCCTGTGGGGCCACGCTCCTTGTGAAGGGTGTGGCTAAATGGGTGGCGGTCCCCGCATGCGGACCCTGCCGCTGGGGCCTTCGGTGGAGCTCCCTATGGGGCCACGAACCGCGTGAGGGGTGTGCCAGAATTGGATGGGCATGCGGAGAGCAGAGGCAAGGGATGGGAAGAGGGAGGAAGGGGAAGAGGAGGAGAGGAGAGGAGGAGGAGACGCGGGGCGCTGCCCCTTCAAAACGAGGACCCAACACCACAGGATGATTGGGAACAACTCAGGTTCCCCCGACACCATTCCTGGCACATCACCAGTACCTCGCGGAGGAGGAGGAGGAGGAGGAGGAGGAGGAGGAGGAGGAGGGGGAGGGGGAAGAGGAGGAGTGAGGAGGTGACGCGGGGCACTGTCTCTTGAAAACAAGGGCCCAACACCACAGGATGTTTGGGAAAAAACGTCCGAGGATGAAAAGACAGTCCCCGGGAAGGTGTCGAGACCTCTGGGGGTCGACGTCATGCCAAAATCATGGCATCGGGGGTATGGGGAAAAGAGACCCCCGGGCTCGGCGACGGGCCCCGCCCCCCCTCGAGCTTTGAAAAAAAAAACAAAAAAACATCACGGCGGGCTTTTTGGGGCACCTGGGGGCCCTGACAGGGCCTCCTCTATCAAGGGCTCCCAACTTCGCGCTTCGCGCTGCGCGAAGCGCGAAGCGCGAATAACTTCGCGCTCTCGCGCCGCCCCCCCAAAGGGAGAAGAGGAGGACGAGGAGGAGGAGGAGGAGAAACGAGGACCGCGAAGCGCGAAGCGCGAATAACTTCGCGCCCTCGAGGGAGCCCTTGTCTATGTTCTACATCGCAGCGCGGCAGAGGCGATCCGCACGCGCGCTTCCATTGGCCGGGAGCGGGCGCTCGAGTTGGCGTAGGACTGGGCCTGGAGACCGTCAACAAAACGGCTCTGGGAATGGGTCGAGACCTCCAGGGTGGACGTTATGAAAAAGCATGGCGTCGGGGGTCTAGGCACGGAGAGGGCATGTTCTCTGGTCCTTTGCCCAATCCTTGACGCCTCAGTCCTCACTCTTGAGGAGGCGTGACAGGGACCCGGATCCCAACTTGCCAAATCTCCCCGGGCTTGGTGCGGCTTGGCACGGCTGGTCGCGTAACTTATTCGGAGCCACAAGGGACCCACGCACGGTGGCGGGATGGGCCGAAAGCCACTAGAACCCCCCAGACATGCTCGCGTCGTGAAAAACAAAAAAACGAAACAAAAAGACATGACGCGAAGTATTTTGCCGCGTTCGGCCTCTGAGGGCCCTTCCTGGGACCCGGGACGGCGGAAAAACGACTCGGGACACACAACCGGTCCCTGGGGAAGAGCCGGGACTTTCAGGGACCCCGCACCGACAAAATCAGGACGTCGCACGTGTGGATGCTGATGCCGCTGCCCATCTATCGTCGTCAGGGCTGGATTCGGGTCGGGCGAAAGGGGGGGATAGCAAAGGGGGGTTTTGAGAATCAGCTCGCGTAGCTGATTTTCCCGGCGCCTCCCGGCGCCGGAGGCGGCCATGTATCGAGGAATGGGCCCCTCGGTGAGGCCGAAACCAGCTGCATGCAGCAAATTTCGTAACCCCCCCTTTCCCAATCCCCCCCTTTCGTCCAGCCCGATGGATGCGCCTCGATATCCGGGCCAGAGCGCACCCTGGGAGAGGCCCCTGCCAGAAAAAGGGGCGGCGGCATCGGTGCCTTTACGTCCCCCCGGCCTCGGCGGTCGGCGGGCCCGGGGCGTCCGCGGAAAAGGGGGGGGGAGGGGGGAGGAGGCGAGAGATGGAGGAGGATGAGGAGGAGGAGAAGGAGGAGGAGAGGGAAAAGAAATAGAAGAAGAATAAGAATAAGAAAAACGAGGAGGGAGAGAGTGAGGAGAGGAGGAGGAGGAGGAGGAGGGGAGGAGGAGGGAGGAGGAGGAGGAGGGAGGAGGAGGAGGAGGAGCAGGAGGAGGAGGGGAGGAGGAGGAGGAGGAGGAGGAGGGGAGGGGGGGGGGAGGGGGGAGGGGGAGGGAGCCCATCTGGCCTCTGGCGGGCCTGGGCCGTGACCGATCTTCCGCTCGGGGTCATTCGGCGAGCCCGCGGGGCCGATCGGCTCACGCCAGATCTGATCGGCCGCCCGCGGGGCCGGGCTTGCGCGCCGGGGCGTGTCAGCCAGTCGCCGCCGCCGCAGCCGCGCCCTGCCCGCTGCTGCCCTGCTGGCGCGCGCCGCAGGCGCGCCTGGGAGGGGCCAAACGTCCCAGGAGCCCGCCTGGCACAGGCGGGAACGCGCCCGCCGCGCTTCACCGCGGACCCTGCCCAGGGTGGTGGAGGCGACGAACAGTCTCAACGCCCGCCACCCTGCGCAGCAGCACCAGGGCAACCAGCAGCACCCGAAGTACTACGACAGCGACAAGACGGCGAGCAAAAGCTCACGCAGCCGACCTGCGGGACCTCCTGTTGGCGGACAGCCGTGGCCATGGAGGAGGCAACCAGGCAACGGCAACAGTCAGAAGGACCATCAGAAGCCGCACGGCGACAAGCAGCACGGATGCCATAACTACCATCACTGGCAGAACAATGGATGGAAGAGCTCTCGGAAGAGATCAACATCAGGCTCGACACAGAAGAAGCGAAACAATAGAGCGCACAGCAACAAGAATTACTCACTGCGTGGAGCTCCCCATATGTGCATATCATGTGTTATGTCATGCGCTGCGAGCGTATGTTCATGAGCGCTTGGCTATAATAGCGCGTCCACATGGGCGACAGGGCCGAACGAGTGAATCCGAATGCGAGTGAGTGAGTATGAATCAGAGTGAGCTTCGCGTATGATTGAATATGAGCCTCCCATTCATTCCCCCTCCTCAGCTGCCAGGCCGCGCCCTCCTCAGCCGGTGGCAATGTGCATATGTTTTAGGAAAGTTGGCAGTGGGATCTGTAAAACGAGCGTGTAGCCACACAAGGCCATATGTGCATATCATGTTGCAGGAAAGTGCCACGGCGAGCATTTGTCCATGGTAGTTGTTTGCTCCGCGAGCGCGCCCATGTGAGCGGCGAGCACACGCGCGCGCAGCGCGGCTGCACATCCACCGCGCGCATGCATTCATTAACATGTAGGTGCCCGCGCATCTTTTTTTGTCAAGGCAACGAATTCCTGCGGCGCCGCGTCCGAAGCACCAGGGAGAGCACGACTGACAAGTGCGTCAAACGGCCCCCCGCGACCTGCACCTCAGGTTTAACCGTCCGCACTTCGCAAACAGAGGTCGCAGGTACATGACGTGCAAGAGCAAGTGCTACAAATGGCACCCCTGCGGTTAGCGCCTCGGCTTTGGCCGTCAGCACTTGGCATCGGGCCTAGCTGGCAACGCAAAAAAGAAGCCTGCTGCACTTGGCATCGGGGCGGAGGGCCAGAGGCACGCCGCGAATCACTACGTCTGTGACCTCATATCTGCCAGCTGTGCCATGTCGGACTCTCGGTCGGCCCCCTTCCGCGATGTCTCGCGCGTCGCCCGGCGCCCCGTTGACGCCGCTGCCATCGCTCGCAGCCGCGCTGGAATAATAACCGTGCCCTTCCAGCACCTGGATATGGTAATCGATCATCTCGTAGACGGCGCCGTCATCCTGCAATTGAAATGCGGCCGCCTCTGCCCCCGTGGGCGACAGGGCCAACTCCGCCGCTGCGAAGGTGCCTAGATCTGCGCAGCTTGCCCCGGCAGTCGAAGCCCCGCCCGCGGAAGCCAGCCATGCCAGAAGGCTGTCGAGCACCCGAGAAAACGCGCGTCTGCGCTGGCAGCGGCAGCGCTTGCCCCCGAGGACGCCACAGCGGTCGAGCCTCGATTTGCACCCCCTGCCGCCGTTCCTAAAACAATTCGCAGGAAGACCTGTCGAATGTCGGCGGAAACGCGCCCAGCGCCTCGGAGACCTCGCTGTCTTCCCCCCGTCCGCGGCGCCGTGCTGAGCATGGGCGTTTCCGACCGAAGAAGTGAGACTGCGTTCAGTGAATATAAAGATGCTGGGTCCGATGGGCGACCTCCGCTTCGAGCCAAGACTGCGTCAACGGTGATTCCTACCGGGATACGTTTCGACGGGATAAAGATGATCGCTGTGTTTCAGAGGCTACGAGTTGTCGTGGCGCCGCGTCCAAAGCACCCAAGGAGCAGCGCCCAAGGCAAGTGCTACAAATGGCACCCTTGCGGTTTGCGCCTCGGCTCTGGCCGCCCGCGCTTGGCATCGGGCTTCGAAACCCAGCATGGGCTCTCGAAGATAAACGCCCGCAGAGACAAACAGCCGTCTGCACTGGGCGCCAGGCTTTGCAGTGCGAGGCAAGCGGCAAAGGGATCTAGGCAAGACGTGCCGCCCGCACTGGGCATCGGGCTGGAAGGAGTACGGGCCGTCACTCTTCCTCAGGCAACGTTACCCCGTACTCCCCGGCAAGCAGGGCGGCCCTCGCCACCGTCGGGTCCTCAGACGACGCGAAGCGTCGAAGAGCGCGTTTCACTGACGCTGGCGGACCTCTCTCCAAAGCCAGCGAGGCGGCGCCCGCACCAGCAACATGTCCGCCACCCGAGTGGCGCGGGAGAACATCACGTAGAAGTTCAACCACCAAGTGTCATCGTTGATGCCTCGTCGCCCCTGAGGCACCTGACGCGCGCAGTCAATTCAATGGTCACTGCAGCGCGTATCGTCTGCCCTTGCGAGGCTGTCGTCGTCAGGTAGTGCGCGTGCGAGAGCATGAAACCAAACTGCTTCACGCTGTGCGCCACGGACGAAGCCTCCCAGGTGAACGACCCAAGGGACCAGCACGCCTCGACTCCTTCCTCCGTGCGTCCCAGAGGGTACGTGCCAGAGCACGGCCCAAGGGAGCAGCACGCCTCATCTCCTTCCTCGCAGCATGAAAACGAGCAAACCGCCTAAGACATCCCCGCAAAATGGCCGCGAACGGGCCCGTGTCCTACCCTGTGGCGGCTCTCCTCAGGGATGCTGAAACCAGCGCCCCGCCTGAGACATCCGCATGACAACGAGCAAACCGCCTGAGAGATCACCGCAAACTGGCCGCGAACTGGCCCGTGTCCTACCCCCTGGCGGCTCCCCTTCGGGGTGCTGAACCCAGCGCCCCGCCTGAGACATCCTCGCAATCTGCTCTGAAAGCAAAGGATGCTGGGCATGAAAACGAGCAAACCGCTTGAGACATCCCCACAAACTGGCCGCGAACGGGCCCGTGTCCTACCCCGTGGCGGCTCCCCTTAGGGGTGCTGGAACCAGCGCCCCGCCTGAGACATCCTCAAAATCTGATCTGAAAGCCAAGAATGTTGGGCATGAAAACGGCAAAACTGTCTGAGACACCCCAACAATCTGGCCGCGAACGGGCCCCTGAAAACACCCCTGGCGGCTCACCTTAGGGGTGCTGGACCAGCGCCCCGCCTGAGACATCATCAAATCTGCTCTGAAAGCAAAGGATGTTGGGCACGAGAACGAGCAAACCGCGGGAGAGGTCACCACAAACTGGCACGGGCCCGTGAAAACACCCCTGGCGGCTCCCCTTAGGGGTGCTGAAACCAGCGCTCCGCCTGAGACATCCTCAAAAGCTGTTCTGAAAGCCAGGGATGTCGGACATGAAAACGAGCAAACCGCTTGAGACATCCCCACAAACTGGCCGCGAACGGGCCCGTGAAAATACCCCTGGCGGCTTCCCTTAGGGGTGCTGAAACCAGCGCCCCGCCTGAGACATCCTCAGAATCTCATCTGGAAACCAAGAATGTTGGGCATGAGAACGGCCAAACCGCCTGAGATATCCAAACTGGCCGCGAACGGGCCCTGAAAAACACCCCTGGCGGCTCCCCTTAGGGGTGCTGAAACCAGCGCCCCGCCTGAGACATCCTCAAAACTGCTCTGAAAGCAAAGGACGTTGGGCATGAAAACGAGCAAACCGCCTGAGAGATCACCACAAACTGGCCGCGAACGGGCCCCTGAAAACACCCCTGGCGGCTCCCCTTTGGGGTGCTGAAGCCAGCGCCCCGCCCGAGACATCCTCACAATCTGCTCTGAAAGCAAAAGATGTTGGGTATGAAAACGAGCAAACCGCCTTAGACATCCCCACAAACTGGCCGCGAACGGGCCCGTGAAAACACCCCTGGCAGCTCCCATTGCGAGTCTGAATATGACTAGGTCTGCATATGAGTAGATCTCAGTCCGTGGGTTGAGAAAATCCGGCTACGAGAAGGTCTGAGTATGTGCAGGTCTGAGTCTGAGTAAGTCTGTGTATGAGCAGGTCTGGGAACGAGTCTGGGTATGAGTAAGTCTGGGTATGAAGGAGTCTCAGCATGAGTAAGTCTGAGTATGAGTAGACCTGCATGTTGTGTGTTGAGTAAATCAGGCCATGAGAAGGTATGAGTATGAGTAGGTCTGAGTATGAGTAAGTCTGTGTATGAGTAGGCGTGTTCTCTCTGGAGTCGGCGGCATCCGAGTAATAACAAGAACTCCATCTGAGGATATGGGGAACTACGACGACAACAACAACGTCTACCAGGAGCCGAAGCTGACGAAGAAGCAGGCAGAGATCATTGACAAGATCATGCCAGTCCAAATCTCGGTTGCGAAGGAGCATGAAAGTTTTTCTTGTCCGCCTCACGAGCGAGACATCCGACGAGTCTGGTACGCCACGATGATAGCAAGACAGGGGCGACTCGCCGGGCAGATCATCGGCGCCAAGCAGGCCCAAGTCGACACGTCCAAACTGAACCAGGAGGTCGCGATCACGAAGACAGTGGTGCAACTCCGCATGGAGCCCTCGGAAAGGATCGCCGTCCCGGCGCCGGGAGGCGCCCATGTATCAAGGAATGGGCCCGGCGGCGGGGCCGACACCAGCTGCACGCAGCAGGTTTCGATATCCCCTCCTCCTCCTCCTCCTCCTCCTCCTCCTCCTCCTCCTCCTCCTCCTCCTCCTCCTCCCCCCCTCCTCCTCCCTCCTCCTCCTCCTCCTCCTCCTCCCTCCTCCCCCCCTCCTCCTCCTCCTCCTCCTCCTCCTCCCCCCCCCTCCTCCTCCCCCCCCTCCTCCTCCTCCTCCTCCTCCCCCTCCTCCTCCATCTCCTCCTCCCCCTTCCGCATCTGCAGGCCGTAATTCGTGACACTTTCGTTCGGCCCGACACTTGCCTAGCCCCCCGAGGAGGAGGAGGACGAGGAGGAGGAGGAGAAGGAGGAGGAGGAGGAGGGCGAGGAAGAGGAGGAGGAGGAGGAGGAGGGCGCCACCACCAAGCCTCGCCCCCCGAGGTCTAAAGGATCGAGGGGCCCCCCCTTGCGCGGTCGGCTCCCCGAGCCCGATCGCCTCCCGCGGTCCCCGAGCCTCGATCGCCTCCTCGACGGTCGGCCCCGACGCGGGCCCTCTGGGCCTCGCTCCAGGCGGGGCTCCCTCCTGCTCCTCCTCTTCATCGTGTTCCTCCTCCTCCTCCGCCGCCTCCTCCTCCTTCTCCTCCTCCTATTCCTCCTCCTCCTCCTCCTCCTCCTCCTCCTCCTCCTGCTCCTCCTGCTCCTCCTCCGCCTCCTGTTCCTCTTCCCCCTCCCCCTCCTCCTCCTCCTCCTCCTCCTCCTCCTCCTCCTCCTCCTCCATCTCCTCCTCCTCCTCCTCCTCGGGGGAGGGAGGCGAACGGACGACGACGGCGCCGAGGGCACAGGTGGGGGAGGACCAGGAGATAGAGGGCCAAGATGGCCGGGCGAAGCCAGGAAGGCCTCAGCTACTGCATCGGCCGCGTCCAAGCGGTCGAGAAGCACCTGCTCCTCGGGATCCTGGGGAGGGTCCTGCGCCAGCGGGCGGCAGCAAGACCGTTCTCGGCCTGACCCTCGCTGGGAGGCTCCAGGTCCTGAAGGAACTGCTGCTTCTGGGCTAAACTTGCCAAGAGCTGGGCCAGAGGGATGGAGGGGCGCAGCTTCACCCAGGGCCTCTTGGGGTGAAAGTCTTGACAAATTTGCTCCCGTGCATACTTGGATCCTCGATTCTGGCTGTCGGAAAAACGCTTGGGACCGCCACTGCACAAGTTGCGTGGTTTAGAGACCGCGTCAGCTCCACCATTCTGACAAGCAATGAGGAAACCCTCGTCAGTCTCGCAGTCGGCCACTGCCAGCTTGCGACGGTGCCTGTCGGCAGCGAGGGATTTGAGAGGGGAATTGCCAGTGCACTTCTTTTTGAGCCTGGCTTCGTTCCTCGCCCCACGAAGGGCTCTTGTCTTGCACAGCTTGCAAGCCCACCCACCGAGGCCCCGAGTCCAATCGTGCACCAGGCGACCCCACGGAGCCACGGGAGGGCGAAGGGGGGGCACGGCCGCAGCCCCGACTGGGGGAGGGTTGGACTTGCTAGGCTTGGCCAACTCTTTGCCCCCGGGCCCGGAAGCAATGGGAAACCACTGTGGCACGACGAGACAAGCATAGTGACAAAAAAGGACCGCGACAATTTGAAACGCGATTCTGACTGTCGCACGTCGGCCGCGGAAGGTCGCGACAACTCGTTGGCCGCCCACTTCGCCCACCGATCCTCGGCATTTCCCGAAGCGCGCCGCTATTCCTCTGCCTGGGGCTCAAATTTGGAGAGCTCTTGATGCGATTTGATTTGAATTAGGTCGATGTCCCGACTTCAGCTGGCACAGCAATTAACAACATGAGGCCCCAATACACTTGTTTGGTGACAGGCCTGAAGCACGAAACTTGCAGGTGCCAGTGCAGTCAGCTATTAGGACCGTGATGTTGCTTCCGAGCTTGGCCGCAGCATATGCTGCTTAGAACTCTGCTGCGGGTGAGGTATGAGGCAACGCCTTACCGACAGGGCCCGCTAAAACAGCTATAGCTTCACCCGTGACAGGGTCGATGACTACAACGGCCCACCCGGCTCGGTGATAACACCTGGGACCCGTTGTTAAAACACGATCCGTCTAGGTACGAATTACCCTGCAAGGCTTGGGCTATAGTGGCGTTCGGGTCGAACGCCCACAGGGTCGCTTCCTCGAAGCAAAGCCCTGCTGGGGCATTGACTTCAGAGTTGGCCCTGACATCGGGGCACGCCTGAACATGAGTCCAGCACTCATTCTCAAGGGCATCGATGTCTTAAGGGTGAGATGATCAGTGCGATCAGCCGCCGAAAGGATGCATTCGAGCAGTCTGTGATGGATGCTGTCATGATCACGCCCGCACGGGAGTTTGCAGCAAATCTCATAGCCCACCTCTCGAATACCGAACTTGGTCCATATACTCTGGGGGAGGAGGGCGAGGAAGATAGAACGATCCCGAGGGGTACGGGAGGGGGAATTGAGGACGCCGAGGGCAACAGAAACGCACACCTGACCCTCCACCCATCCCAGTCGCTCGCTGGCTTCCTCCACCAGCCAGTCCCGCCATGACTTCTGCAGCGCGGCGGAGAAAAGGCGGGCGAGACCGAGGTGAGGGGGGAAACTGAACAAATCCGCGTCCGAGAACTCGCCTTCCACCCAAGTCTGCTGAGCGAGAGAAGGCATGTTCCGAAGGGGCCCCGGGAGTTCGACCACCTTCACGGAGGGAGCAGCCGAAATGGGGGCGACTAGATCTCGGAGTTGGTCCAGGGTGATATCTCCGTCCCCGCTGGCCGCAGCTCTCCGAATTATCTTGCCCCTGTTAAACACCAGCCTACCACCACCGTCCAAGTTGGGTCGCTGATGATGATGAGGAGGAGGAGGAGGCTGAGGGAGCGAGGTCTGGTGCAGCATCGCGGACCAACGGCCTGTAGAAACGTGGGTTGGATGTCCCTCACTTCTGTGTCGTCGGCCCCTACCACCTCCGTGCCGTAGTACCCTGCCTGCTTGAGTCCTCCGGCAAACAGCTTGCTGATGTTGGCTCCTCCTTCTCTGAGCGGCGCGACTCTACCGAGCCTCGTGCGACGGTTGTCGCGCCTCCCTTGGGCTTCGGGCCGATGCCTTTTCTTGCGAGGACGGCCTACACAGTAATCGAGCCCAGGATTCGTGGCTGAAGCTCCTGGCTGACCTCCTTGGGGCCCCATGGCTTTAGCTAGCATCTGCCTAGGCGTGTCCGACAACGCTAGGATTACAGACTTATGGTCGGCGATGCTGCATTGCAACTTGTCGACAATCAGATCCCCAAAGTCTTGGGCGGCGTCCGTCGTAGCATGCAGGACTTCGAGCATAGACTGGCCCTGGGACTGCTGAAGGAAATCGTCTGTGAAGACACTTAGCTGTACTGTTCTATGCCTGGACTGCCAAGCAGTAGGGTCGCCAATACAATCGCCTTGGACGAGAAACGTGGCAGCACTGCCCCACGCTGGCAAGCACCTGGTGGCATGCCCGGCGTGCGCGACTAGCGCTGCATAGGATGCCACGCGCTGCGACTTGTACTGAATTCGACTCACAGCCAAGATGCGCGCGCTGCAGTTGTGTTCTTGGCCTTGATAGCAAGAACATCTGGAGCGACGTGCTCGCAATCTGGACAAGTCCCACGGAACAGCGCCCGTGTGCAGCAGCACGGGCTTGACTCACTGTCCTAGCTCTGCCTGCGAGGCCTGGAGGTGCACGAATTCAGAGACTGACCGACCCCTGCTTGGCGGCACAACAAAGGCTGGTGGCGTGCCTTTTTCCAGTCTTTGGCCACACACTTTCCAGCGCGGGCCCAGAATATGTAGGGGGTGGGGAACATGCCGATGCTTCGATACTGCGGCTTGTCCCCGACACTCGTATGTTTGGGGGCGAGGACGGTCAAGACAGCTCTGAGAACCGATGGAAAGCACCCAACGACTCGACCAGGGCGAAAAGAGAGCCCACTATCTGAGGGCCTTCTTCACTAATCATGGTGAAATGAACGGGGCGGAATCCATCCAACGCCACGCCAGTAAGCTTTCAAACGGGCGAGGATCTCATCTTGAACACCCCCTTCAAACATCGGGCCTTCGTGACACTGGGAACGCCATAGCTCCTGCAACCTGCCCGCGTCCGCCTGCGGCATGTGACTGGGCCCCCCCGACCATCCCCCTTCCGTACTTGGCGGCCCGTGGCTTTTCGTGGGGCGGGGGAGCGGGCGCAGGCGCGTGTTTTGCCCCTCCTTGCATCGCCGTGGCCATCCATTCCCCCCATTGCGGGCTGCTGTCCACCGTGCTCTGCCACTCCTCGCTGATGCTATCCTCCAGCCATCCCCAGAAGTCTGAGAGCATCCGACCAACTAGATCAGTATTCATATTGCTGTCCTGGGCATCTATTCCGACTGCCATGAACACGTTGCGATACGAATCGAGATGCTGCGAAACCTGCCTGGGCTGCTGAACTGCTGCGGCAGGTTCTGCACCTCTTCCAGGGCCCACAGGACCTCACTTTCGTGCGCCCCCGGGCATGGCAAGGATTGCCCCGAAAAGATTAAGCGGACGATTTGAACTTTGCCTCGAAGCCACATCAGCGGCTTTGCGAGCGAGCCCCAGACCCAGGATTTCTGATGCTGTTGCTGGAACTTGGTAGCTAATAACCATTTAATATGATGTGGAAGACCCTCGAAGCGACGGAGATCTGAGCTGCGCGTATGTGTCCAGGAGCAGATATCTTTCCATGTCCCGGACCAGGGCCTGATTAGCTGCATCCCAGACTGCCTCCTTGACCGAAGGACTGCGCGCTGAGGGCGACCCGTCCTCCAAGAGAAAGATATTTTCCGCTTGCTTCATCGCCGCCGCAGCTGCTGTCCAGGGAAGCCCGGGAAGCCTGAGACCCAAGGGGCGTGACTTAGGGAGCTGCCGAGACTGCTGCAATACTGGTGCAAAGTACTGACCGCTAGCCAACGCCAGCTGCACCACTCGGTGCGGCGTCATCGGGATGCCAACGTTTCTATACTTTGCACTCGCTCGTCCATCGACACAGAAACCAGGAAATGGTCCAGGACAGATCTGCTGCCGGACTGAATCAGAGCAGTGGGAATAAGATCGAACCTCTGGTCCTGCTTCGCAGACGGGCGCTTTGCAGTCTAATCTCTGCGTGCACGCAATCTCTCTGCAACGCTTTTGTTTCACGTTTTCGCGAGGAGTTACCAGTCGCGCACGTTTCTGCCCACGCGTCCCTCTGGATGCTCGGCTCAGTGGTGGATCTCGCATCGCCGCTGCAACTCTCTCGCCGCCGCTAACAGCCGGGCGCTTCGCTGAGACACTCCGCGCGCGTCGTGGGAGGTGGATAGACACCATGGCAACCGGACCAAGGCCCGGAGCTTCCAGGGCGACTGCGGTCAAGCGATGAGCACTGTCAAGGTGAGGAACAGGGATCGGGGGGGCACAAAGGTGCGGTTGGTGCAAAGGTGGGTTTAGGAGGGAAAGTCGCTCCAAACGACCTTCGGAAAAAGGAAACGCGTTACACGGGAGCATCCAGCTGGGCCCGCTCCCCAGCCCCACCTTGGAATAACCCTCCCGCTACGAACCCCCGAAGGGAGAGGCTGAACACCGTAGCGGAAGCCGGCTCGAATCAGGATGGCCGCACCTTCCGAAGCTCTGCCGCACTCTGTCAAAGTAGCTCGTGCAATGGCAGCCTGCCAGCCCACTGGGCTGGCCTATGATGTTGCCGTGCTGACAGCATCTGGTGGACAGACGCGAACTTCTTGGGCTAGAGCGACGCTGGGCGAGGCTGAGAAGGGGGATTTGATACAATCTTTCACGGCTCTCCAACAGCTACCGCTGACAGTCGCCACCTTGAGGATTTTACCCATCAGACCTGGGATTGACGAGTGCCTCCTGGTGGTATTGAGGCGCTTAAGGACGCGCACCTGGGCAGGGTCCGGGTTGGCCTCCAGGTTGGAATCCAAAGCATTGAGGTGCGCCGCCAAGCTTCGCTTGTTTTGCTGGTCAGTCTGATCCATTAGATCAGCCAAATCTTCAAGTTCATCGGGAGGTGGAGCGCCACCTGTCTGGCCTGGAAGTTGCTGTTGCTGCACAGGCTGTTGCTGAGGGGGATGCTGCTGCTGCTGCTGCTGCTGCTGCTGCTGCTAAGGCTGCTGGGGAGGAGGCTGCAGCAGTAGCTGCTGCTGCTGCTGCTGCTGCTGCTGTGGCGGGCCATCTCCTCCTTCCCCCTGCTGGTCCTCCTTCTGCTCCTCCTTCAGCCCCTGCTCCCCGTACTGCTCCGTCTGCCGCTCCCGCTGCCCCAGCTTCGGGCGCGGGTACGACCGGCGCTGCCGCCGCCGCGGGCGAAGGTACGACCAGCGCTGCCGCCGCCGCGGGCGGGCTGCGGGCCCCCCCTTCCCCGCTGCTGATGCCGCCGCCGCGCTCTGCTGGAGCTGCCAGACCCTCCACGAGGCCCTGGAGTTGGGGGAGGGCTGCTAGCCAGGAAAGCTGGAAGGTGAGATTGGGCGACGCTGAGGGGCCCGGCTTGAACAGACTACTCTGCGACAGCTGCATTCCGAGTGACTGCCAACTGGGCCTCGAGAGCCTTGACTGCTGCTTCGTACCTTCGGATCCTCTATTCCCCCTTGGAGAGCTGATCCAGGCGCTGCGCAATATTTCCCAACAGCGCGTTGTTGGCAGAGCGGGTATTATGTAACTTCTTGTTCTGCGCATCCAGCTGGTCGAACAGACTTTCGAGCCTGCCCTGGATACTGCGAAAAGACAGTGTTGAACGCTTTGATTGCTGAAGCTCCTGCTAGCAGTCTTGACCAGATGATGCTCTGGGTCGAGGCCCGACCGTCTAAGCTAGGGCTCCCAACTTCGCGCTTCGCGCTTCGCGAAGCGCGAAGCGCGAATAACTTCGCGCTCTCGCGCCGCCCTCCCAAAGGGAGAATAGGAGGACGAGGAGGAGGGGGAGAAGGAACGAGGACCGCGAAGCGCGAAGCGCGAATAACTTCGCGCCCTCGAGGGAGCCCTTGCTAAGGAAACCGAGGTACCCCCATGCAAAACTGACTGGGTCGGGCTGCTGCTGCTGCTGCTGTTGCTGGCTGCCGGCGATGCTGGGGCCGCTTCCTCCCGGGGGGTCCTGAGGCTGCTCCTCGGGCCTGGCGATCTCCACCCCCCTGGCTGGGGAAGAGATTTGGCTGTCGCATGCGGGCGGGATCGACCAGGAGTGGGCAGGGCAAAACTAACCTTCCACTTGATGCCATGACCACACTCCCCGCAAAAGTTGGCCCGCCGATTGGCCCGGATGCATCCTTGGCGGTGCGGATTGCTGCGCTGGTGATACATACGCACGACCTTCGGACGCCATTGCAGGCACAGAACTCTGTGGAGGAAGACCACAAACAAAACTGCCTGATAGGAAGATGGGGTACCCGCGCTTCGCATGCATGTGCTGCTGCTTGAGCGAGGTTGGGAAATTAAGGAGCAGGCCCCTTGAACCAAAATGGCTACGGAGGGAGGATGAGGATGAAGATGAGGAGGAGGAGGAGGAGGAGGAGGAGAAGGAGGAGGAGAAGAAGAACCAGTGTAAACCCAAGAGTCATCAACGATGTTGGAATCCACCCTCCCTCCAAGTTGGAAGACAGCCGCTTGAAGACCCTGAACCATGCCAAAATATTGTGCTCGGGATTCCAACGCCACGGACCAACCTCACTGTTGTGTATTGACGCCATTCCTGGGACGTCAACACCGCGAATCAACGTAACTGTTGCGCCATCACGATTTCTGATACGTTGACTATGGAAATCCGTGAAACCCTTGCAAATGTTATAAGCGAATGTACGCGGCGCGAAAGCGAGAGCCACATATTGAAAAAGAGACGCCCTCAATCCGTAAAAATTCCTCCATCGAATGTGCGCGGCGCTAAAGCGAGAACCACAGTTTGGAAACCGTCCGCCCTCAACCTGTGAAGCTCTTGCAACTGTTTAAAGCGAATGTGCGCGGCGTGAAAGCGAGAGCCACAGTTTGAAAACCATCCGCCCTCAATCAGTGAACCTCTTGCAACGGTTTAAAGCGAATGTGCGCGGCACTAAGGCGAGAACCACATTTTGAAAACCACCCGCCCCCCATATGTGAAACGGTTGCTAACGTTCAAGCTTCAGAGCCATACACGGCGAGGAAGCCTCAGGCGAAACGCGCGGCCCGCCGTAAACTGGCCCTCGGGGTGCAGCAGGGAGGAGCTGTTCACGTGGACAAGGAATGGAGGCGGAGGCGGAGGAGATGGGGGAGAGAGGAGGAGCGCACGTCTCAGGATGTTGACCACGGGATGAAGTGTGCACGGGGCGTGCCGAAGTGCACTGTGGAGACCGCGGGGGGGCGGCCGCAGCAGGCAGCGGCAGCGGCAGCGGCGGCGGCGACGAGCAGCAGCAGCGCCTGCAGCAGCAGCGACAAAGGGGGGGGGGGTTCTTGAGGGCTTCCGAGGGCATCGTTGGGGCCTTTTTTTTGTTTGTCCTCTCCGCCGGGGGGTGACTGGAACGAATTTGTGATCTTTGGATCGCGCGACCGACGTGGGAAACGCCGATCAGCCAGTCGGCCCGACAGGCGCCGGTGAAGCTCGGAGCTGGCGGCGGACCTTACTGGCGCTCCTCTCTGCGGCCCAGCCGCCTGCCAGCTCCACCCCGAACGCGACAGGCGGGCACTGTAACAGCGTCGACCAAATGGCCGAAAACTGTGTGCCGAAAACTCCAAGTTAATCTTCAGGCGGCCTCCAACCACGAAAATGCCATCGCAATCCTGACTTTTTTCTCCCCCTGCTCCTGCTGTTCATTATCTGCTGTTCCTTTTCCCCCCTTCGCCCCGCTCAAGCAGGCAAGATTATTGAAGAGAGCAGCGCGGCGCGGAAAGACTATTAAACATCGCTGCGAAGCGATTTGCTCAGAACGCTTGCCATCCCAGGTGCCGCGGCACCCTTTCTGCCCCTTCTCCCAGCCTCAGGCGAATCCTTATCCACATGTTTGTCGCCGCGCTGGTACCCTCTGCCTCCACGCCTGGCCCACGCCAACGCAGGAGGTGAGCAGTGCATACTGGGTGACTGGCAGCGTAGGGGGTGAGCAGTGCATACCGACAGGGCATCTGGAGGAGAAAAATAAACAATCGCGTCATCGGACTCGGACTCGGACTCGGACTCGGCCTGCTTCACGCATCGCGAGGGTGCTGCAGGGTGGGGCCGAAGCGCCCAACAAATGCAAATAACAGTGAAACACATTCAGCATATAGTGAGACTAAAACGGACAATAACAAGATGCGTGACGAATGCAACTATGACCTGTGTGCTCGCCGGCCGCTCATGTGACGATGTAGCGAAAATGGATAGAACCAAGAATACTGGACTATGTACACGTATACAGCGTACAAACATGTTTTCACAAGTACGGATGGCAATAATATTGTGGAGAAAATGCACTTGTAATCGTCGTCGGCCGCCGTGTGGACCCCAAGCGGTGTGTACGCCATATGTGTATGTCGTGATCGACACAGGTCTGCACATTCTGGTGTTCGTCGGTCTGCACAAGTCGGCACATACAGTCAGAAAGTACAGTCACGGGTAAAGAAAGCCATGCTCCTTGACAACTTAGCGCATGGAGGACTGCACATGTATGGTTCCAGCGAGCGCTGGCTTGGATATGGTGGGCCGCTCCAGGTCCACGTGGCCTCGGTCCCTTGCATCCCATGCCCAATGATGCGCAGGTTGTTCATGCAAGTGGAGAACGTGGAGCATTTGCACAAAATAACGATGTCGGCGAACAAGCCCACTGTGAAATCCAAAGCCGCCTGCATCGGATGCAACTCTGGTAGAGCAACTCGACTTGTCTGTTCCAACATGGCGCGATCCGAAGCCCACTGTCGAGCATGCCGCAATGACGCAAAGAGACCATGCAACTGACTACCATTATCGGGCGGATCGCCCCCAACCACATACAGCACGTCAGATCGGGCAGGCGGCACCGACCCGCACGTGCCTGGGGACGCAGCGCTCGAGTTGGCGATGGTCTCCTGCAACTTCGAAACTATGGAATTGATGTTGTTGGGCATGCAATCAGGACCAACAGGCACCGATTTATTGTTCCAGTCAGACTCTATGCGGAGATGAAGCCACACAAGGCGAGCTTCGCACTGGGATTCTCGAATGTCGCGAACTATCTCACGTGCAAGAACTATCATATCAGATGCAGGCATGAAATCCCGCTCGTACGAAACAAAAGATGGGTGGGTACCACCCATTATAAAGTCCGTCCACACTTCATGAGACAAGGCAATCATATCGTCTTGCAAATATTCTCTGAGAAAACGATCCACATACATTTGTACACTCGTCGCTGTTACTTGAAGTCGCTGTAAGCTTCCACCTCCAACCTTTTTCACCTCATTTGCTAGCGACGCGTTCCCCATCAAAGCAAGCTCTGACAACGTGTCTAGAATTCAGATTGGCGCGCTGGGAGGAAATCGGCATGCCAAGACCTCAGTATTATATAGCCAATCGAATGGCAACGGTTGCTGGCACGTTCCCCTGCTCGCTCCGCTGCACATCCAGTCATTGCCGCTCATGGAGGGGCCTATAACGAGGGTGCGATTCAACGCGGCCGCCAGAATGTGATAAGTAGCCAGGGCGAGTCGCTGGTTTGTCAGGCCTTGGGACACCTGGCCGAAAAGAAACCGAGGGCGATATTTGACTGGAAGCTTGAACAACGGGCCGCAACGAAGCGCGCCGCTAGACTCGCAAAGGAAAGTCAAGTTCATTCCCCAGCCCGCTTCAGAATCGACCTTGCGCCGCGCACACACCTGGAAGCCATCCGCCTCGACCACGAAACTGTCGACCGACTCCGAGAAGTCCGTGTATGTCTGGCTCCCCTTGTCTGCGGCTTCGGCCCGGCAATGGACAGGCACGGGAAGCATGACGCACTTCCGCGGCTCTTTGCTGGGTCCAATCCGCACCTCCCCTTTCCGTGCCTGTGCCGCACTCCTGGCGGCGAAACAGCTTCTGTCCAAAAAAGCCTCGGCCGCCAAGGACGCCCGCTCCGTCGCAGGAACGGACGCAGGCCTCGCAACGCTGTTGCCCGACATTGGCGCTGACGTCAGTCCTGCCGCCAGAGCGGCTGTTGACCCCGACGCGAATGATGGAACGGACGCCAACCCTGCGGAGCTATTGCCTGACAGCGGAGCAGACGATTGCTCTTGTTTTCCAAAAAACGTTTGCACGCCGCTAGATTCGCAAAGGAAAATCAAATTCATTCCCCAGCCCGCTTCAGCAGCGTCCTTGCGCCGCACACAAACCTGGAAACACAAGATGCCATGCTCCTGTTGTCGACAGCACTGCCGTTTAGAAAAGCCTCGGGCGCCTCAGTCGTGGGAGCGGATGCTGGCCCCGCATCGCTGCTGCCCGACACTGATGCCGCACTGGGCTGGTGAAGTTTCAGATCTTCAAAATACGGGTCTGTCGCCGCAAAGAGCAGCAGCGCGAGCAATAAGAAAAACAACGCACGCATTGTTGGGTAACTTGATGCGGGACGCGGCGTGAGGGCGGCCGGGCGCCATGGCGCTGGCTTCCAAGCCAACACGAGGGACTGACCTTGAGCCAAAATGGCTACGGAAGGGGGCATCTTTGGGGCCTTTTGAAGACTCCTTGGGAGGTTCTTTGGCTGTCTGGGGGGGGTCCTAGCTCGCCTGACGCCGCCGGAAGCCACCTTGGGAGCCCCTCTGGGCCGACTTGGGGCCATATTGAGGCCCTCGGAGGGTGCTTCAGGACCGTCTTTGCAGGGGGTGCGGGAGGAAGGAAGGCGGGAGTCGCACGGAGCAGCGGATTCAACATGGGCCCGATGCGCCCCTGGCTGCGACGCTGGAGCGCACGGCGTGCATGCGCCTGACAGACTGTGGCATATCAAGGCTGAGCAGCACTGTGCGAAACAGCGTGGCGTAGCATCGCGTTGCACGACGTTTCTGCAGCAGCATGGCATAGCATTACATGGCCTTGAATACCATCACACAGCATAGCCTGGCCAACCATAGCGTGGCAAACCATCGCATTGCCTGGCATAGTCTACCATAACGGCATACTGCGCGCTACAGCGATGCATGTCATCAGCATAGCCTGGCATGACAGGGTGTAGCGTTTAGGGTAGCCTGGCGTTGCATCACTACTCACCGCATAGCACTACAATGCATGTCATAACAAAGACACCGCATAGCACTGCAATAGGAGATCGCAGCGCGTACAGTACAGCACAGCATGGTGTTGCATGGCAGCGCCCAACTTGGCAAACCATGTCAGAGCATTGCAAAGCAACTCATCGCACTACATGGCATATCATATGATGCGCATGTCAGCGATATTGCATCGCATCGCGTAGTGCAGCAGTGCGCAGTGCAGCATGGCATCGCACAGCATCGTCAAACAGAGCATAGCGTAACATGGCACAGCATTGCATTGCATGGCATAGCAGATGTAAGTCTACCCTTGGAATTGTAATGCGTTGGATGGCATAGCATTTTATAGCTAAACCTATCATGGCATTGCCTTGCGTTGCATAGCCTAGCACGGCACACAATGGCGTGCTGAAGCATGCCGCACCACTGCGTTGCATTGAATAACGCGGCATGTAATATCAAAACACTGATCCGCGAAGCGCAACAAACTGAGACAAGATGAAGCAAAACAGGACGCCATGGCGACCCCATTTACACCGTAAGCGAAACCAAACTGGGGAACTTCGCAGGAGTGTTGGAAAATTTCGCCTACCGGTTTGAAAAAGTGAAGCCGCACAACCCGCACTCTCGCCTGAAATGTCTTCATAATCCAACATCCTGCAACTGCAGACTCGAACCGCTGCACACATCGAGTGCGGACCGACTTCGCCTTAGACCGAACTTACAATCTCCTGGGGCGGCTGATGGTTTAATTTCAAGGTTCTGCCGTCAGGAGCTCTCCCAAGGCCACCGCCTTTTTTTCTGAATCCCGATGCCGCCACATCCCCCAAGACAAACTTGCACCCTGAAAGCCAGAGGCCGCGCCCTTCATGCAAGCCATGACTTTGCATTCCCGCGATTCTACCGTCCTCTGTCGTCCTTTCCACGAGGGCCTTGGCGAGGGCAGGGTCATAGGATCACCGTAGGCAGGGACATAGGATCACCCACCAGGCCTCGACCCTGTGAAAGGGTGACAGGATGGCTCGCCAATCGCCGCAGGTCACAGGACAACAGGGTAATGGTCTGTCACAGATCCCGAACCAGCGGCAGGGTCCTCAGGATCGCCGCCAATCTGGCCCACCCAAGTTCTGGACCCCTTAGGCGGGCCCGTTGGACCCTCACCGTTCCGGCAGGCCGCTCGCCATTCAAGCCCCTTCGAGCTCCTGGGTCGCCTAACTTCGCGCATCGTCGAAGGGGCCACGAGACACACAAACAAAGACACACGAATAAAAGGATGCCCCATATTTTCGCATATTTTCTGGGTTATTGTCTTCCCCCCCCCCCCCTTCCCCTATTTTCTGTGGAGTCGACGATTCCTTGTGTGTGTGTGTGTTTTTTTCCCTCCCGATCACTGCGCGCCTCGTGCCTCGGCGCCCTCGCGCCGCCCCCCCCCCCCTTGGGAGAGGGCAGCCGCTCTGGCCCGGACGCGCGAAGGGCGCGACGCGCGCTCTCCTCGCGCCCCAAGGGCGACCTGTTGGGCGCCCGAGTTATCCGAGGTAACTCGGGTCCGGGGTAACTCGGGTTTGGATTCCCCGAAAAAGGAACCCGAGTTAGCCCTGACCCGAGTTACCCCTGATGATTCGGGGCTCTGGACGCCCGAGTTGTCCGGGGTAACTCGGGTCCGGGATAACTCGGGTTTGGATTCCCGAAAAACGAACCCGAGTTATCCCTGACCCGAGTTACCCCTGATGATTCGGGGCTCTGAACCAGAGTTCTCTGCACGGTGGGGGCACCGGAGAAGGAGTTTATTTGTTGATTAGGCAGCATAGAGGACCGCTTCGTGAAACATTCACCTGCTCGCGATAAGCACGCATACTGCACTCGAGGGCTGACAGGTCACTGGTGCCTCGCTGTCACGCCGCAGAGCGTGATCCCACAATGGGTAGTATGCAGTCCCCCCGATGAGAACTGAGGACGGGGCTCCGAAACTCGAAGCAAGTCGACCGGATAAGGAGACCTTCGATAAGGAATCCGGGGTCTGGAAGCCGGTGGAACCTCAATCGAGGCTTGGCCATGGATATCGCCACCGCCCATCAGGATAAGGGATCCTCTAGGGTCTGCAGCCTCCCGGGCGCATTCCCGAACCAACGCCCCCACCGCATTGAGAACTGCGTAGGCGCTGTACCAGGGCCTGGGCCCATGAGCTCTGCGGATTCTCGGACGTCTCTGGATTCCAGTAGCAGGGCGACTCTCTGCGGATCCACCTCAAACCATGTCAAATCGATTTCCCCACTCGCGCTTGCGGAACGCTGCTCTGCCAAGTGGCCCGAACCCATTCGCCCCAATTTCGTGGACTCCCTGCCCTGCGTTTGATAACAAGCGCAGGCCGACTGGGGTCGACTTCGCGCGGCAATGCGGCAATGTCTGCCCGCGACGGGGGGGTCGATCTGGAGCTGTCGGCGAGGGTAGCGCCCCCCCACGCTTACTACCAAATGCGGAGTAGGCTTCTCACTGCAAAGACCTTGCAGACGTGCTGCAGCGGATTTTTGCATGGATGTCTGCCAATGCGAAGCCCATAAAACGGCGAGTGAAAAACAAAATGAATTTCGCGTGGATGTTTTTTAGTCTTCATTCCTGTCCAAAAAAAAAACGCACGCAATTCACCTAGAAATCCGGAACGACATTCTACAGGACACTCCGGGCCTGTCCTATCATTTTCCGGACGAAATCGGCTCTGCGATGTTGGCGCCATGAGGCTTCCAACAGTGGCAGCGATGCGCTCTGCTAACGCGCGCCACGGAAACCGGGACATCGAGCGTGCATGGCTCTGGGCGCTCTCGGCGGCCACAGGGCACTCCTGGGGTGTCCTGGCGTGCCTTGTCCAAACGCCACAAACGTTAAGTCGGGCCTGTCCCAAAAATAATCAAAAAATCATCCAAAAATGCTCAAAAAATATTATGGGGACTATTTTTGTTAAATATGTTCTAGCCTTTTTCGTGTATTTTTTAGGGGTATTTGTAATTTTTCGTCGAAGATCCCCCTGTAGGGGGACACGCCCGACATAACACACACGCGCAACTCGGGACATGCAGGGTCAGCATGGCCCAAGATGGCCCCGGGGACCGTCCTGGAGCCCTCTTGGGCGCCTCTTGGGCCGTCTTGGAGGCCCGCGGAGCCGAGCCGAGAAGCCAAAGCTGTTGACTTTCCCTCGGGTGCTGGGTCAACACGGCCCAAGATGGCCCGGGGGACCGCCCTGGAGCCCTCTTGGGCGCCTCTTGGGCCGTCTCGGAGGCCCGGGGAGCCGAGCCGAGAAGCCAAAGCTGTTGACTTTCCCTCGGGTGCTTGTATGGTCTTACTGTAGTCTCCTCTCGCCCCTTCGGTCAAACAAGCGCCCAAGACGGCTCGAGAGCATCCCAAGATCACCGCAGGACGGCTCAAGAGGAGCCCCAAGAGTGGCACCCAAGAGGGGGAGTATTTCGAGTCCTTTTCCCGATGATGGTCTCCGAGACCGGCAGAAGTCTCCCCCGGAGGACCCCAAGAGGCCTCAAGGGGCTGCCAAGAGGCCCCCAACAGGATCCGAAAAGCCCCAAGAGGCCTCCGAGGGGACCCCCAAGAGGCCCCAAACAATGCCTCCACATTACACCGAAGAGGCATCTCCTCCACGGCCCAGGCACCTTGGCGGGTTGGGCCGAAGGCCGCTAGATATTGAGGGACTTGGAGCGAGAGCGCTTTCTCGTTGCAACACCACGGATGTGTGGTGGGTCTGCTCTGCCGCCGCGAAAACATTTGCGCAGACACCCTTCGACGAACTCTGCACGTACCTTCTGAAGGGGTGGCGGTGTACGAAGCTGCTGGCTCTCAATGGCGATTCACACGCCGCCTCCCTGAGGCCCAGGAGCAATCCATTGGCGGGTGTGCGGCGGAGCTCTGGCCCTCCTCTTTTCGAGGGGAAGAGAGCGGAGACCATGACCAAGACTGAACGTGGAAACGTCGTGTCGATCTTCGTCACCGTCGATCCTTGGTCAGCGCCAGCTCGTGGATCGTCCTCGCGAGTGGGCGACGGCCAGCGTGGACCACGACCAAGATCGGCATCGACGAGATCCCCCGACACCTTGGTCGTGGTCCCCGTGCTCCTTCCCTCGATTGCTGCCCCCGCTGACGCTGGAACCTGTGAGCCCGCTCGAGGACCGAGCGCGGAAGGGAAGGACCACGGACACGCGGCAGCCGCCGGCAGCCACGGGCCGGCGGCTCTGGTGCGATCGGCACGCCCATCGCCCCATGCCTCCTGGCCTCTCTCATGCCCTCCTCCTCCTCCCTCCCCCTCCTGAGGGGGAGGGGGAAGCGGGGAAAGGGGGAGGGGGGGGGGAGGGACGAGTGGTGGGCGAGACGGAGGCGGATGGCGAGGCGGTTTGGCCCACGGCGCGTCCACTCCAGCTCGGGTGTTGCCGAAGGTGTCCCTAGGATCTCTGGGTCCAGAGGGCATCCAGAGCACCGCCCACGAGTCCCAGAGGTCTCCAGAGACTCTACAGCTGCGCAAACGGCTGGGGACACCTTGGGCCAGGATCATTTCTGGCAACTCCCGACCTAGGTGGCGACATCGAAGCGCTGCCCCCACCAACCATCGATTTCCCTGAATCGATGGGAGGCGCGGGTAGGGTTCGGATGTCGCCACGGGTTCGACGAATTCCGAACCCTACCTGATGGGCGTATTTTCCACCACCACCACCATAAGTTGGAGGGGGGGTCACCTCCTCCTCCTTCTCCTCCTCCTCCTCCTCCTCCTCCTCCTCCTCCCCTTCCTCCTTCTCATCCTCGCCCTCCTCCTCCTTCCCCCCTCCAGCTTCTGGTAGTGGGTGGTGATGGTGGAAAACACGCTCATCACTACCCCCGCCGCCCATCGAGCTGCCTGGTTCGTTGCTCCGCGGGGGGGAGGGATCGGATCTCGCCGCTGACGACCCGCGGCAGAGGGACGGAGAAGCAGGGCAGACGCCGCCCACCTGGAGGCCTCCGGAGGGGGCGGCGGGGGGGGCGGGGTCCGGAGCGTCGTGAGCGGGGTCTGCGGCGCCGGCTTGAGGACTACGGTGTTGCCTCCCCGCCGGCTCCGCGAGAGGGGGGGATGACGACAAAGACGGCGGAGGAATGCGAGGAGGCAGCTACCGGGAGACCTTCGCAAGAGCGCTGAAGGGCTATCGGGCTCGAGAAAGAAGCCGCCGGGGGGAGGACGGCGAAGACGGCGGAGGAATGCGAGGAGGCAGCTACTGGGAGACCTTCGCAAGAGCGCTAAAAAGCTATCAGGCTAGCCGCCCCGGCGGCTGCGCGAGAGGGGAGGAGGACGACGAAGACGGTGAAGTAGTGCGAGGAGGCAGTTCCCAGGAGTCGTGAGAGCGATTAAGGGCTATCAAGCCAGGCTAAGTGTGCGTACGGCTCAGCCAGATCAGGCGGAACGAAGGAGACTTGAGCAAAACTACCACGGGACTAAGCCGGATTGGGCCGGTTTCCGACCACGGCCATACCACCGCCGATGCTGAATTTCACCTCCCAGGAGTTGCACCCTAAGGAATGCGAGCTAGGAAAGGAAAGCGGGCCACTGTGTTGATACTGAGCTACACTGTAAATGCCTCGCTATCTTGGGTGTTGCTGTCTTCTTGCTCGCTCGAGTATTCTTGCTCGGTACACTGTCAGTGCAACGCTTTCCTGTGGCTTTGCTGCGCTCCTGCCCTGGACGCACACCGCTCGAGGCGGCGGAGAGCTTGAGAGGTCCAACCAACAGATGTATGCGAGTTTCCGGCGCCGGCCTGCGCGGCCATGACGGTCCCGCGACGCCCACCCCACCAGGCGAGCGCCATTTCGGGGCGGCTCGCGGCTCGCCGCGGCGGGCATGCGTTCGGTGCTGGTCGGGTCTGGCCGTGGCCAGCCGCAGTCCCATCGTACAAAGGCGATTCAGAAAACCCAAGCGCGAACGCCTCAGCGCATGCACCGTTAGGGAACGACGCAGAAAGGAATGAAGAAAAAGAAACAGCCAAAAACAAAGGAGAGGGAGATCGAGAGAGAGAAAGAGAGAGAGAGAGAGAAACAAAACAAACAACTTGTGTACATATAGACGTACGCATCTAACTACAAACATCGATTCATATATACATGTGTGTATATGTGAGTGTGTGTATATATATATGTGTATGTGTATCCATGTGCATATACAAGTATACATATACATATATATATATATGGTATATAATGGTGAGGGAATCTAAAAACGTGTATGATCAATTAGGTTAGCGAAGGGGCCATCGGGTGGGATTGTCGTGCGCGGCGCGTCGGTGTTTCCCAACCTCTGCCCGCCGCCGCCGCTGCTCAATAGATCAAGGCACAATGATCCACTGAGCAACAGAGGAGAGGGGCTCCATCCGCAGGCCCCCTCCTGTCTCTCGCGGGCGCCTCCGACCCAGGCGCCCGCTTCCTGCCTGCGATGGCGTTCGAGGGCGGCCCCGCCCCGCCAGCTCCGCCGGCCGCAGCCGAGCCGCGAGGGTGCAGGACGTGGGCCGCCGCCTGGACGGCGCTGGCAGTCGCCGCGGGCGCGGGCAGCCTCGTGGCACAGCTGGCGACCACGGGCCGCAGCAGGCTGGTCGGGCTGACGCTGTGCGTGGCGGTGGGCCCGACGGTCGCCTGGTTCGCCGCGCGCCAGGGCTGGCGTCTGCATGCTGACCAGGCGGCCGAGGCCGAGCAGCTGAGGCAGATGATCGAGCAGATCCAAGCTTGGCACCTCAGCGGAGGCTCAGGAGCGCCAGGCCCCACGCTCGACCCGAGCTACGACGCGACGACGGACGACGCTGGAGCTGAGAGCGGTGCACTGCCCCCGGGGGCCCCCCTTGTGCCTGGCGCGACGGGCCCGCTGACGGGACTGGGCCGCCACCCGCGCCCGCTGGCGCCGTCAGCTTGGGCGCCTTGGGCGCTCGGGCCGGGGCGCCGAGCGCGGGCGTGGCCCCGCCCCCAGGCACCGCCTCAGCGGGGGCGGCGGCCCCTGGCGCGGGCGCGGGCGCCGTGCAGGAGCACCGCCCAGGAGCTCAGAACGCCCTGGTGGTGTCGCAGGCGCGCCAGATCAAGGAGCTGTGGCGCCAAGGCGTCCGACTGCCAGTGGGGCCGCCGGCTCTGGCAGAGCATCTGGGCCATCGAGTCGTCGGGGCAGCTCCAGGGGAAATCAAGCGCGCGCTGACGGGTTTCGGCTATGCGGGGGCAGCTACGACGACAGCGCCGCGGGAGGCCGAGCTGATCGGAGCCCTGGGCCGCCTCAGCTCCCAGGCAGCCCTGACCGTGGGCAGTGGCCCATGGGCGCGGGGGGCCTCGCCCGATCTCTCGGCGGCGCGGGGCGGGTCCGAGGAGACGCGCTGGGGGTCTCGTCTGCCAGCAGGCCTCCAGATGGCCGCCCCCGAGATCTACATGATGATTCGAGGCGAGGGCTCGTCGAGCGCGCGGGACTGGATCGCCCAGAGGTACCAGGGCAGTTGGAGCAGCCCCGCGTGGGTCGACCTGTGGGCGCTGTCGACCACCATAGACGTCCGGCGCAAGGGTTGCGCCAGCGACTTGGAGATCATGCAGGCACTGGCCGTGGATGACAGGATGGAGCTCGCCTTGAGGAGGTTGGCTTCGCACGCGCACGAGCAGAGGAACGGAGACCGCGCGGGGGCCATGCGCGCGCCGGGCCCCGCGCCACCAGGCGGCTCAGCAGACGCGGCCCCCACGCGAATGGCGGCATCAGCCACGACGCACTCCAACACGGAGCACCAGCGCAGGGAGCGAGCGTAACTAGTCCGAGTTCCGCAGCCGCAGGAAGAAGGAGAAGGGCGACGGCACGAGCGGCCGCGGCGGCAAGGGCGGCCGAGGAGGCGGGGGGGGGCTCGGACAGCCCCCCCCGCACGGCCTAACGGCCAGCCGCGCGCCCCGCCGAGCCTCCGGGCGGGGCGCAGAGCGCCGCGGCGGCGCGGGCCCCCAGGGTGCGCGGCCCGACGGGCCCGACGCTGCAGCAGGTGCTCTCGGCGACACTGGGACAGGAGGCTCTGCTGCCGATCGCGCTGGCGGCGAAGCCCTCGGGAGGCGGGAGGCGGTCTAGCCGACGACAGCACCGTCTCGAGCGGAAGCTCGCGCTGCGTGCTCTCGCGAACGAGCGCGCGCGCGGCATCTACTCCACGGACGCGGGCTCGCGCAGGGACCTCCCCCGACTCCGACGTGACAGCGAGCTCTCAGACAGGATGCGGAGTCTGCGCGGCCAGGTGCGCAGGGTGGCTTTGAGGGAAGCTAAGCGACTGAGCCGCGCCGGGACCGCGGTCTTGACAAGCGCCCCAGCGGTGCCGGAGCTAGCTCGCGCGGAGGAGGTGGGCTACGGCAAGCCGACAAGAGCGAGAGCTCATGGGGCCCTGAGAGCAGAGGACGCGGGCGAGCCGCAGGAGGCGAAGTGCGCGAGGCTGCTTGACACGCTGGGACCCGAGAAAGCCACGTACTACAGCGAGGAGACCAACGTGGTGGAGCGCGCCGAGCTGAGGAGCCAGGTGATCTTCGAGGAGCTGCAGCAGAAGTTCGGCTTCGTGCGCGGGTGCCAGGAGGAGTGCGAGCGGTACTTCGGGCGCCGGGACACGCCGCCGAACCTCTGGCACTTCGGGGACGCCGAGGAGGTGACAGCGATCGCCGGCCTCAGCACAGTGGGCAAGAAGTCAGGAGGTCGACAGCGGAAAATCACCATGGTGGTGGCCGCCAACTACACGTTCAAGGACGTGGGGGAGCGGTCCGAGCGCGGGCTGCACGGAGGCGGAGCGCTGGGCCGCATGCATGTCCCTTCGGACTGTTGGGCGGCAGCGGCTTTCGATGAGAGCAACGCTTCCTCGTTCGTGGAGGCGCCCTGTTGGATGTGGGGCCGGCAGCGCGCGCCCCCGGTGCGGTCGCGGGCCTTCTGGGATCGCCTCAGCGCGTCCCAGCGGGCCTCGCTGGCCCCCGAGTCCCGGGTCTATCCTACGTGGCGTCGGCTGGTCATGGGCAGCCCCCACAGCGCGCATATCCGGATGACGATCAACGCCAGAGTTTGCGCCGTGACGTCGTGACGCCCGCTCGTGAGCAAGGGCCGCGAGCAGCGAATCAAGTGGATAAAGAGCTACTGGGTGATCAACGACACGTACGAGTTGGTTGAGCAGACCACAGGTACGGCGCCCCCTCCCCCCCGAGACGGACGGCTATTCCGTGGCGGGGTGGTGCGAAGCTGTTCGGCAGGCCAAGCTACAGAATGGAAGAGTCTTCGCGGTCATGCGCCTATTCGAGGGCCCCAGGAGGGCTCGGGACGTGCAGCACGACCTGGAGAAGTTCACGGAGGAACTGGGCCTGGTCCTGCTGATGATCTCCGTCGACCTGGCGGTGGACTCGCGGCGGGGCCTGAGTCGGGTGGGGACCTTCGAGCAGCTATGGCCCCTGGCGATGGAGGGGCCGGTGGACGCGGTCTCCGGTGGGCCCCGCTGCTCCACTTGGAGCCGGGCCCCCTTCAGGCCGGGAGGTCCGCGCCCTCTGCGCCGACAGGGCAAGCACTGTTGGGGCATACCTCGGACGCGGTTGACGCCCGGGGAAGTCGAGCGACTGGGCGAGGCCAACCATCTCATGCTCAACCACCTGACGTTAAGCGGCGGCGTGGCAAGCCACGGAGGGGCACGGGGGCTCGAGCGCCCCGAGAACCCTGAAGAGAAGCCCGACCCCTCGATCTTCCATACGGAGATCCTGAAGGGCTTGGAGGAGAGGACGCAGGCAAAGCGGTTTTCGTTCGACCAATGCATGATGGGCGGGGTTTCATAGAAGCCTACGAGTATCACAGGGGCGGTAAAGTGGCCACCCGACGGAGCGAGAAAATGCAACGGGGCCCACTCACACGAGAAGAGCTACGGCAAGGTTAACGGCACCTTCCGGACTACCAAGCTGGCCGCCTATCCACCAGCCTTGCGCGAGTGGGTTGCAGAGGGCATCGCGAGGACACTGACGGACATGGCGAGTCACGGCACGGGCCCCGCAGGCCACCGGCGGTCTGGAGTTCGATGTCCCAGGATCTCGAGCTTCTCGGCCAAGCTGGACAAGGGTACCTTCCACTTCCTGAACGAGGCCTCCTCGCGCGAGAGGCGGGCGGTGCTGGGCCCGTCGGACACGAGCTTCCACTTGCACATCGACGACGGCCTGATCTCCGCCGTTGGGGGGGGGGCAGGGCTCCTGCGAGGCGAAGGTCAACAAGCTGGCCCACCAGGTGGGGGGCGCGCCGGAGGACGTCGGCTTCGCGGTGAAGGACCGCAGGGAGCACGGCCTGGTCGATCGACCGCATCGCGGGCTACGAGATCGAGTCGCGCCCCGCGCGGGCGCGAGTGCCGAGGCGGAAGGCGGCCCTGCTGTACGAGGCGCTGAGGGTGATGACCAATCGGGAACGGGTGCACCTGGACCACCTGGCGCTCGCGCTGGGCGTCTGGATCTGGGCCGCGTTGCTGGCCAGACACTGGCTGTCGGCGCCGCGGCACCTGTCCCAGTTCACGCGCCAGGAGGGCCGCCGCTGGCGCGGGCGGTGGCCCTCGGCCCGACGGGAGGCGATAGCCACGCAGAGGGGCGTCATGGGCTCGCACGCGGACCTCGGGGCCCCGCTGATCGGGGTGCTCTTCGCATCCGGCGCCGAGGGGGGCCGGGATTTCGACGCGGGGGGCTTCGGCGCGGTCGCGGCCGCCGCAAGCCGCGCGCAGATGGAGGAGCTGCGGCGCGCGGGCGCGAGGCCAGGCACGGCGGTCGCCAAGCCTGGCCAACTACAGCAGTTGTTGGACAGGGGGCCCTCGTCTTTGGAGCCACACCTGCCCGTTGGCTCCATCGCCAGGGGCTGGGTCGACAGCGAGGCGAAGCGGGTGCCCGCGGAGGCCGGGCGCTGGAAGCGAGCTGATCACATCGTGCTGGGCGAGGGACGCGCGGCCTTGCGCGTCCTATCCCGTCTGGCCGTGGTCGCTGAGGCGCGTCGGCCCAGGGCGCTCAGCCTGGAAGGCAACATGGCCTTTGCCGGGGCTGCGGCGAAGGGTCGATCCACAGCAGGTCCAGTTAACTACTTACCGAGGAGGAGGAGGCGCGCTTTGTCGAGCGCGTCGGAGATCAGGACACAACCCCCTGGATAGAGACAAAAGAGACACCCTCGGATGGCCTTTCGAGAACGAGAGGAGGCGGTCAGGATGAAGAGGGGCACGGAGCCCCAGTGCCAGAAGATCAGGCGCGCGCGTCGCGCGCAGTGCAGTGCAAACTTCGGGCCCTCGAGTGCCGGGCGACCTGCGCTTGGAGGGCCGCGTGCAACCATCAACTTGACTATCCTATCGGCTTCGAGCAGCTGAGTTTTATAAATGGTGCTTGGCGGAGGGGGCGCCCCCTTGGACGCCAGACGAGTGTGATGACACTCTGATGGTATACACGACGACCTCCGCCCTTCTGAAGAGTCCTTTCACCAGCCTGGTCGCAGCCGTCGAACTCAAGTTCCCGAGGCGGAAAAAGCCGCTTGAGCATATGCCATGCCGCGCTGCGCGGCTGGGAGCTGGAGCATCAGACCAAGCACGCGGTCCCGATGGTGAGCACGGCCCAGGCGTTCGTCAGCGATGAGCTCAGTGCTCGCGGCGAGCCTAGGCTGGGAGTCGGCATCGTGCTGCAGGGAAAAATGGGGATGCGCCCTAGCGAGATGCCGGGGATCGTCGCGTCGGATCTCGTATTCCTGGAGGAATCTGGGCACCAGCAGGGCAAGGGGCCTCTCATTGTGGGCCTCGACATGAAGGCCAACGCCAAGGCCAAGGAGCCCCAGTCCAATGCTATCTTGGAGTCCGACAATTCGATCCTCGCGGGCACCCTGCGGCCCCTCAAGGCTCGCACGGCCCCAGGTGGCCGCCAATTCCCATGCGCCCTCGACAAGTATAGCAAGCTTTTGAGTCTCATCCAGTCCTAGTGCAATTTTCCATTGAAGTGGTCTCCTCATAGTCCCCGAGCAAGTTTTGCTTCAGAGGCCACTGCGCGGGGCATGTCTTTCGACCAGATACGGGAGACGGGTCGGTGGAAGGCGGACAGCTCTCTCCGGATATACATCGACATGGTACAGGCCGCCCATATCTAGCCGCGGGGCTCAAGGCGGCCGGGTGGGGACCGGCTTTCGACTGGGCCGCGCGCCACTTGGCGTGGGTCGCGGCCAGAGCGCTGAATGGCGCCGAAGGGGAGTAGACGACAGCCAGACGGCTAGTGGACCCCATCGAGCGCACCTGCGAGCTGGAGGGCCTCCACTCCACAACCAGACCGACCTCGCCTTTTTCCTCGGCAACTTCAACGGGCTCGTGGCTCACACCACCTCCATCGGCTTTTGCGACTCCGTTTTCGTCTCCGTCACCTCTCTCGCCAGGCGACAGGGCCACGCCAGGCGGGATGGCCCCGCCAGCATTGCCGCACTGGGTGGCCGCCAAGGCGGGAGCGACGCACCCGCCGAACAGGCCCGCTGGCCGCCGACGCTCCTGGTGGCCGTGCTGGGGCAGGGCGCACTGTGACGGCGGCAGCAGACGTGGGGCGCGGCGGGGCATATGTTTGGAGCAGGCGCCAATCTCGTCCAGTGCGGCAGGGATTTTCTCGGCCATCACCGACTCTACACTCTCTTTGGCCGAGACCGCCTGGGAGTGCCTCGACCTCGTCAATATCTCGGTCAACAGCAGTGCCAGCCGCTTCTTTTTCTCGGGCGACGATGACCCAGCAGAGTCGCTGTCGACCCCCGAGGCTCGGGCGCTGATGAACTTTCCCAAGTTTTGGCGGCAGACGTTGCTGGACCTCACCTTGTTGGCATCTCCCACCAGACCTGTGATGGACATCCACAAGCATCATTTTCACAGCGGGTCAGCCTACTCCGCGTTCGACGCGTGGCTGGTCTGGCTTGACACAGGCCACGTGGGCCTTGCGTGGGGGGCGGCGTCAGTGACGTACGCCGCCAGATGGGCCAACCCACTATGGGACCTCACTACGGACGTGATTTCAGAACGCACACGTATCCCAGCTATGCTACAACAGGAGATCCACGCTACCATGGACAAACCTGAACTATCCTTGTCGAGGGCTGCTCTGGACGCAGCACCTGCACTTGTGCCCCCGACGAGTTTGGCCAGGTCTTCGAAGCGGGGCAATCGTTTGATCTCCTAGTGGCCGCGAGCCGGGAACGGGCCTCCACATCCTGCCTCGGCGGCGGCTTCGCAGTCTGACGCCGAACTTTCGGACAAGGACTACGACCGCGAGCCCGACGCCGAGGATTCCCCGAGCGTCGACTCTGTCTCCTTCTCCGAGAGGGCTTCCGACCGCGAGCGTTCGGTCCACTTTGCGTAGACCTCATCTGGCCCTTGTTGGAGCGGGGCTGGCTCGTCACCTACAGGGAGCCAATGTCCTCCAGGAACCTAAAGTGGCTGCAGTAAATCTCCAAGAGTATCCTCCAAGACCTGATAGTTGGGCGCATGCGGGGCGGGGCCTATCGGGAGGTCCACGGGGAGCTTGGCATACTGCTTCATACGTGGCACTGGAATCTCATCGGCTCATTCTTGCATTTGCAGGTCGAGTGGCCGATGGGGAAAAACATGTGAGCTCATATCCGCGAGCGCCGTTTTGATGGCAGTCAGGAGCGGCTTGCTTGTGATAAAGTAGTCATAGCACATCGCTGGGGAAGCGCTCCTGCACGTGGCCACACTGAAGCGTTCCCGTCGGAGAAGGGGTTACACACTGGCCATTCCACTTGCGTGGAGCAAACCCTTTCTGAAAACATGTGGTTATAGGTTGAAATCTGCTGTCGCTACAAAGAAAAGTCCCTGGCGCAAGATGTCGTGGCCCAAGGTCTGAGACAGTCGCACGCTGCGAGGTGACAGCCCCTCCGAGTCGAAGAAATAGCCACGCGATTGGCTTCCATAGTAGACATGGATTAAGCCGATGAGGGAAATGTCCACGCAAACGCGCTGGGTCCTGCCAGGTATCAAGGTGAGCTCTCACGAAGGTGTTCAGTCCTGCTGAAGCTCCGCCCTTCCTGGTGACCTCGCAATATGACCAGAATGATTTCCAGCCGTGCTTCCTCATCGACTCTTTCGCCTCTAACAAACGCTGGCCATGAAGATTATGTTCTTGAGCGAGTACTACATGGGCCTCACAGCCCTGATTCACCGAGGCTGCTGTCGTCCAGCTGTTGCCGTTGACGGTGAGAAACAGCAGCCCCTCGGCGGCTTGCGCCGCCTGGCTCGGGTTACCCATCAGACCCTCTGGCCGAGGAGATCGCCTCGGCCCTGGCCTCGCTCTCACCCTTCGCCTTCTTCGCCTGCATCCCGGCCTGCTCCTCGCCTGAGCGACGCCCAGCCAGAGGTGCTGGCGGCATCAACTGGTCCTCCTGCGGCGCGCCACCCTCACGCGCCGCCTCCTCATCCGCCCTCCTCCTCACCATCATGCTCATCATTATCATCATCATCATCATCATCATCGTCATCATCATCATCAGCATCATCATCATCATCATCCACCTCCTCCTCCTCAAGCTCCTCCTACTGCTCCTCAAGCTCCTCCTCCTCCTCCTCCTCCTCCTCTGCCGCCGCCTCCGCCTCCGCCTCCGCCTCCCCCTCCTCCTCCTCCTCCTCCTCCTCCTCCTCCTCCTCCTACTACTACTCATCCTCCTCCGTCCCTCGGGGCAGCCAGGCCGCCCGCGCCGCGCGCGCCCGCGCGCGCCCCGCGCGCCCGCCGCGCAGCGCGCGGCAGCCGGGCGGGCGGGCGCTAGGCAGCCCAGGCGGGGGGCGAGCCTGGCTGGCGGCACCGCCGCCGCCGCCGCCGCCGCCCCTGCCGCCGCCTCGCCCTTCCGCTTCCGCCCGCCGCCGCCGCCGCCCCCGCCGCCCCCGCCGCCGCCGCCTCCTTCCGCCGCAGGCCGCCGCCGCCGCCCCTCCCTCCGCCCCGGGCCGCGGCCGCCGCCGCCCAAGCCGCCGCCTCCTCTCAACGGTGTTTTCGCTGTGGCCTCGCGCCTCCTCCTCCTCGGCCCCGGCGCCGGCCCGCGCCCCCCCTCGCCTTTCGCCGCCCTCCTCAGCGCCTCGCCTCGCCGCTGCCTCGCCGCCCCCCTCAGCGGAGGCCCGCCGCGTGGCGCAGCTGCCGCGCCACCCGGCGCTGGACAGCGCAGCTGACCGCGGTGTAGGCGCGCGACAGCTCGGTGTGCTGCTCGTCGTCTGGCAGCTCGCGCACGTGACTGAGCAGCCACTGGCGCGCCTCTGCGCCGAGCCGCCCTGCAGTCTCCACGGCGAACGCTGTCAACCGTTCGCCTGGATAGCGTTCGTGCTTCTCCCGCCCTGCGCGCCGCGAGGCTTCTCCAGGCCTCCGGGCGGCGACGCGGACGGCAGGCTCACCCCCCGCTGCAGGGTGCCGCACGGTGACGTCCACCCACCTCGCGCCATCCACGCCCCCGTACTGGACATCGAGGATAGCTCGCTCGAGGACGGCGGGCCCGTCGCCTTCGGCCGGGCGCCGGGGCCGAAAACGATCCCAGGTGGGCGCGCGCTGTTCGCGCAGCGGGCGGTCGCGCGCCCACCGCGCCGCCAAGGCGCCCACCGCCTTGGCCAAGCCGCCGCGACGCCGCGCCACGCCTCCTCCAGACTGGCAAGTGGCCGTGCGGTAGCCGTCCGCGTCAATTGGCGCCCGGCAGCAGACCCCAGCCGCGGTCTGGTTGCAACGCGTCGCAGCTGCCCGCGCCATCTCGTCGCGAGAGCATTCTGGCCGTGGTAGCAAGAGGCGGCAGCGCGTCGCGGTGGCCCACTCCACGTCTTCCAGCGTGCACGCTGCCTCTGTGGGGTACTGCAGGTACGCCCCAGATCCCGGCCCTCCAGCGGACTGAAGGACTGCCTTGCCTGGTTGCGCAGGTGCACTCGCTGCCGGGAAGCAGCCAGAGTTGTCTTGTGCGCCGTCGCCACCATGGTCTTCTGCCTCGTCGGCCAGCCAAGCACCGCGGCGAGCGGGTCGGCGGGGGACGGCTCCGCGCCCTGGCGCGCCATTTCTGCGCGCGCGTCCGCCAGCGTCGCTGCGTTGCGGGGGAGAGCGTCCAGCGCGTCCGCGAGCGAGGCGGCGCCCAGGACGCGGCGCACCTCGTCAGCGGCGTGCGTCCAGGCGGCCCAGAAGGCCGCGGCTCGCCTCGTGGTCGCCCACTGGGCCCCCTCGCCTCCGAGCTTGCGCGGCAGGCCCAGCAGCGCGCAGGCCTCTGGTCCAAGGGGGCGGTCCAGCAGCTGCTCCCAGCAAGCCCTCAGCGCGGCGTCGTAGCGGAAGGCCTCGCCTGGCGTCGCCAGCGCAAGCTGGAGGTAGTGCTGGCTGGCGTTGCCCGCGTAGGTCGTCAAGAGCGCCGCCCTTGCCTGCTTGGAGAGGCTCCCCTGGAGCTCCTGGAGGCGAGCGAAGAGCTCCTGCAGGCGCGCCGTTGCGTTGTCGAGTCCGCAGCCTTCCTCTCCGCCGAAGTGGAGCGCGGCGTCGTCGGCGTCCCCGCGCGCCGAGCACCGGCAACACGGAAACGGCGTGGCCTGCCAGCTCGGGCGGCGCGGCCTGCGCCCCAGCCGGTGACCAGACCAGCGTTTTCCGGGCGTTGAGCTCGAGCCCCAGCGGCGCAAGCGCCCGGTTCAGTGCCTGCAGCGTGAGCGCCCCAAGGTCAGCTCTTACCACCAGGTAGGAGTCGTCAAGAAGGTAAGAGAAAAGCCTCGCGTGGGGGCCCCGCTGCTGTAGCTCGCCCAAGAACTGCTCCAAGGCTGGCCGTTGACCGACGGCGAAACCAGCCGGGGACAGTGGGTCCCCTTGGTCGAAGCCCCGCCGGCTCCAGACAGCTTTGAACTGCCCGTTGGCTCCGCGCCAGTAGTGCTCGGCCGAGCGTGCGTACCACGTCTGCAACGCTTCAGCCACTTCAGGCACCGCTGCCGCCATTGCTTGGAAAGCGGGGCCCCGCCTCATCCTCTGAAACGCGGCCTTCACGTCTACCTTGATAAACAAGGCGTCCGGCCGAGTCTCTGCCAAGGCTTGCAAGTGCTTCACCAGCAAGGTCGCCCCGCCCTTGCGCCCGACCCCGTACTGGTGCTCGCCCGCCGCGTCGGCAAGCTGGTCTTTCCGCGCTCTGGCCAGTGCCCGCAGACCGAGGCGGCGGAGCGTCGCGCTCACCAGGAGGGGCGGGACCTCCCCGCCCCCCTCGTCGAGGGCCACCAGCTCTCCTGACTGGAGCGCCTGGAGGACGTCTGGTGGGAGCTCGCCGAACGCGACCCGCGCGGCCACCCGGGAGAGCAGGCACCGAGCCTCCTCGCCGTCGGCGCTGGCGGCGAGGTGCTCCAGCCGCGTGCCCAGCAGGCCTGGCGCCGTCAGCCGGGGAGGTCGTCGCAGCAGCTTCCGCACTTCTTCCTCCACCTGTGCCCGCAGCTCAGGGCTCGGCGGCGCGCGCGGCAGGGGCGCCAGCGGCGGCGGTTGCCCCTCTGCTGGGGCGTGCTCGTCTGGCGGGAAGCTCGCGCGCAGCTGGTCCAGGGTTACGTCGGTGCGCGGCGCCAGCTCGGCTCCGACTGCGGCGGCCAGGGCGCGGCTCTCTTCTCCAGCAGAGGCCAGCGTGTGCACGCGCCTCCCTCTCTCCCTGGCGGTCGTGCGTCTTGGAGGCGCCCTGGACGCTAGGCTGCCTCCCGTGGCAGAGGCCCACAGCGGCACCCATTGACCGCCCCACCATAAGGCGAGCCGCTCATCCAGTAGTTCGGCACACGTGGGGCCGCTGCCGCTGGGTCTGGCGAGGAGCATCATCTCGAACAGCAAAGGGAGCTTCCACTCTGCGGACGTGTCTCCCTGGCGGCTCGCTTCTTCCAGAACTTCCAAAGCCTTGTGGCGGGCGTGAGCCACTGCCCCGCGAAGCCTGTCGGGCACCTGGACGAAAGCGGACACTCCTGTCTTGAGCGCCGTTTCCCAGGGCAAGTTCTGCCACCACATGCGCCCGGGGAGCGCTTGGTCGTCCCAGTCTGGGCGTTTGACAGGGATCCCACCGCCGTGGCCAAGGTCACCCTCTCCCTGGGCCTCGGGGCCGGGATGTCCGCCAGCGTCGCGGTCGGCAGCTGCAGTGGCTAGCGCGGTCCGTACCTCCTGGACGTGCACGGCCTCCGCCCGACCGACAGGGCGTATCTTGGCCCTTCTCAGAAGGCCCAGAAGGCCTCCAGCCTCCTGGGAAGCTCTCTGAGCCCTCTGCGAAGCCAGAGGGCGCCTTAGAAGGCCAAGGGCTCCTGAGAGGCCCCGCCGCCTTCTGAGCAGCCCCGGCCTCAGCCCCGAGCCCGAGCCCGAGCCCCGGCCCAGGCCCCGGCCCCGATCCTGGCCTCCTGGAGCTTCGACGACTGGCCCCGCCCCCTCGCGCTCCCCCCCCTCGGCGCGACGCCGACTGGCGCCTCCCCCCGCGCGCCTCGAGGCGGGCGCCTCGAGGCGCCCTTCTGCGCGGCGTGCCCCGATGCAGGTTCTGGGGGGCCCCAGCCGATTTGTTAGAATGGGGGCCGGATGGGGGGATGAAGTTAGATCGGCGGCGAGCGATGGGGGGAAGTGAGAACGAGAAGGCCGTCTCAGAAGGCGGTGGGACTTCTCAGAAGCCGCCCCCGGCCTTCTGAGAAGTTGTCTGCGCTTTCGGGAAAGCTTAGGAAACTTCTCAGAAGGCTGGAGGACTTCCGAGCCTTCTGAGAAGGCCCGCCCCTTGTCACTTCCTACCCGGGCTCGCCGCCGAAGTTAGAAGAAGAAGAAGAAGAAGAAGAAGAAAAAGAAGAAGAAGAAGAAGCAGCAGAAACATAAGGCCGCGTCCATGTTGTAGAGCGCTGCCAACTTGCGGCAGTCAAGCACCAACTAAAGTTGGCGAGCATGTTGCGCAACCCCTCTCAGGAGCCCTCGGGGGGGGCCCTCGGGAATTTAACGGGGCTACATGATTGCGTGTGGGCCATGACCACCTTTCCAGCACAAAGCCCGTGTGATGCGAACACAATGGACGGCGGAAACGTCCGGAGGTCCGCTGAGGTTGCTGGCTCTGCGCCGGAAGGCGCTGGCAGGAGGGCCCCCAGCCGATCCAAGAACTCCGCGCGGACCTCCGAAAGTTTGTGCTTATGTTGTTCTCTCCTTCGAGAAATGAAGACCGTCTAGGCTCGACCAAGGCGCGCGCGCCCGCGATCGCAAGCTCCAACACAACCCCTCCCAAGCACCGCACGCAAGCGCCACCGAGGAGGGCTTCCACCCGAGCACGATGGGAGCGTTCCAGGGCGCGATCACTGCCACAACGCCTGGCATGGTCCCCCTGCCTCATGATTTCCCCTTCTCTTTCCATGTGCAAGAGGAAGTAAATGGCAACATGCAGCATGGAAGACGCAAACCTGCCTACGCCCTACCTGCACAATCAGGCGTAACCCAAGGTGAGCATGAACAGAAACAGAAGACTGGCGGATGAAGAAGGAGGAGAGCGACGCTACACGGATCACGCACAACTCCCTCGGCATGAGAGCGCCCAGCAGGCTGCCGGAAAGGCGATCGGATGGACCAGCCGAGGCTGCCTCCAGCCAGAGCAAGCGGTCAGGGCCAGCGACCGGGGCCGAGAGCGATGCTGGGCGGGTCATGGGCAACTCCCAAGGCATGAGAGCGACTGGCAGACTGCCGGAAGCCGATCAGAGACACAAGCCGAGGCTGCCTCCGTGTCCGCTCTCGGCCCCCCGTGACCTCCCCATGGGCCTGACGGGGCCTAGAGAGGCGTCCAGAAGGAGGAGGAGGAGGAGGAGGAGGAGGAGGAGGAGGAGGAGGAGGAGGAGGAGGGGGTGACAATGGCGCGACCCGAGGCATCGACCACCCGGTGGCGAGGCACGACGTGGGGCGTCCCTCGGGTCTCCTCCGAGCTTTGTGCACCGAGCCTGTCTTCCACCACCACCACTATAAGTTGGAGGGGGAGGGGGTCCTCCTCCTCCTGCTCCTCCTCCTCCTCCTCCTCCCTCCTCCTCCGCCTCCTCCTCCTCCTCCTCCTCCTCCTCCTCCTCCTCCTCCTCCTCCTCTCCTCCTCCTCCTCCTCCTCCTCCTCCTCCCCCCCCAACGGGTTCCCGGAATTCCTGGAGGCGCTTCTGTGGCGCGGGTGGTGCATTTTACGAGGCCTTGGGAGCGTATGTTCGGACTACAGGCTTCCAATATGCCCAACACTGGCCCCAAGGCAGCGTCCTGGAGCCCTCTTAGGGGGACCTCTTGGGCCGTCTTGAGAGCCCTGGGGACCGGCCCAAGAGACCCCTCCCAAGCCGACAAATGTGTCTGTACACCTCTGCTGAAAAATAAGGGAACTTCACGGTAAGAAGATGGCCTTCACTCCAAGCGTTTTCTTGAACAGCAGTCCAGGTCAAGAGATCCGACAATTCTACGATGGAAAAGCGCTCTAAGAAAACCCCCCCGGGCCCAGTCCAGATTCTTGATGTTCTTCGGCGATATCTGGAGCCCATGTGAGTTGACGCGTTTTCTCTTGAGATGTCTGATGGGTGTATGAGCGTGTCTGTATGAATGTCCCCCAGGAAGGGGGGCCCAACAGAGGGGAATCGAAGGGGCCTCTGGGGCCCGCCACCCCAAGTTGGCCCCCGAGATCGGCTCCAGGCCCCCGAAGAGGCGCCCGCAAGGAACACAGAGGCTGCCAACAGGCACCCCCCTGGAGGCCCCAAAGAGGCCTCCAGAGACCCCAAGGGGCCTTCCAAGAGACTCAAAAAGGCCTCTCGCTCACAACCTGGGCACGGTCTAGATCCACCTGCCCCTTGAGCTTGCCACAAGGATGCTTCGCGTACCAGGCCTTTCCTTTTTCAAATGCTTTCCAATCGCATTCGGCCCAAGCCGAAAGCCATACCTCAAAGACATCCAAGGACCAGAGAGTCAAAGGCAACTCGCCTCCAAGACGGGCAAAATAGCTTCCGAGATGTCCAATATGGCGTCCAAGAGGAGTTCAAGATGTCCAAATGCGACTTCAAGACGGCTCAGATGAACCCAACCTGACCGATGACCAAGAGGCCCCCAAGGCACCCCGAGAGCGGTGCAAGGGAGGTTTCAAGCGACTCCGAATAAGCAACAGTCATTGATGTTCCTCGAAGAATTTGACACATGGTTACAGTCTCGCCTTTCCGGCTGGCCAATGCCCAAGACGGCCCAACAGGTCCTCCAAATCGCCCGAAGACGGCCCAAGATGCCCCCAAGAGGACCTCAAGACAGTCCAATCCAAGATGGACTCAAGTCGGCCGAGATGACCCTACAGGGCCTCTAAGATGGTCCAATATGCCCTCCACGACGGCCAAGAATGCCAAAGATGGCCCCAAGACGGACCAAGATGGCTCCAAGACAGCCCCCAAGAGACCCACAAGAGCTCCCCTCCTCATCCTCATCCTCTTCCTCCTCGTCCTCTTCCTCCTCCTTCTTATCCTCCTCCTCCTCCTCCTATGCCTCCTCTTCCTCCTCATCATCATCACCATCACAATCACCATCACCATCACCATCACCATCACCATCACCATCACCATCATCATCATCATCATCATCATCATCAGCATCATCATCATCAGCATCATCATTATCATCATCATCATCATCAGCAGCAGCAGCATCAGCATAATCATCAGCATCCTCATCATCACCATCATCATCATCAGCACCATGATCAGCATCAGCAGCATCAGCATCATCAGCATCAGCAGCAGCATCAGCCGCAGCATCAGCATCCGCATCATCATGATCAGCAGCATCAGCATCTTCAATATCATCAGCATCGTAACCATCACCGTAATCAGCATCAGCAGCATCATCAGCAGCTTCGTTATCGGTATCATAATCATCATCCTCAGCATCATCATCATCATCATCATCATCATCATCATCATCATCATCATCATCGTCAGCATCATCATCATCATCAGCATCATCATCATCAGTATCAGCAGTAGCATCATCATCATAATCATCATCATCATAATCATCATCATCATGACCATCATCATCATCACATTCAGCATCATAACCATCCGCATCAGCATCCTCATCATCAACTCCATCATCATCACCAGCCCCCGCATCATCAACATCGTCAACAACAACATCGTCATCAGCATACTCTTCAGCCCCGGCATCATCAACATCAGCATCATCATCAACAGCATCAGCATTATCGTCGGCGTCATCCGCATCAGCATCAGCATTATCATCATCAGCACCATCATCATCAACAGCATCAGCACCAGCAGTATCGTCATCAGCATCAACATCAGCAGCATAACCATCATCATCACCAACAGCATGATCAGCACCGTCGTCGGCATCCGCATAATCCTCCTCATCCTCATCAATAGCATCATGATCGTCATCATCAGGATCGTCAGCATCATCAACCGCATCATTAGTAGCAGCGTCAGACGCAACATCACCAGCATCTGCATCAGCATCAGCATTATCATCATCATCATCAGAATGGGTGTACTGATCAGCATCATCAGCATCATCAGCAGCATCATCAGCAACAGCATCATCATCATGATCATCATCAGCATCATCAGCATCCCCCCTCATCCCCCTCCTCATCATCACCATCCTCATCCTCATCCTCAGCCTCCTCCTCCTCATCATTATCCGCCTCCTCCGCCTCATCCGCCTCCTCGTTATTGTCCTCCTCCTCCTTTTCCTCCGCATCCTAGTCCTTCTTCTCCTCTTCCTGTTCCTCCTCCTCCTCCGCCTCCTCCTCCTCATCTTCCGCCTCCTCCCCATCCTCCTCCTCATCCTCCTCCTCCGCCTCCCCCGCCTCTTCCTGGTCCTACTCCTCTTCCTCCTCCTCCTCCTCCTCCTCCTCCTCAGCCTCCTCTTCTTCCTCTTCCATCCCCTCCTCCTCATCATCATCCTCCACCTCCTCCCTCTCCTCCTCCTCCTCCTCCTCCTCCCCCTCCTCCTCTCCTCCTCCTCCTCCTCCTCCTCCCTCTCCTCCTCCTCCTCCTCCTCTTCCTCCTCCTCCTCTCTCCCCGCCTCCTTCTCCGATTCCTCCTCCCACCTCCCTCCTCCTCCTCCTCCTCCTCCTCCTCCTCATCCGCCTCCTCTTCCTCCTCTCCACATCCTCATCCTCCTCTTCCTCCCCCTCCTCCCCCACCTCAGCCGCCTCCTCCCCCTCCTCCTCCTACCGACATCCTCCTCCTCATCCTCCTCCTCCTCATCATCATCATCATCATCATCATCATCATCAGCATCATCATCAGCATCATCCTCATCCTCAGCATCATCATCATCATCATCATCATCATCATCATCATCATCATCATCATCATCATCATCATCATCATCATCATCATCATCATCATCAGCATCAGCATCAGCATCATCATCCTGTCCCATTATCGTCATCCTCCTGATCATCATCATCATCCTCCGCCCCCTCCTTCTCATCCTCCTCCTCCTCCTCCTCCTCCTCCTCCTCCTCCGCTTCCACCTCATTATCCTCCTCATCCTCCTAGTCCCCATCTTCCTCCTCATCCCCCTCTTCTTCATAATAGTTGTATGGGCATGTTTCTTCGTACTGCGATTATCCATATTAGGAGCCCTTCTGCCTGGCACCCGGCCCTGAGGAGCTCGAGGTCCCGTCTCCGTCGGCTCTCCCTGAGCCTGGCGTGGACCTATATCCATCAGCTTAGGACTCGCCGAGAGCTTCGGGAGTGGCCGCCGCTGGAGGCGTGGTCGGCTGCGCCCTGGTCACGGAGACCCTCGATGAGCTCTGGGCTGAAGACTCTGAGGACTCCCCCCCAGTTTGACGATGTCCCTGATCATATCGCTCAGCGCCCTGCGAGGAGTACGGACAGCCCATGCAGAAGGTCGAGGATGCTTATATGGCTTACGCCGTAACCGATCAAGACACCAGTAGGTTTCGAGGGAGAGCCCGTAAGTTCAAGCAAAAAGAGCAGGAGGTCAGGTCAAAGCGACTAAGCCAACTGGTGGTCGAGAACATCTAACACGCTCGAACTCTACTGCACGTTGGTCGACAGAAAGAAAGGTAGTCAGCAGCAGCGGGAGCTTCGCAACATAGCCCAAAGGCTTGCACATGAGGGGGTCCCGTCGGGAGGTAAGAGCCCCACTCCGACGGCGCGCCTCCACCGTGCTGTTTGGATCGAGCGTCGCTCGGACATTTCCCAAGGTCGAGCATCAGACGCTCCTTGCCATGGCACTCCAAGCATCCGACGAGTCCGCCCGAGCCCACAGGCAAGAGTTTGAAAAGGAGTCGCGCGCGTGGGCCGATTGGCTCTCGGACCCCTCCCTCGCCAAGCCTGGGAAATTGCACAAGATAACGAAGCCCCGCCCTAGATTTGAAGATACAGTAATTCGCGGTGACAGGAAAGGAACGCCGCCATTAGAATTTAGATGTTTTCTATTTTTTGAAAAAAACTCTGTCGTTGAGGGGAACTGGCCCTCTAAACGTATCACGTATCACGACTCCGTAGCCGCTCTGGCTCGAATCAGGGAGCAGGCTCGACGGGAGCCTTGCCCTGCCTGGTCGCCAGAGCAGCTGGACCAGGCCCTCCGCCTCCAGCCTGACGCGGGCAGGGGCGTCGACGGACTTGTCGCCAGTGGTATGCGCCGCCTCCCCGTGGCGGCGCGCCAACCGTTCGTGGATCTGATTCACTCAGTGGAGGAGCGGCAAGCATGGCCATACCAGCTGCTCCAAGCCATCGCCATGCTGGAGCCCAAGAAGTCTGGTGACAGGGCTCTGGCGCAGGTAGCATGGCTGGTCCGATGCTGGCAGGTGCTCAGGAGGCCAGCCGTGGAGGGCTGGGCCGCCAGGGCGTCGCAGCACTGGGACGCGGCGCTGAAGGGCTCCTCCTGCGTCCGCGAGGCGCTCGCGAGGGCGCTGCAGGACGAGGCGGCAGGCGCGATGGCGATGTAGTCGGCGGTCTCCCTGGCAGACATCAGCAGGTTCTACGACAACTTGACAGTTCCGACGGTGCTCACGGCATGCGAGGACCTTACGTTCCCGAAGCGCGTGCTGGCACTGGAGCTGCAGATTCATGCAATACCACGGCTTCTACGTGGAGCTGGAGCATACGGCAACCCTTGCCAGGCCACCATATCGCTCCTGGCGGGATCGAGACATGCGAACAACCTCGCCCGCGCGGTCGTCGACGGAGCGCTGTCCAAGGTGACCCTCCCGACCCCACGGGCAAACCCCAGAGCGTGGTTCGACGACGTGAGTACCACGGTCTACGGCAGTGCGAGAGCGGTGGAGGACACCATCGTCAGCTCTACCGACATCCTCGAAAGGGCCCTCGACGACGAGGTCCTCGAATCAGCAGACTAAAGCGTGATAATCAGCTCCGATTGGGCCATGACAGTGCGCATCACGGCCAGACTCAAGCGCAAGGGGATACTCATCTGTGCTGCTCAAGAGGCCAAAGACCTTGGCATCGATCCAGCAGCACGTGGAGTAAGGAGAGGAGCGACACACACGGAGAGGAGATCAAAGGCGTACAAACGAATGACATCGGTGGGAAAGACGTTGAGAAGGCTGAGAAGAGAAAAGGCAATGACTATGGAAAACCAGGGGCCGATGCCAGCTCTCATGCACTGTACAAAAGCACATGGACAGGCCCTTGCAGCGATATTTCGTGCCCGCCGGAGGTACATCGCTGCACTTGCCGCTCCACGTCCTCGGAGGTGTATCACGACGTTCTTGAAACTAGAAGGTAACGATCCTGCCCTGGAAATTCCAAAGGCCCAACTGCGGGCCTGGTTCGATATGTATGCGCATCGTGCCGACTTGCGAGGTGTTATCACAAGGGTGCGGAAGAAGATTTACACCGTCTGCATAGGGCCCCACCTCAACACCGCTGGAGGCAGAGTCGAGGGATTATTGGTTCGTTGATTTTGACCCTTTGGGAAGCAGGCTGGGACCCCAAGACGGCAACAAGATGAAGTGACCCACAGGCGACGACTGGGAGATGAAGCCAGAGGATGCGGAGCGCAACCCTGCGACTATCATCACGGCTCTCCTGTCAGATATTAAGCTACAGCTGTGGAAAACAGCATCCAGAGGATATCTTGGCAAAGGCATGGAAAATGGAGTTGACGCTTCAGATGCGAAAAGGACGCTTGCAAAGTTGAGAAGAGATAACATTGCCAGAAGCGAATGCCCTCTTAACAGCCATGACAGCAGGCACTTGGACGCCAGCGAGGAAAGCAGACCGGTCTTTGTGCCTGTGGCCCGCGTGCAGATGACTTTCACAGAATCTGGGGAGACTGCAGCGCCAGGCCAGAGTATCCAGATTTTGAGAATTCCCAAGCTCGGCAACGCAGCTACCCCAGCATGTGGCTGAGAAGCATCCCGCCGAAAGCATGGACCACACCCTCCGACTGCGACACGGTCTATACCGAGACCCTCTTCGGGGAGGCGCTGAACCTGCAGCGCATCGTGGCCCAGGTGCAGCCTCTGTTGGCCTGTGGCGACGGCAGCGGCGGTGAGAACGCCGACGACGAGAGGTATCGGCGCTGCGGCTGGAGCTGGATCGCCCTGGACACCACCGAGCCCGACGAGCCGGCGATCCGAGGAGGTGCCGAGGGCCCGCCCGCGGGCCCTCGGCAAACGAACAACCGAGCCGAGATCTCGTCCTTGCTGTCCGCCCTGCGCCGCACGCAGGGCCCGATGCACTTCTGGACGGACTCGGAGATCCTCCACAAGGGCTGGCGCCGTGGCAGACATCGACAGCCTGGAGGGTTGAGCGTGCTAGCCAACCTGTCGGAGCAGATCGCGCTGGCCATCAGCGAGCGCGGTGAGTCCGACGTGCAGGTCTTCTTCATGCACAGCCACCAGACCTGGGAGAAGGCCCAGGCCAGAGGCGTGCCCTCGGCAGCGTGGCTCGGGAATTCTGTCGCAGATAGGATTGCAGGAAGAGCAGCGAGTGATCATACAATGCCTGAAGCCAGATTGACTTGATATAAATGGGCCGTCGCCACAGGGTATAGGATTAGGAATAGAATTATGAGAGCTACGTTTAACGCGTTCGATAATGAAGTTTTGGATCCCACGACGAGGCAGGTCAGAAGAGCCCAGAGGACATATCGACCCTATGCCCTCGCCCACGCCCAAGCAATTTCGAACCACCAGCTCATTGATTTGAAATCAAGGTGGTCCGGTAGTTGTTGTCAAAGCTCGGCCTGTAAGCTATCGAATAAGAAGAAGTTGAATGGTTGGTTGACCTCCGAGTGCCATGGCCCCCCAGAGAGCAGCCCCAGCAGCAGCAGTTAGCGGCGGGTGCTAGGCTCGGCCACCCGTCCTACACTCTCATGTTTTATGAGCCCTACTGGGTTTGCTCGTTGTGCGGGTACAGAACGGACGCTCTTGGGGGAGGGGCATCCCAGAGGCCTCGCGGAGGAGTGTAAGTGTCAAGACGGGCAACCCCCGTCAAAGATGGGAGCCTGGGTTTTATCACGTGTCAAGGACGGCCGCCCTCTCAGATAGGGCAGCCGAGGTGCCAAGTCGGTGTGTCCCCGCCCCCCACCCCACCCCCGGGCCTGTCGTGCCCGCTTGGCGGGACCCTGCTGGCCTAGGGAGGGAGGCCATCCCATTTAGGCCCTGCCAGAGGCCACTCCTTGAAGTCCTCCTGCAGCTCTGACCAAGTCATATTGGGAAAGCAATGGAAAGTCCTCCTCCTCATCCCCCTCCTCATCCCTCCTCCTCCTCCTCCTCCTCCTCCTCCTCTCTCCCCCGCCTC
>CAUYUJ010015281.1:256405-296405 GCA_963575745.1 Prorocentrum cordatum
CTACTACGACTTCCCTCTCCTGCTGCCACCTCCGCATCCTCCTCATCCTCACCCTCGTCCTCCTCTCCTCCTCAACCTCCTCATTAATCCTCCTCCTGCTCATACATCTTCCTCCTCATACCTCCGACTATTCCTCCTCCTCCTCCTCCTCATGCTCTCCTCCCTTCCTCCTCCTCCCCTCATCTATCCTTCTTCTACTACTACTACTACTACTAATACTACTACTACTATACTTACCTACTACTATAGACTCCCTCTCCTGCTCCTCCTCCGCATCCTCCTCATCCTCACCCTCATCTCCTCAGCCTCATCCTCCTCATCCTCCCCTGCTCATTAATCTTCTTCCTGCACCCTCGTCTATCCTCCTACTCCTCCGCCTCATGCTCCTCTCCTTCCTCCTCCTCCGCCTCAATCCTCTTCTTCTCACCCTCCTTCTCATCACTAATCGTCCTCCTCCCCGCCGCCTGCTCCACTCGTATCGGAGCGTCGGATCCTCTCCGCATCCGCCCCCGCTTCTCCTCCCTCCTCACTCTCGGCTCATTCTCCTCCTCCTCCTCCTCCTCCCTATCGCATACACCTCCTCTCCCGCCGTCGCCTCCAACTCCGCCTCATCCTCATCCTCCTCCTCCTCCTCCTCATCATCATCCTCCTCCTCTTCCTCCTCCTCCACCATCTTCTCCTCCTTCTCCTCCTCCTCCGTATCCTCAGTTTCTTCCTGATCCTTCTCCTCCTCCTCCTCCTCATCCTCTTCCTCCTCCTGCTCCTCCTCCTCCTCCTTCGTCGCGTCTTCCGACCATGCACACGGATGGAAGGATCAGGCCACTCGAATCCCACTCGAAGATTCACCCTCCTCTTCTTCCTCCTCCTCCTCATCATCATCAGCATCATCAGCATCATCATCAGCAGCATCATCAGCAGCATCATCAGCATCAGCATCATCATCATCATCATCATCATCATCATCATCATCATCATCATCATCATCATCATCATCATCATCATCATCAGTATCATCATTAGCATCATCATCATTCTCCTCATCCTCCTCATCCCCGTCGTCCTCCTCATTCTCCTCCTCCGTTTCCTCCTCGCTGCTTTGAAGACTCTCCAAGTAGCTCAGCACCCTGCCACCGTGACCAGTGGTCAGCTGATGTTGGATCGGCTGTGGCAGCTCTGGAGTCTAGTGTGCGAGGGCGCCAGGTCTAGGCATGTAGCTGTGTGGAGGCAGGTCAGGAGCATGTGTCGAGACGAGCCTGGGCCTGAATGTGTGTGGACCACCGCTCATCGCTCGCTCAGGGATGTGTTGTCGGTGCCCCCTCGTGACCCGTCTTGCTCGGCCAGTCCGATCCTGATGTCATCGGAGACAAATGGGCATATTATTTTGCGAAGCTAGGAGTCAGACATCACGTCGCTCTCCAGATTCTTACCAATGTACACAAGGTGCAGTTGCGAGATGTCAGACTTGAGGGAGGAGTTGTCTCGTGGATGGTGCAGGAAATGGCGGGGAGGGCTCAGTTGTTGCAGCCTCGGTCCGAAACCCCTCGGACGTTCAAGGCCGCGCCTGTCCCCCAGCTCTCCCCCACATCACGTTAATTCGTTTACTTCGCGCGTCTGGCAAACACTTTTTTGATCCGCGGGTCGAGAGCGAGCCTCTTCCGGTCGAAGCTAAGCGGGCCGCGCGAAGCTTGAATTAACCAGAGATGGGGGAGGAAAAGTGGGGCGCAGCCTCAGAACGAGGCCGGCGCGTCTGGCAAGCACGCGCGCACGTCTAAATCTGATCGAGGACTTCAATCGGCAGCGCGTGAGCCGACGCCTCCGATGCAGGCGGCGGCTGACCGTTTTTTGTCCGACTCTCGCCCGAGACTTGGGCCTCCGCAGCGCTGCCATTACGTCGGGCCTGTCCCCCTACAGGGGGATTTTCGACGAAAAATAAAACATACCCCCAAAATAAGCAAAACAAGTCCAAACATAGTCTGGGGGCCATGTTTGGCCTGTTGTTTGACCTTTTTGGAGCATTTTTGGGGTATGCTTTATTGCTCGTCAAAAACCCCCCCGTAGGGGGACACGCCCGACATGACGCTGCCAGCTTTGGCGGCCGCCCTCGCGGGCGCGGCTGATGTCGAGCAGCGTGGCGACGGGGTTGCAGGCGCGGCCCCAGCCCTCGCGGAGGAGGAAGAGGCTGCCCCTGCTGACGGGGCGTTGGGCCTCATCCTTTCCGTGGGTCACCAGGCCGAGCGGTTCGGCTCGGATCTGTCTTGCATGCGGTGCGTATGTAGTTCGTGGCGGCAGGAACCCCGAAGCTCACACCTAAGGGATGCGGAGGGCATTCGGCGAATGCTTCCACTCGTCATAACGAGGAGGCCCAGATCAGCAGAGTGATGAAAGACCTTTATCCCCGCTCGGGGGCCCCACTTCCCCCGGAGTAATCGGGCCCCGCGGGGGGTACTAAGTTGGGCGAGAACTGTGAGCGGAGGCACTCACCTCTGCACAGCGTCTGTCGTTTCCCTCTGCTGGGGCGCGCATAGGGATCGGCTGCGCCTTCAATCTCTCGGGACATCCTCCTCCTCCTCCTGCTCTTGCTCCTCATTTTTTTGGCCCTCAGACCAATGCCTCAGAACATCAGTGCCTGACCTGCAAACCAAGACACATCTGCAAGCCAGCAAATCTCAATCAGGCTGAAATGTCAAGGCAATAGTTCACCTCAACAATCACCCCCACCTTATCGGGATGACGCCCAATCGAGACTCGCTTCCAATTCTTCACTCCCGTGACAGCCGGGGTGCCACAGTTACGGCCCAAACCTTCGACCTGGGCCCCAGAACTGTAGAACTTGCAGTGCATACACACAAAAAGGGAGTTGCTGTCTGAACAGTACAGTGCGATCACACGATGGCCAAGGCGCTCCAATACCACAGAGTCTACACGACTGTGCCCTGAGCACCCTGACTTTCTTGGCATCTCGACCGCCAGAGAACCTCTCAGGCAGACGCGACACCTCCAGACCTTGGACATGTACTCCCATGAGTGCTGCTGTCGAGGGGCCACAGGGGCAGGGGGAGGATAAACGCGCCCCACACCCAAGAACTCCACGCGAGGCCAAAGAGGAAGCCCAGTAGCACCCAAGGACAGTACGGCTTTCGAAACACGAATTGCCCAATCAAGCTCCTCAAAGAGCCTAGCATCGAAAACGGGGTGCCTCGAAACCGCTCTTTTGGCCCAGCATCCGCCAAATCATTGCCCAACCTGCAGAAGCGCTCCACAGCGGAACTATTCGGCTCATCGGGGTTTCTGCGAGCGTCAACTTTGGCTAACGACCGCAAACGGCGGTCACCGAATGCCAGCCCTTGAAGCAACAAGCCCGAGTACACATGCTTGGGAGACCTGCAGGAATCGAGACATTGGGAAAAACTGGGTCACAACATTGCTACCGTCACTGTATGCATCAGTTTTACTCGGAAACACCATGCCCATTCCACAGGACGCCGAGAACTCCGCGGCTTGCGGAGACTGCACGTAAGGTGGCCAAACAGGCGCGGACACTTCACATAAAGCCTCCGCCTGAGAATTAACCATCACCACACACCAAGCACTACGCGAAAGCTCGGCCACAGGGTGGCGAATACACGAGCCATCGACAAACAACGAGCCCCAGACCCCAAGCTCAGGAGAGGTGTTAGTTGGCATCGAGTCACCAGGAACGGCGATCTGAGAAACATGCCAGTTGACCAAGAATTGCCCACTATTAGCAGGACGAGGGAAATAGTCTCCTGGATGACAGAACGCACCATACACCCAAAGAGGCCACTCATAACCCTCATCGTCAACACGCAGCGCAGCCGACAGTATATCAGAGTCCACCGCCTGCTCACGAACATCACTGCAAGCGGGGCATTCCCATAGCCGATGCCAGATCGCGCCCTGGGCTCCTTGACAGAACAGACACTAATCTGAAATGTCGTAGCCTGCTAATCTGGCACTGCTGGCCGCCCAGATCGCGTTGCAGGCCAGCGCTCTCACAGTGGCTTTGCCCATGCAAGAAAACTTCTTGGAACGCAATCTGGATTGAACAATGCCCCAACAAAGTCGGTGCCGGACCCCCAGCTTCTCACCCGAGGCCCCCTCGAGGCCTCAAAAATTCGACGCTCCCCCCAGGAGAGCCACCAACTTGGGGGGAAACAACATGAACGAAACCTCCTCACCCATACCATTGATAAGAGCCGACACAGGCCCCCTCACATTGGCCCAGGACCAGTCACCCCTCGCAAAACAAACCTCCCACGAGCTCCTCATCCCCTGCAAGGATAAGGCCCCATCAAAAGCTTTGGTCTGCCGTAACCAAAGCTCCTTCGACCACCTAACCAGCGGCGCAACAGCAGCGCGCCATGGAGGGCCGCCCTCCAAAAGAGAGAGGATAGTGAGAGACCTGTGCTGAGATTTGGGAGAAACAGTCGACATGTCCTTGCTCGTATATGCACGAAGCTCCGCATCGGGAGCCCCGCAAACTCCACGGCCGCACGTCGCGCCCGCCAGCGGGCCCGACGCAATTATTTTTTTTTCACCGCGGCCCTTCCCAGAACTTTCTTGCGCCTGCCAAGGCGACGACAATTCCGAGAAAAAACAACACAACAAAACAAAACAAAACAAAAAAAGGCGACCTGGCGAACTTACATTTTCCTGGCTTTACCCTTTGTGAAGCCTGGGGCCGTCGTGCGCAATGGCCTTCCCGCCGTATAATCAACTCCCAGGTTAACAATCGAGGAAGAGGGCTTGCCGCACAGCTCACCCAGTTGTTCTTCCAATGCAGGGCAATTGCACGATGGCTGCGCACGCAGCCCACCTTGTCGAGGGCAAGCTTGCAACCTAAGGCTGTAATAACTGCTGCGCGATGCAGACTCTTAGAAGCTGCAACCAACGAGTCGACCACTTCCGTGGCTGTGCCCGTGTGAGACAAGCCCGCGTCGCCCACATAGGCATCGAAGTCGGCGCCGCGCGACATGACCACCCTGTCGAAGGACTCAAGGGCGAAAGCTCTGATAAACGAAGTGGCCATGGAGCGCCCCGCGATGACTCCCGAGACGACCCAGAACGGCCCCTCGACGATGCCTCCTAGATTCAGAAAGCGACACGACTTGTAGGCCGCAGTACACACCCTGAACACAGAGGGGGGAAAATCCAAATTGACACATTGATCCTCTAAATACTTAAGCGACATGTTTCCACAGTGCTTCTGAAGGTCGCGAAACACCAAGCCCGAGACCCACCCTTTGGAGGTTCCAGTCTCAGCCCGAAAACTTTGCCTCCAAACAACGTCCGCAGCCCCTCTGTTGGCTCCCGCAGCCCAGTAGGGCCCGGCAAAACGCTTTTCCCAAGCTGAAGCCACGGACCTCCTGCCTCGGCACCAAAGTCTATACCACGAAACAAAAACCCTCATGGGCCTAAAGCCTCCAGTGGGCTTGGGCAAAGGGGCCAGCAAAACAATACTCATCTGCATAGGCAACCTTCCAGTGGCTTCCATGACCAGAAAGAGACCAGCCAGGGCCTCAAGCGCCTCGTCCGAGAGAAAACTGAAATGGCGCAAATGGAAGCCGTCCACTGAGACAGCGCTGCCAACACGGTATTTCTTGCTGAGCTGCCTCAACTCAGCAGGAGAGAAACGCGGCAAATAAGGCATGAGCTCAACAGGTCCTTGGGGGGGGGGGCCCGAACTTTCGCCCCACCACGACTGAAAGCGAGCGCCTTCAGCCTTGAGCAGGGAGCGTGGGTCCGCTCTGACCTCCCCAAGGGCAGACAAAGTGGTCGTCGGAGCCCATGGCGACGGGCCCCGAAGCAACAAATGCGCCTTCCTTCCTCCCTTGTCCAATCCTTCCCTGGCGGAATCCTGCCAACTAGACTCATTTGCCCTGAGGTGCCCCCTTCGAGCCCCCTCTAAGCCTGGGCTGAGATCTCCAAGCAGCACATCCAGCGCCTGAGCAGAAGCGCACAAGGTTGAGGCTCCCCAGACCTTGGAGAGAACGTCGCCGGCTAGATCACCAGCGCGCCGAAAACACCTCAGGATGCTTGCGCTGAGCTGTTCGAGCAGTGGCAGGCGGCGGAAGAAGACTGTGAGCAATCGCCGCCACCTGCGGCTTCTGACATTCCAGCTCCGACTTCAGAGCCCTGACCTGCGCGTCTAGCCACTTGAGCCCTCGAACGACGGGGTCCTCGGGGTGCGCCAGGGCCTTGAACAGAAGCTTCCGGAACGTCGAAGGAGGTTCCCCCCTGGCCCCATAAACAGGAAGGCCCCCCCGCAAGGCGAGAGCCTTCAGGTGCATCAAGTGCGCAGGAAACCTGAGCATCACAGGACGATGTGGGTTCAAACCCGCGCCGCGCACAACCGAAACCTGCTCGAGCCCTTTCGAGAGCCTGTTGGACACGACAAAATAGTCAAACCGCGAAGGCTCCCCAGGGAAATGAGCATTACCTCCCGCGCAAATCAGTTGTCCGCCCACCTGTTTGGCAAACCCTAAGCCTTCTAAAGCATCGGGCCCGAAGTTGAAGTCGCCCCCGATGATGCACTCCTCCTCCTGACTAATAAGAAAGGCTCCCAGTGAAGTCCGGCTCTTGCCATTGTGCTCGTCCACGCCTACACTGCGCTGCAAGTAGAGCGGGCGCAATAAAAATGAAGGGATCGCTGGTGAATGAACCTTGCAAACAAAGCTGCGCCCAGCCTCGCCCTCAAACTCTGGAACGTCAATCACGCCGAGCCACGAACGTGCGAAGACAGCAACCCCACAACTGCCACCTCCCTGCGAGCCTGGAATGCCAGGCTGCCACATGGACTTCCATCCTGCTCGAAGCAGAGCGCCTGGCGCTCTCTGAATTTGCCCCTGGTCACGTAAACGGTGTTCTTGGCATGAGATTATGTGCGCCGTCGCCCGAGAGTCTACCAAGATTTCCTTCATGGTACCCCACGTGTTACAGTTGACCGTCCAGACTTCCAAGGCAACCGACTGCGCCTCTCCCAGGCCGACCCTAGAGACCGACACCAACACTTCATCAGAGGAATGAGAGGAGGTCTGATGGGGCACTAAAGGAACCTGTTGAGAGTCGAGCTCCGAATTCCCAAGACAACCGCAGCATTCCCGTTTCAGCCTCCTGAGGGTAGCCCATGTGAGAAACGATATAGGCCCAGCTCGGGGCAATTTAAACATCGTGAACAAACTGCGAACACTAGCGTCTAATTCAGCAAAAGCCCTGGCCTCTGAATGCCAAGCTACACGTACATCAACAGACATGGACTCACTCACTGAAAATTCATGGGTTGACCCCCCCCCCCCCTTTGCCAGAGGGGGGGGGGGGGGGGATTCGAAGCCAGCTCAGCCGCGACTTGGTCGCGAATGTCAGGCTCTGCAGGGGGCTCTTGTTGGCGAACATCTGGAGAGGCTGAAGCAGAAGAACCACCCTGCCCTCCTCCAGCACGAACCCCTCCACACTCCTGACCTCCGCCAGCAGCCGATTGACCGCTATCCCCAGTCTTACGCTTCTTCTGTAACCGAGACAAATGCTCGTTATGGGCTTTCTTTGCATCCTCGTACTTCTTGATGGCCTCCTGGAACAGAGATTTAGCAACGTCGCGTACCTTTCCAGAAAGCTCATCACGACGAGTCTGAATGTGATCCATGGCTTCACTCGACAGCTAATACTCTTCCGCATCCTCTTCAAACAGGTCGGAATTGATAAGCTGGTCGGTCGCCACCTTCACACCACAAAGATCATTGAGAGAAATAGCTGCCGTCGATGTCTGAGCTGTCGGGGCAGGCTGAAGTTATGTGACCATTTGCTTGTACTCAGCACCCGCTCTGATCAACTCTTCGTGCATCTCGGACACGTTCTGCCTCTGCGCCTCAACTTCCGACCGCCAGTTCGTAAGCTTAGTAAACTCGGTCTTGAGATTCTTTTCAATCCTCCGAACTTTGGCATGCGCTTGCTGCACACGCTGTTGAGGACTGACTTCGGGAGGGTGCTCAGAGCGTTCCAAGGCCAGCGCAAGTTGCTTGTACTTCTGCGCCTGCTCGGAATCACCTGCCTTCGAATGAAGTGCGGCCAGTTGATGGGCCTCTGAAACAGATAGCTTCGGCACCTCACCCACTGGAAGAGGAACTGGTCCGTCCTCAAGTGTATGTGTAGCCGTCCCCGTCGTCGTAGAGGAATCCCAGCCCTTGTCTTTGCCGAACCCGAATCCTTTGCCCTTGCCGTGCTTGCCGCCACCCTTGGACGTGCCCGTGTAGATGTAGCGAACGCTCTCGCCGGAACTGCCCCAATTGGATGAATCCGAATCGCCCCAGACACCTCCAGCAGGTTGGGCAACGGCTTCACGTACACGCGGAAGGGGCGAATAGCAGTGCTTGCACAAGTTGAAATAGGGATGGTTACGCTTGCATCCACAAGTGGGGCAGACCACCTTGGCCTGGTTTGAGCCAACAGCATCGGAACCCTGCTGGCGCCACGGAGGGTCAGCCCACCCACCACCGCCAGAACAAGCACCCCCACCCCGCGAAGAAGGGCTGGGCCCCATCGGCCGGGTGTAGGCAGCGAACGTAAAAGAGGAATGCTGCACAGCGGGCAATGCCCGCACAGTAACGAAACTGCTGAGAGCGTGGGGCCGCAATCCCCAATGCCACAAAAAACTCTAAGTCCTGAGCCACCGCTACGGACTTGAGCCAAAATGGCTTGAGCCAAAATGGCTACGGACTCTTTTTCTCGTGCCCCTCATCATCATCATCATCATCATCATCATCATCATCATCAGCAGCAGCAGCATCATCAGCAGCATCATCCTCATCATCAGCATCATCATCATAATCATCATCAGCATCATCATCAGCATCATCATCCTTATCATCATCTTCATCAGCATCATCATCATCAGCATCATCAGCATCATGTTCATCATCAGCATCAGCATCATCATCATCATCATAAGCATCAGCATCATCAGTATCATCATCATCATCATCATCATCATGATCAGCATCACCATCAGCATAATCATCATCATCAGTATCATCATCATTATCATCATCAGCAACATTACCATCGTCATCATCATCGTCATCATCGGCATCATCATCAACATCATCAACATCAGCATCAGCACCATCACCATCAGCATCGTGAGCAGCATCATGATCAAGAGCATCAGCATCATCATCATCATCATCAGCATCATCATCATGAGCAGCGTCATCATCAGCATCATCGTCATCATCGTCATCATCAGCATCATCAGCATCAGCATCAACACCGTCATGAACAGCAGCATCATCATGAGCAGCAGCATCATCACGAGCCTTATCATCATCATCAGCAGCAGCATCATCATCGTCATCAGCATCATCATCATGAGCATCATCATCACCACCACCATCATCATCATCACCATCATCTTCACCATCAGCATAATCATCAGCATCAACGTCATCATCATCATCACCATCGTCATCACCAGCATCATCATCCTAATCAACGCCATCATCACCATCGTCATCATCTTCATCATCTTCACCATCAATGCCATCATCATCATCATAATCATCAGCATCATAATCAGCATCATCATCAGTATCATCATCATCCGCATCAGCATCGTTATCATCAGCATCATCGCCAGCATCAGCAGAATCAGCATCATCAACATCAGCATCAACACCATCATCATCAGCATCATCAGCAGCAGCACCGGCATCATCAAGAGCAGAATCACCATCATCATCGGCGTCATTAGCTTCATCATCACCACCGTCATCATCAGTATCATCATCACCATCACCACCATCATCCTCATCATCAGCATACTCATCACCAATATCATCATCACCAGCATCATCACCAGCATCATCATCAGTATCAGCATCAGCATCGTCAGCATCACCATCAGCAATAGCATCATCAACATCAACATCAACATCAACATCATCATCATCATCAGCATCACCATCATCATCATCATCATCATCACCAGCATCATCATAGTCATCATCACCATCATCATCAGCATCATCATCAGCATCACCACCATCAGCATCATTAGCATCAGCATCATCATCAGCATCATCATCGTCATCATCATTATCATCGTCGTCATCATGTCCCTCTCCTCCTCCTCCTGCTGCTCCTCGTGCTCCCTCTTCCTCTCACAAGTGTTCCCTGAATGATTTCCACCACGGCTGGGGGAGCACATAGTCCAACAGCCTGGTGAAACTCAAGCACACCGTTCGGCCATCTTGGCGTTCCCAGACAGGCAGGGGGCGGCGGTGACTCGCCGTCGGAATCTCCGATGGTCGAGGCCGCCTGAAAGTCAAACGACGCAATCCGATCGAGGCAAGCAAGCAAGAGATGCTAAAGCGGAGGCGTGGACATCCAGAGGCGTCGGCGCCTAGGGGGCTGCGGCGAACGACCACCTTCTTGGACTCGTCCTCAGATATCACCTCGCCCTGCGGTGCGACGCGGGGGGCAGCCCACACGCCGGGGCCCAGAGCGCTACACCATCCACACGGGGAGAGCAGCGGCAGCGCCGGACCTACCTCTCCGCGGGTGGGGGCAATCGGACGTCGCAGGCAGCATACGATCCAGGCCGCAGCCTGACTCCGCTTCCAACGAGGTCGCAAGCATGTCGTAGGATGGCCGGCTCGTGCCTTGCCATCGCTCGGACGGCCCTTCCCCGCGCATCAGTCGGCGTCGTGCGTCTTTTTGTGTCGCAGGATGGTCCCGGATGCTCCTCGATGGTCCTCGCCGAGAAAAGATGCGCACGTCCGAGCGATGCCAGGGGGGTGCCCGCCCCTGGTATTTGGTCGCTGCCAGTCCCTGCCTAGGTGCGACCACCCCCCCAGCGAGCCGCAGCGAGCACTTGGCGTGCCAGAGCAATGCATCTCCGCGCGGTGCGGGGAGGGCCTGCACGAGGGAGGGCGAAAAGGGGGGCGGGGAGGCGGGCGGGAGCGAGGGCCAGAGAGGAGGAGGAGGAGGAGAAGGAGGAGGAGGAGGAGGAGGAGGAACAGGAGGAGGAGACAGAGGAGGAGGAGGAGGAGGAGAAGGAAGGAGAACGAGGAGGAGGAGGAAGAGGAGGAGGGGAAGGGGGAGGGGAAGGGGGAGGGGAAGAGGGGAGGGGGAGGGAGAGAGGGGGGGCGAGGAGGAGGAGGAGGAGGAGGCGCAGGAGGAGGAGGAGGAGGAGGAGGAGGAGGAGGAGGAGGAGCCCGAGGGGGAAGGGAACATGAGCAGAGCACAGGGCAAGCGGGGAAAGGAGAGGGAAGGGAGGGGGGGAGGACACGGCGTCACTCGTGGCGGCGTCCACGGCAGGCTCGCTGCGAAGACCAGTGGCTGAGACAATCGCAAGGGAGGGAGAAAGGATACCCCAGATTTCGTTATACAAGGGAGGGGGTCACAACCCTCCCAGACGAGAAGTTTTAGACCCCCAGACTATCCATGAAAGGGCGGCCCTTTGCCCAGACCCCCCCGAACCCTCCAAGAAAACTCAAATTAGACCCCCCCCCCGAATGTGACCCCCCCCACTTTGTTATGGAATCCGGAGTACAGACAGGGAAACGGGACGGATTACGGAGGGCGCAGCCTGATCGATATCCAGCAACTTCCCAGCAGCCTCGAAGTTTGCGGCGGCCACCAGCACCTCGATGCGCGTCTCGGGGAGGGGCCTCTCGCAGGGGATCGGAGTGGGGCGGGGGGGAAGATAGGCAGGACCTGATCCGAGCGGGAGACGACTGTGAGCCCGCTGGGATCATGTGGGTGGGCGGGTCGTTTTCAGCTCGTGCTTCGTCCTGCATCTGCACGGTGACTCGGTGACCTCTGGATTTCGCCTCGCCTATCGTATGCAACACCGTCAGAGGATGGATGTATTGACTTGCTGGACGAGAGAGTCAGCGGCCCACGACAAAAAAACGTGGGTGAAACGATCGGTTCCGTGTGGCTGCCTGGTGTCGGCGACTCTGCGAAAACCCAGTGGGCCTCCGTTCAATAAAAGTGCAGCGTGCACGTATCATGGGGTAGGATGGTGAAGCGTGTGGCACGTACAGCAAGCGTTCGCCCTTGTCGTTGGACGAGCCTTGAAAAACATTCAAGATGTATGAGTGCGAAGAAAGGAACAGGGAGCAACAAAACTCTGGTCCGAGTGTGGTCTGCGTCCACCATATCGAAAGCAAGATCCCAGAACACGGATTGCGCAGGATTGCTCAAGTGGAGCACGTATGATAGTGAAGGTGGCCGAAGTTGAGGCGAGAGTGCGATTCTGGAACTCGGGTGTGGCCTGCGCGAAAGTAAAATGTGGCCAGCGCTATGGCGATAGTGTCAGTTTGACCTGACCAGCGACACATAGCTTCTACCACATCGAGTACATCACAGAGATCGCACCGCATGTAGCGCACTACAAAGATGGCACCAAATAGATTGCACCGCATGGGCTGCAACGCGTTGATTGCCCCACACTGCCTGCACCACATAGTTCGCACCACATTTGAAACACGTACAGAGTGCAATGAAGTTTTCTTTGAAGTGCACGCTGGCTAACATCCATAACGACACATGTCGTTGTCCCATGCTCTATCAGGCGAGGGGGCTGAGGCGAGCGCAGATGGCATGCGGTCGTAAGCTCTTGCTTTGCGTGTCGTTGCGGCGGCCCTGGCGACACGCTTTGCCTGGTAAGCTCATAACTTGGCGTTCCGCCCCGCATGGCGGGAGGCTGGGAAGAGCTCGGGACGTTGACGCTTGGGAACCAGGACTTGATTAGCGAGTGGCGCCGAAGTGTGCTGAGCCAGAACTGCCGGAGCGACACGCTAAGCAAATGTTCCTGACGACCGTGATGCGTATGAGATCGGCCACGCGGATGTACTCTAGCAGGATTCGGCCAGCGGGCTCTCAATCAGCGGACGAGGAGCTGCCTCTTGGGAAGTAGTGGCGACCAGGTCGGGGAAGCTGAAATGCCGAGTTCTGCCATCGACCCTGGAGGGGCCTCCGTGGACCTCCGGGAACCTCGAGAGACCAGGATCTGGAGCTGAGGCGAACCTCACCGAGAAATCGCATCCTCCTCACCATCTAGGGCTCCCAACTTCCTCCTCAACTAGGGCTCCCAACTTCGCGCTTCGCGCTGCGCGAAGCGCGAATAACTTCGCGCTCTCGCGCCGCCCTCCCAAAGGGAGAATAGGAGGACGAGGAGGAGGGGGAGGAGGAACGAGGACCGCGAAGCGCGAAGCGCGAATAACTTCGCGCCCTCGAGGGAGCCCTTGACCATCCTCCTCCTCAAGCAGGCCTGCCACTCTCGTTCGTCTGGAGCGTGGCGAGGGGCAGCAGGTTGTCGCGCAGGACGTTCGCGCAGGACTCCCCGCCCGGCTTTTCCCAGCGGCAGAGGGCGAGAGCGGACCGAGGCGGGAAGAGCGAACGGAACTTACCTGATCAGGGAGAGGGACAGACGGGAGGGGAGGGGAGGGGGAGGGGAAGGGAAAGGAGACGCAGGGAGAGGGAGGGAAGGAAGGAAACGACAACGAGGGCGAGAGGGAGAGAGAGAGAGAGAGCGCGCCCCTGAGTGGGGTAGACCACATCTGTAATGCACGCATGAATGAACAGGAACCCTCGCGTGCAAACGAGCACCCGCTGCGCAAGCATCAGCACGTGAGCACACGCATCTGCACAAACGAACGCTCGATCGGCCCTGAAGGCCGAGATGTGATCACGGCCTGCTTGAGGGGAGTCCCCGAGCGAATTGGCGCTAACCACGGTCGATCAACATGCACGGAGGGGAGGGCGAGGCCATCGCAGGTGCTGTCATGACTCCTCTCGACACACCCCAGGCCCGTGATGAGAGGACTCCTTCGCTGAGGGGCCGTGGTGGAGGAGGAGGAAGAGGAGGAGGAGAAGGACGAGGAGGAGGAGGAGAGAGAGAGAGAGAGAGAGAAAAAAAAAGGGGGAATCTGGGCAAGAGGGGTTCCTTCCTCCGCGGCCGCGGCCGCCCACCGATTGGCCTGCCAATACATTTTTTATTCCATGAAAGAACACACGATGACGAAACCTGCCAGCATCCCAACTGTTGGGAGGGGGACTCCACCATACTAGAACTGGATGGTGGGACCGTGCAAGAAGAGGGGGAGTCGGCACCGTGCTTGCCAAACCGGCTGCCACGATCAACGCTGCTTGATACCAGGCCGAAGGCCAGAAGCGAAAAGCCGCGGGCGAAAGAGGGCGAGGGGAGGAAGCAGTGAACAACCATGGCCAAGATACAGCGATCTAAACGGTCCCAGCCGAACGTTGCGCACTAAAGGCCGAAACTGGGAAACTATCGGTAGCCCCAGGAGTGGGGAGCCTGGATCATGTCCAGGGTCGGCCATCAGCGAGCACAAAGGGGGGCCACACGCAGTGCCCATGCACGCGGCGTGCGCCACGGCACCAAGTCGCGGGAGCGGGGGGGGAAGGAGCGAAGAGGGAAGGCAGAGGGAGGGAGGGGCGCACACTCGCCCAGAGGGAAGGAGGGACGCGCACCCGCACACTCGGGAGGGACGGGCACTGGCCTGCCAATACATGCGGTCGAGGCCTTGCGCGAGGTCTCTGTCCGACCCAAGTTGGGATTCGGCACTGGGATGAAACATTGTCCTACTGCATCCTAAAAATATGCCAGAACGCGCGCAGTGCTCTTGAGTTCGTTTCACCCAGTAAAACCACACATGCCTCTGACGATTCCGTCGTTACCAATCAACCGCACAATGGGGATCGTGGTCTTTTGAGCTGCCCGTGTGATCGCAGACAGCTATCTCATCCGCCCCCCTCCTCCTCCTCCTCCTCCTCCTCCTCCTCCTCCTCTTCCTCCTCCTCCTCCTCCTTCTCATTATCCTCTTCATGTCCTCCTCCTCATCCTCCTCTTCATCCCACATACTCCTCCTCCTTCACCCCCTTCTCCCACCTTCTCCCACCTTCTCCTTCGCCTCTTCCTTCTCTTCCTCCTCATCCTGTTCCGGTTCATGCCCCCCTCCCCCACCCCCAGCCATTTTTCTCCTCCGCCTCCTTCAGCCTCCTCCTCCTCCGCTTTTTCCTCCTCCTCCTCCTCCTCCTCCTCCTCCTCCTCCCCCTGTTTCTCCGACATCATCCCAACTGCTGTTCCTCATCCCTGTCCTCCCACCTCAGCCTCCACCTCCAACTTCTCTTCCTCTTCCCCCTCCTCCTACTCCTCCTCATCCTCATCAGAATCTGCAGCATCATCATCATCATCATCATCATCATCATCATCATCAGCATCATCATCATCATCATCATCATCATCATCATCATCATCATCATCATCATCATCATCATCATCATCATCATCATCATCATCATCATCATCATCATCATCATCATCATCATCATCATCATCATCATCATCATCATCATCATCATCATCATCATCATCATCATCATCATCATCATCAGCATCATCATCATCATCAGCAGCAGCATCATCAGCATCAGCATCAGCATCAGCATCATCATCATCATCAGCATCATCATCATTATCTCTGTAGCTTCCTCGGCTCTGCAGCTTGTGCGGGCACAGACGCTCAACCGTACCAGGCTGGGTCCCACGCGAGCCAGACATTTCACTGATGGAGTTTGGCGGAATTCTGCAATGAAAAAAAGCGACCTCAAGTCATCAACTTGTCCCTGGCGAACTGGCCTTTGGCAGCGGCCCAGGGATCGCTCACGTTCTTCAGGAGTTCAGGAGGTGCTGGACGGTGTGGTCTTACCACGTCGAGTTCTTGTTACGGTATATGCGTCATCGATGGCCGCCCCTCGCTCACTTCGTGATCGAGCACCCAGACCAAGAGAGATTCATCATGGTGCTCAAGAACACTGTCGCGACGAGCTTGCCCGACATTGCTGCGTGGTGCCACACGCGAGTTCGAGGAGGAGGAGGAGGAGAAGAAGGAGGAGGAGGAGGAAGAAGAGGAGGAGGAGAAGGAGGAGGAGGACGAGGAGGAGGAGGATGAGGCTTGGCTGTGGCCTTGGCGATATCGGTGGATGTGCTGCTGCCGCCTCCGAGCAAAGGCGGCGTGCGCTCGGAGGAGCAGGCGGTCATCAACAGTCTCACGCTCGCCGCAGCGGGTTTGCGTCGGCTACGCCGAGCGCGTTCTGCAGCAAGTCATCCTCGTTGGTTTCGTCAGCAGTGGTGTGTTCCTCCTCCTCCTCCTCCTCCTCCTCCTCCTCCTCCTCCTCGCCTCGTCTCCCCTGCACGCTGTGCTTGGACAAGACGCGCCTGCGTAAAAATAACAAAAACCGACCTCCTCTCACTCTGGAGCGCTCCAGGGGCGGCGCCAGAGGTCGCCAACAGGGATGGGGCCCCCAGCGCCGAATCCAAGAGATTCGCGCGGACCTCCGAAAGCCGGGGCTTGCGCGGTGTGGTGTGTCTTTCCAACGGCTAAGCAGTAGATGATTTCAGATCCTTCGGCCGCGTGGTGGAGAATATCGCAGCGGATCTTAGCTTCGGAGTGTGCAGGCGTATCCTTGTATCTAATCGGTTCCCATGCTGGCTGCTATGTCGGCAAGGCCAACTTGACGCGCGCCACGGGCGTGAAGCATGGCCTGGCCGCCCATGCCTTAGAGCACATCACAGGCTTCCTGTTGCCGCAGTCTCGCGACGGCCGCCTGGCAAGGTACACGGCCCTGCGGGACAGGGTCGGTTCGTCTTTCATGATCCCCATCGTGGTGGTGGACACAGAGAGCAGGGCCTACGCGATTGAGGCAACCATCATCAAGTCTATCACTCCGATCTGCAATCGTGCCGATGAGGACCAATGGCGAGTGGAGAAGCGTGCGGCGAAACCCCTACGACCTGAGCGTGCTCGACCTCATAATCGTCCTCTTCCTCGGCTACGAGCGCAGCAACTACATTCGTTGTGGGCGTCATCAGTTGTCAAGCAAGGGCTTCAAGAGCGATTGGAGCCCAGAGCCCCTTTCCAGACAACGTACTCGGTGCTGTTCGGTTTCGTGGGCCATCTCATCCAGATACTTTGCATTTGTTGTGTTCGCATTGTGCAAGCAGTCGGCTTTCATTGGACTTCACGCCGAGGTGGTCCCGAGATGATGCGGGCGTTGTCTTGTACCGCGTCGCGAGCAACATCAACACGGCTGTGCTGGGCGCAGCGCCCAAGGCAGCCACACGTCGGTTTCTAGAACGATTGCTGCGTCGCCTTCGTTTACCACCACTTACCGTTCGTCCCATTGTTCTTCCTCGGCATTGCAAATCCCGAGTGAGCTTATTGCGTTTGGCGTGGGAAGCTTTACAAACTGTCCGTGTGTATTCTGCGCGGCGGTGGCTTCAGAGACACTTGTCGGTGGTGTGTGGTCGTGCCCCGTCGTGGCACGATAAGCTGGACTCTAAGCGTCGCCTTCGGCCCTTCAGCTTTGACGCCTTCCAGGAGCACAGCTCGCAGACTCTTGGCAGGTATGCTCAGAGGGAGTCGTTGCAGGCACACACGGGCCCGTGGAAGTTGAAAGTGTGGCCGACGGCCAAGTCGGCTCGTTCCGCCGTGCGCACCGGTTGGGCGAACTGGGCTCAACAGCACCGCCTTCATCCTCGAATACGCCGGGCAATGCATCCGCACCTGCATGGTAAGATGATAGACTTCTTCATGCCTCCATGTCCTCCTGCTTGGCGTAAGCAAGAGCGTGTTTTTCAGCAAGTTATGCGGAATGGAACCTCTACTACGACGTTTGTGCCAGACGATCGTGATAGCTAGAAAGTTCGGCCGGTGGAGTTGCAGCAGTTATATGCGAATCTCCTACGTGCGATCGCTATCGACCCGAAGGTGAAGTTCAGGTCTGATTTCTCGGCGTCGCATGTGCTCCCCCTGGCTCTTCGCTAAAACGCATGCCGCTCTGCCTGAGTGGCTTCGAGGCTGCCCTCGAAGTCGGGCTGTTCCATTAGCGCCGCCAGCCCTGTTTTCGTTCGTCAAATCGAAGTGCTTCACGGTCGAGGGCGTGAGCAAGTGTAGCAAAGAGGGCGACGCACGTCTTCGAAGGCTCTTGAATGTGTCGGGCGTGCCGTTTGCATCAGCGGGGATAACGATTGCGAGAACAATGCGAGCAATTGTAGAAACCACTACGTGCACGGGTGAAGTGTTTGATGTAAAGGATGCAATTCCGCTTTTGAAAGACGGTCTGAGAAAGTTGGAAGGCAACGTTTATGGGTGCAGTTATCGGTGTCGTTCTCCGATGTCTTCCACCACAGTCGTGAGCACAGGGTGGGGTCTGCATGGGCCCGATGCGCCAGGAGGTATTCGAGTATTGCCCAGGTCCCAGGACATCTACATCCAGCGTGCGAAGAAGTTTCGTTATCGGTTGCCTCTGAAGGGTGAATGGTCTCGAAGCTGGTTTTGTCTGTCTATGGGTCTGCGGGTTCTAGCACTCCAGGCGGCTACGGTGCTCAACTTAGTTACCTTCTGTAAGTAGTAATCCAAATCACTCCACCCACAACCCCTTGATGCAAGAAGAGATAGGCAAGATGTGATCTTGATCATATACCGAATCAAACTCAGCGTTCGATAGGTGCGTCCATCCCCCCGCCACAGCTGGCGGGCAAACGGCCAAAACGGCCGCGGTGAACAAGAGAGTGCAAGCATGAGCGAGCGAGAGCAGCAGCAGAGATAATTCTAATTATCATCCTATATCTCACATCCCTGATAATGCAACTTTCACACAGGAATAGGAAACGTTGCTGAAGAATGCCTTGGCAAATTCTGCAGCAAACTTCTAAAACATTCGAAAAGATTCTCGGCCCGACCGGTCATGCTACCGTCCGCGCACCGAGCAACAGATATTAAGATATCAAAAATCTTTACCTGAGCTTTAGAGGGGGTGCTTTCGCTCATAGTGTAAATGCTAATCCAAATCGCTCATCATCCTCACTACCGTTCACATCTGAGCCACTGCCACTGCTGGCTCAAAGATATCGTCACATATGTGGTAGCGGGGCTCAGCGTACACGCACTGCTGACTTGATGATGCTGTATGCCACGTAACTTTTGATGCTTGGGTCGAGGTTATAGCTCCTGCTCTCGTCTGCGTCCAGCTTGAGACACCGTGCTAGGCAATTTGCGTAGTGCATATCCTTTGCGTAGATCGTCTCGTAGCTGTCGCCCTCGTACTTGCCACTCCTGATTATCGTCGGTCCCATGGTCTCCAGCCACTGCCTCAGTAGAGCACTATCTCCCAGGTAGATTGGTCCATCTCCTGTGATGTCGTCGTCGTAGGTCTCTGGCTCGGCTCGTACTGCAAGTGTTGTCGTCGTAACTTCGGCGTAGCCTTCGCCGTCCTGGATTTGACCTTGACCGGCTTCTCGGGCAATTCCGGCTTGAACAGGTTGTCGCTGCTTGAACTATCCACCTCCATCGGCTCAGCGGTGTCCTCGTCGTCGTTCTGCTCAGGCTGCATTATGTAGATGAATATGATGATACCCGCGATGATAGAGACTACTGTCACCACCGTAGGAGACATTGAAAGACAAACTCCATACACTGCAAATGCACAGAGTTGAAACATAACTACAACTTGGTCAGGTATCTGGATGGTTCTCTGCGCGCCACTCCTCTCCATCGGGCAGTTGTCCGTTAGCTCTTCCGTGTAGAATGCCTCGACGTAGTCCTCGTCTTGAGCTTCGTCCTTGTCGTCGTAGAAGCACTCGTCCACGTAGTTGTACGTCTCCACCGGCCACGTAGAGATCTTCTTGTCGTCCTTCCCGGTGTCGTCGCACAGCTCCTGCTTGACGTACTTGGCCATCTTCGCGTTCAGCTCGTCTACCTCCTTGTTGGCTGCCACCTTCTCTGGTCCAACAAGCTTTCGTCCGCGCATTGATGGCGCCCTGTCATCAGGCCCAAGAGTCCACAAGTTTGATGTAACTATCTTCCTCGCGTAGCCTCCTGGAAGTACTTTCGTCAAACAGTCCGCTGGCATCTGCTCGTTCTTGACCCACTTGATGCTGACCTCTTTGAGTGACTGCCGCAACATAGCCGCTTCCAGAGAAAGCCTCCTGTCCGTCATAGAAATCTTCTCCTTCGTGATCGCGTCGTATAGGCTCTTGCAGTCGGTCACCGAAATGCATTACACCGGGCAGGTGCCGTGCGCAATCTCGGCCATGTCCATCTCCGGGTACAGGATCTCCACCAGGGTCGACCTCGTCCATATCACCATGTCCACCGAATCCGCACATGAGTGGGCATCCGCCGATAAAGTAGATCGCACCACTCGTTGAATCTTGGAAGACTGCCACCCAATGCAGTGTACCTTGTACTTGTTGCTGTGTTCCTCGTTGATCTTCTGGTCGCCCAGCATGATGAAGCGTCCGCGTTGTGATCTGTGCTTCGGCAGATTGTCGAAAGCACTGTCGGTGACATTGATCCCATGGTCTCCCACAAAATCAGGCCTGTTGGGAACCTGATCAGCAAGTCGTTCCGCTTCTGAATCCGCCTGATGGCCGCGTTGCCGTCCTGTAGGTCCTTCACCGTCGGAGCTCCCAGCGTAGATGCCAGTCGGGATGCCTCGAAGGACTCCTCGAAGCATATCACTCGCGCAGCCCATTGCAGTTGTCCGACTACCATTTGTAGTCCACGATGCTCTGCATGGGTCAAGGCGCTGTCTGGTGCCTTGCTGCGCTCTCTGGAGATACGTACAGTCTGGATCGACTTCACGTAGGCCTCCATGGTGACGTTGCTGCTGCCGTCCCTGTCCTGCTTGTAGGCCCGGCCACAGAACGTCGCCTGCTCCTTCCTCGCGTACTTGACCTCGCCAAAGTCGATCTCCTTCTGCAGGTCCTTCATGATCTTGGCGCCCTCCGGGTCGTCCTGCTTGATGCCCATGAGGAAGTCGTCCACGTGCAGGCACATGATCCCGATGATCGTGCCCCCCGCATTGCGCTTAATGAAGGTCGCGGGCTCGAAGCTCAGGCCTTCCCATCCAAGCTTCACGAGCGTCTCGCGTAGCACAGACCACGCACCACCTGCATCGTTGGTCCCGTAGATGCTCTTGTTTAACTTCAGCAGGTCGCCTGCCTTCACTCCCGGGATGTTGCACTTCCCGAGGTTCGTCGGGATACGGAAGTAGAGCTCGCGTGTGATGGCTTTGCTTTGAAGAAAGGCTCCCTTCACATCTGCGATGACTAGGTCCAAGTTGAGGCTTGATACGATGCTGCACAGGAATAACGTCATCTGTGCTGAGACTGTAGGTGAGTCCCGTCGTAGCTTGTCGTCGAACTCCTCCTCGTAGCCTCTCCCACAGATCCTGGCCTCCGGCTCGAAGGTCGCGGGGTCCTTATCGGTCCAGACCACCTTGGAGCTCAGGATCTTGTCCGGGTCGACCTTGTCGACTGCTGCTCCTGATACGTGGGTTGCTGCATCGTACTTGCACCACGAGTTCCACTCCTTCTCCACCGCCTGCTGCATCTTCTTCCACTTGAGCTTGTCGTCGCCCAGCGTCTTCAAGTTGATCTCTTGATGCTTGTTGGCCCTCGTCGGTTGGCTGCACATCCGCTCGGCCACGAATGCCTCGACGAGCAGCGGTGTATCTGCCAGCTGCTTGACTGGCCCAGTTTGTGCCCGGGCTCGTTTGATGCTGATCGGCACATCGTCCAGCAAGAACTCCTTGATCGTGACTGGGTGCTCCTGGCGCTTGCCCTGCGCAGGCTGTCGCGTACTTGACGATGATGTAGCCGGCTGATCCTGCGGTGCCTCTGCTGGTACTGCTGCGTTTCCTCCGCCTTCTGGCGTTCCTCCATGTGCCTCTGGATCCTGGCAGGTACTCGAAGCTTAGCTCGATCGTCCTGAGCGTCGTCCCGCTTGGTCTGCTTGAGCTTCAGGCCCTTCTTGGTGTGCTTCTTGCCTCCGCGCTTCACCTCCTTAGGTTCCTCCATGATCTCGTCGGTGTTGGTAGGCTCCTGCGGGGCTGCTGCAGGCTGTTGGCCACCTCCTGGTCCATCTCCAGCTTCCTCCTCCTTTCTCGAAATGATCTCCTCGATGATCGTGATGGGGTCTTGCGATGCCACATCGTCGATGATCTGAGGGTTGGATGTCCAGTCCACTCTCGAGATATCTTGAACCAGGTCGCGCGTGTCCAAGTTGAAAAGCCGCCGCCTCTCGATATTGTGCCCAGGTGTCGGGTCAGGTAGAAGAGGGGCGTTCCTGACGTTACCCAGCTGCCTCAGGTCGGTCTTGCCCTGGCTGCTGGCCGCCACTGCTCCCAAGATGGTGTCCCAAGCTTGGCGCGCTCGAACAAGTCGTGCTCGAAGGTCCTCCTCCGCTTGATCTTGATCAGCTGGTACTGGCTCGTATTCGTCGTCCAGCCTCTGACGCATTGGCATCACGTCGTTATCGTGTACCACTTCCGATCGTCGCTTCCTGCCGTCCGCTGGCTTCGTCAGCTCCACGTTGCCCTGAGCAGGTGCTTCTGGTGCCGTCGTCGGTGCGCTCGAGGGCGCATCACCTTGTCCACCTGCTGGCTGTGGTGGAACATCGCCCTGTCCAGGATGCTGCTGATGTCCTGGATCTCGGTGATATTGATGTTGATATGGCTGCTGATCTGGCCGTTGATCTGGCTGCTGGTCTGGCTGCTGATTCGGCTGCTGGCCTGGCTGCTGATCTGGCTGCTGATCATCTCGTGCTGGGTAATACTGTTGACCTCGAAAGTCAAGAAAACCACGCTGACCAGCTCGTCCACGTGCAGGTCCGCCGTCTGAAAACAGGTCGGTGAACTGCATGGCGGTCACCTCGTGCTCAGTCGCCCTTCGAAGGAGACTGGGTGCACTTAGGATCGGGACACTGTTATGGATCAGCCAATAACCGTGCTCATCCTTGCCCAGGCACCGGGCAGGTCCATGCTATCGTGCATGCAGGTTACGCTTTAGGTTATCAGCTCGCCAAAACATTAATAAATCACCTTGCTGAAATGGCCCTGGCTGGGGCCTCGTCCTCGCCAGAACTGTCCGTCTCAATGCTGATGAGTTTGCTGCCTTGCAGAAAGATTCCGAACAGATCTGTTGAAGGTGTAGTCGGTTCCAGAATGACGTCTTCTCGGCCACTCGTGAAACCACTGCTGGGTCGTTGTCGGGATTCGCCAAACTTGCAGGCAATCGATGCCCAGTTCCAAGTGCCCACTGCTGTGGTGAAAAGCGTGCCGTGCTGACAAGTTGATTGCACGCGTTGGCCATGCCACGTACTGCTGCTGCAACCGAATCTTGACCACGAACTTCCCCAGCGTTGAAGACACTCGTCGCCATCTCCTTCAGGTAGCGTATCTTCCTCTCGACCTTGCCCATCTGCCAGTGAGCCTCTGGAGCCGCGCTGATGATCACAATGCCCAGGTCGTTGCACAGCGTCTCGAACTCGCCCATAAAGGTAGAGCCCTGGTCCTGCTCCACGATGCGTGGTGGCCCGGCCCAGGTTAGCCATCCGAGTCCGAAAGCCTTCTTCGCTAACTCTGCTGTAGGTCTCGATCCGGGACACGTGTAGATCGCCACGGTGAAGCCCGAAGCCACGTTCACGATAACAAGCACCACGTGCATGTTCTTGTCCAGGTCGGGTATGATCATGAAGTCCATGCTGATGGCTTCGTTAATGTCCTTAACCTTAGGCTGAGCTGCCGTAGGTCTCGCTGCCATCCGAGCCTGCTCTTCGCACGTCGTGCATCTGAAGAGACGTGCTGATTGTACCGCTCGTCGGCTACCTCCACCATGCTGTAAATACCATGCCAGTGACTCCTTGTAGGGTCCATGTGAATGGCTCTCGTGTCTTCTTGATAGCTGCTCGCATGAAAGGTGGTACCGCCGTCCATTCCGCCATCTCGATGTTCTCGCCATGTTTGCTGAAGATCGCCGCCGCGCTAGCGTGCATCGGCGCCTCCATCTCCGCAGGGTTGGCCTCGAACTCGTCACATTCGATGTCGTCGAAATTGTTGGCGTACCGGGCATAGCCACCATGCTGCTTCTCGAGGCCCCGCTGATCCTCGATGCCGTCCAAGATCGTCTTGGCCAGCTCCTTGGTCCAGTTCCCAAGGCTCGATGCTGTTCCCTTCGGCCTGTTGATCACGCTCGTGTGTACGTGCTGCTCGTCACACCTGATGCTGTTGAGCTTCTTGCCGAGCATGATGGCCGTCGTCCGTCAGGAACCTCGTCGGCTTCTTGACTGGATCGCCCACGAAGTCCACCAGGTTGCTGCCCTCGGCGCACTGGTGCATCATCGCGCTCACGAACTCTGAGCCCTGCCATGGCATAAGCTGCCAGGCTCTTGACGTCAGTGGGTTTTCCAGTAGCACATGAGCACCTCGGCGCTTGCAGTTGAGCCAGATCTTCTTGACGAGCTGCAGGTGCTTCATGCCGATCGCCAGCTTACCCATCTTCGTGTGCTTCGGGAACATGTGGGATATGTTCGTGAACGGGTCGCAGGGGAAACCTACAATGGTCATGGTGGGGTCATCCTCGTCCAGCTGCTTCAGGACGGTCTTCTGCGACTTCGCGTCTAGCAGGTCGTCCCCGATCAGGATGTCCCTCGGCCTCGTCCTCGGCTGCTGAGCTTCTGATATGGCTGCCATGCCACCTGCGTAGAGCTCGCAGATGATGGGCCGCTTCTCCTCCGGGTCCGCCTTCAGCGTGTCCACGATCTGCTGGCACTGGTCCAGCCTGTCCTGGATCTCCTTCTCCCACGTCTCGATATGCTTCCTCTGCTTCCGCCGTAGGATGCCCTTACTGATCTCCTGGACCTCCGCATTCCAGATGTCGATCTCGTCGGTCGTGGTTGATGGCTCGATCTTTGTCGTCTCCTTCATCGGCCACTCCTTGAGCGAGATCGCCAGGTGTCCCTTCTCCGTCTTGTTGAGAGGCACTCCGTACTTGTTGATCGCCCTGAAGTCCGCCTTCCGATCCTTGATGTATATCACTGTGTTGAGCTCCTCCAGCTGGTGGATGCTCAGCAGTTTTGGCGTCTTTGACTTCGGCGACCTCTGGAAGCGTAGGCTCACGTCAGCTCCAGCAAGTCCAGCCGCCACCTCTTGCTCTCCTTCTGCCATGGCCGGGGCGCTATCATTCACGCCTAGGAAGCGCATGGATGATCCTCTCATCCGCGTGGTGACCCGGCCGCCCTCTGCGTAGCCGTCCAGTGAAATTGAACCTCCACATCCACGTAGGCACGCAGTGTCCAGTACAGCACGTCCATCTGGAATAAGTCCTTTTCGTACTGCGTAGGTTTCGATGTCCTCCAGCTCCTCGCAAGGTTGCTGCCGCCCTGGTGATGGCGTGCGGTCGCCCTCAGGGGCGTAGTTGGTTCCAGCTCGGCGTTCCGTCCACAACCATGTCGGTCGTACTCCAATCGGTAGGCGCTCGCAGGCACTCCTCACGATGTCACGTAGCTCCGAGGTCTTGTCCCAGGCTGCTTGGCAGAGATCGTAGGCCATATTCCTGAGACCGTTCGGTGCCATCTCCATGGTGATGTGCATGAGCTGCTGGAAACGATGTAGGGCCCAGTCCACGCAGAACTCCATGTAGCCCCTGAAGGCCGCTTCCATGTTTTCGCAGCTGACCCACAACGCTGCGATCTGCTCAGCACGATCTCGTATCTTCTGTAGGTCGGCCGCTGTGTTGTCTTCCTCCAGGTAGTCTGTGCTTGGTCTGCTGGGCCACGTCCTTCCTGTCGACCCCGACCCTGGTGTCGGTCTGCTTGGCCACGATCTCTCCTCCGAGCTCACTGGAGTGCTCAGGGGTTCGTCAGGTTCTTGTGCTCGATGCTCTTCAGGTACTGCGTGTAGCTCGTGTGCCTGGCCAAGCCGCTCACTAGTGCTCTGGTCGGTCCTTCCTTGGAAGTTCGGCTGGTCTCCTGCTGCTGATGCCGCGTAGGGGTTCACGATCTGCTCCTCGGTGTCGATCCTCACCTTCGTCAGACTCGTGATCTCCTCCATCGCCACGTCTGTGCTTGCCAGCTGGTCGCTGACAATCTGAACGGCGGTCGTGTCCATCGAGCTGTCCGCCATCAGCAGCTTGACCGCGGTCGCCATTGCGAAACCAGCTCGTCGTAGAAAACCTCCAGGTCGTCCGTGAAAGCCTCGCCCTCCACGTCCGCCTCCTCGTCCTCCACGTTGTAGCGCACTGGATCCACTCGCTGGTGACCTCGTCTTCTCGCACTCGGGGTCACCCTTCCAGTGGCCCTTCTTGTGGCACGCGTTGCACTTCGTGCGCGCCTTGATCTGCTTCAGCTTACCCTCGGCCTCTTTGCTGTCCATCTTGATGGAGCCCTGCTTGTTGATGTTGGCTTTCCAGCCTCGATTCGACTTGCTTTGAGCAAGCAGCTCCCTGGCCCGCTTGTAGTTGGGCTTGTGGTTGCGCCGCCCAGCTTGCCAGCCAAGACGTTGAGCCTCCGTCGCCAGGGTCTCGCACTCCTCCTGGCTGATCTCGTCCGGGCCCACGTCGCCACCCACTCCCTCGAACTCATCGACGTCCGCTGCAAGTGCGCCGTAGTCCGCATCACTCAGGAAAACGTCCTCGTCGCACGGTGCACATTCGTCTCCGAGTAGAAACTCTTCTTCTTCGTCGTCGTAGTCCACTGGGTAGGCTCCGTGGCGCCCACGCCCACGATCATCTCGGCCTGCACTGTCCAGCTGTATCAGCATGGCCGCCGTCACGTCGTCCCAGATGTACTCGTTGTTGCATTGGCCAAGGACTGCCTTGTGCTCTTGCATGCTGATGTTTGCAAGCTTTAGTAGAAAGTATGTCCGTAGGTCCTCGCTGACTGTCGTATTCGTTGAAAGTGACTTGAGCCGCTCGCACTCCGTCTCTCGCCTCGATATGTAGTCCTGCACAGACTCCGTTTTATTGCGAAAACCGGTGAAGAAATACTCCTCGAACGCTTGCTGCTTCTGTAGTGGTGCGATCCTCTCGCACGCCTGTCGTACTGTAGTTACCACCAGTTTGACTGCAGCACGTGGGTCATTACCTGCTTCGTCCAAAACTGCTTGCGTACTGATCTCAGCCTTCTTATGTGTAAGTGTCCACGCTCGTCCATTTAGAATTATTGAGCTTGGTCGCGTAGAGTTTCTTGATCTTTTTCCTCGCTAGCATGGTGGCCGAGTATTGCACGCCCCTCGAACTCCTCGCCGTAGGAAGGGTCGCCGTTGTAGTGCACCACGCCCTCCTTGTCAACGAAGAGGGGCCCGTCATTGAACTGCTGCTGCTGCTGCTGCTGCTGCTGCTGCCTGGACGTCATCTTGATGACTGTAATGCTACTGAGCTTGTCACCGATGTAGTAGCTGTCTTGGTCGTTGCTGCTGTAGTTGTGCTGCTCGCCCGGGGCGCCGTTGATGCAACGATCCCCGTCCAAGCTGTCGTAGGTAATGATCTTGAGCGTCGTGTCGCTCGACGTGATCTGTTGAGCGCAGTGGTTAAGCACCGCGAAGATGTAGGTGAGCGCCAGCATGTAGGTCTGCACGGTCACTCTATATGAAATCCTCGCACCGCAGACTGATTCAGCTCGCGCTACCAGTGTAAATAATAATCCAAATCAATCCACGCCCAACCTCTTGATGCAAGAAGAGATAGGCAAGATGTGATCTTGATCTTACACCGAATCAAACTAAGCGTTCGATAGGTGCGTCCACCCTCCCGCCACAGCTGGCGGGCAAACAGCCAAAACGACCGCGGTGAACAAGAGAGTGCAAGCGTGAGCGAGCGAGAGCAGCAGCAGATATAATTATAATTATCATCATATATCTCACATCCCTGCCAATGCAACTTTCACACTTCGACTCCTTGATTATCGAGCTCATTGGTTTATCGATTGGAGGTGTTATCTCTGCTGCCACGGTGCCTGCGGTTCCTGGTGATGAAGAGGCGAGGTTCTTCGAAGGAAACATCGGTGTGCCAGGTTGTTCTTTGGAATATCGCAAACCGAGTTTCTTCGTGCTGTGTTTTGGCTTGGCTACGTCGATGATATCATTGGCTTCTCGAACCATCTTTGCGTGAGCTGTGTAAGGTGCTTATTCACTTCTGTGTATTCCAATGCCCTTGTCGTTCGCGTTTGAGAGTGGTGGGTCTGATGGACCCCGTACATGTGAATGGGTCGACCTACAGGTGCATGTGTTTCGGTATAACATCGGTTGGATGATGAAGAACCCGAATCGTGACTGGATTTTCGGCCGCGGTCCCAAACTGAAGGGTAACTTGCTCCCGTGGTTGGACCAGTCGCCCACACCCTTTTCGAGGCTCAGAGGGCAGCTGTTGGGCATGATCTCTAGGTCCTTCTCGTTCGAGTTGGCTCGTGGGCAGCAGCTTGTTGTCATAATGGAGCTCCTGTTGGTATTGTTAAGATTGCAGTACCCCATCTTGTATGTAAGGTCATTGGTTCATTATGTTCCTCCATTTCCTGCAGTTGTTCTGGCTTGAAAGTCTGTGCGGCTTCTGGCCTACCATCGCCCCGATCTTCAGCATTCTCAATAGGCTATGGGAAGGTCCAACGGTGGTCGTGGCCAGCAGCAATCCCGAGGACATGCTCAGTGGCCGCCGACGTGGAAACCGAAGCAGCAACAAGATCGTAATCGCGATCGCGACCGTGACAGAGACAGCCGCAAGAAGAAGCATCGTTCCAGCAGTTCGAGCAGCTCGGACACAGAGACGCGCGTGGCTGTCGCCGAAAACTTCCTTATCAAACACAGCAAGTGCTACAGCAAGCTCGTGAAGTCGGAGGAGGAGAGCGCCCGCCTCAAGGAGTAGGTACGAGAGGCAGGGCAAGATCATCGCCGATGCGATCGTGCCGCAGCTTCCGGCCGCCATCGCGACCCATGCGGTTCCAGCGGGTGCTCTTCCTGCTAAGCCTCCTGGTGCTGGTGGCGCACAACCCGTAGGCGCTGCCGCGCTGCCGGCGCCTGCCTTCCCACCCGCACGGCGCCTGCCTTCCCGAGCGTCGGGCAGGTGATGCCTCAGCGGGCGGAGGCCGCGCAAACAACGCTCTCAGCACCCCAGCGGGCGTACATCGTCGCCGAGTGTGGCAACATCTTCCAACTGGAGAACGGGGCATTCGACGAGCTTAAGAAGGTGCTCAACAAGAAGTTGCTCAATGTAAAGCATCAGGGGATGGCAGCCCCCAGGCCGAAAGACAAGCTCATCGAGGTGCTCTTCGAGGTTGTGGCGAAGATGGCCTAAAAGCTGTTTGCCCCGGTGGTGTATATCTACCGCGTGATTGTCTTCACTGTGAAGCTGTTCTACTTGCTTGTGTTCATTGGCGTTGTCTTTTATCTCGGGTATTGCTATGGGCACTGGGTAGCAAAGTGGGAGCTGTACGTGACAGTGCGCGACTTCGCTTTCTAGAGTGTGGGGTCCATGTTGGTGTCATATTTCACTGGTGGGTCAATGCCGATAAGAGCCGCGGGCATGGCAGCAATCAGTAGTGCCGATTCTGTCTTCAGCAGTGGTGGAGATCAATAGATTTGGGGCCGCATTTTGCAGGCCATCGATGGCAGGTAGCAAGCAGCTGGGCATTCGGGCGCTCGTGATTCTCAAAGACCTCTGCCAGAAGAATGCTGCCCTCGTCTCTGTTGCAGCTCCCTGAAGGGCCATCATCTCTGTAGCTCCCTCGGCTCGGCAGCTTATGCGGGCACAGACGCTCAACCGTACCAGGCTGGGTCTCACGCGATCCAGAAATTTCACTGATGGAGTCTGGCGGAGTTCGGCAGTGAACAAGCGACCTCAAATCATCATCATCACCATCATCAGCATCATCATCAGCATCATCATCGGCATCATCATCAGCATCATCATCAGCATCATCATAAGCATCATCATAAGCAGCAGCATCATCAGCTTCAGCATCATCACCATCAGCATCATCATCATCAGCAGAAGCATCATCATCATGACTAGCATCATCGTCAGCATCAGCATGAGCATCCTTATCAACATCACCATCAAAATGATCCAGACCCTCGTCTTCAGTCTCATCCTCCTCCTCGTCTTCATCATGATCATCAGCATCAGCGTCAGCACCGTCGTCGTCATCGTCGTCATCATCAGCATCAGCATCAACATCATCACCATAATCAGCATCATCATCATCAGCATCACCATCACCATCATCATCATCAGCATCATCATCAGCATCATCATCATCATAATTAGCATCGTCATCATCATCGATATTAGCATCAGCACCATCATCAGCATCGTGATCATCATGATCATCATCAACATCAGTATCATCATCACCAGCATCAGCATCGTGAGCATCAGCATCATCATCCATAGCCTCATCATCATCAACATCATCCTGCTCCCGCTCGTCGTCCTTCTCCGCCGCATCCTTCCCCCATCTTTCTCCTCCTGTCTTTCTCCTCCTCTTCCTCCCCACCCTCCTCCCTCGTCCTCCGACATTAACACTTACGCATGTTGAACACTTCTCTCCTCTCTCCCCTGATACGGTCTTTAATGCCCCCCGGCATTCCTGCATTGCTATCACGTTCTCACCGACGTACGCACAGAAGGAGAGAACGAGAAAGAGAGAGAGAGAGAGATAGAAAAAAAAGAGAGAGAGAGAGAGAGAGAGAAAATACACACCCGCACACACACACACACAAACATTCAGAAGCACACGCACACATTAATGACATCATGTGATGTTCGATCGATATTGCTCGTTGTACAGTAAGAACTTGTCCAGCCCGTCCGAAACTGTGGCATGGCCGCAACGTTGGCCACATTCTTGCATCAGCAAACGTAGCGTTCCCGCTAAAGCGTTTTCAACGCTCCAGGAGTTCCATTGAGCTTCCGTCCAATGGAACGACGCCCTCGACCCAGCGCTGGCCGTGCAGTCGTGCATAAGCAAAAATGCACCTGTAGTGTAGCGATTGACAGATGCGTGAATTTCCTTGGAGTCACCGTCTGACGGAAAGGGAGTGTTGCCACCGCGCTGGCCGTAGTCAAGACGCTGAAAAAAAGTAACTGCTCGGGTTCGGAATGGGTTCGCTGCTGCGTAGGTCCTTACACCCTTGTTAGTATAGTGAGCCTCGTGTACACAAATGATTGGGGGCCCAAGAAGAACGTCGTTCTCCAATCAGACTTCTTTGCGGTAGTAACTCTACTCCTAGCTCATCAGCGAAGTGATGTTCCCGTTTTAGCGTGTGCCACATGTCGGGGTAGGGATCGACGTCTTATTCACCGAACTCCATAGAAAGGGATAGGACGGAGGTGCATGACATGATGTCAGATGTGGCGCGAGCGAACCAAGATTGTCCTCCCTCATCCCCCCTCCCCCGATTTCTTTTCGGGGCAATCCCCCATGTGCGTAAGCAGTAACCGTGTGGACACACTGCTCATGGTCCTAAAGGTCCTAAAAGGTCTCCCTCCCCCAGCCCCCCGATGCCTTCCTTCAAGCACACGCCAACATGTATTAGGGGTCCGTGGATCTGGCGCGTGAGCGTCAGGTCCACGGATCGGGGTAAGTACATCTGAAGGGGCCCCAAGACACACAAATAAATACACACAAATACAAATATTCCCAATATTGTCCCATAGTTTCTGGGTTTCTGTCTTCCCCCCCACTTCCCATATTTTCCCATATGTTCATGGGAATCGACGATTAATTGTGTCTGTGTTTTTTCCCCTCCAGAGTAGGTACATCCCGAATCATGCAGCCCGTGCCGCCGGAATCGGCGATGAAAGGCGGGGATTCTGGACGGAAGCGAGACCCGCTGCTATTCCACGCGCCCTCATCCATGCTTGCGCTTCCATGACTCCTCCCCTTCCTCCCTCCGAAGGGGGAGCATTAGGGGGGACTGCTCGGGGGGGGGGGGAACATCGACCTGGAATCGGCGGTACATCGCCGATAGATCGGCGATATGCCCCCGATGGCGAATCCGCGCGTTCCTGGAAGACGTGGGCTATCAGGCCCCTATCAGCGATGAGTGTGCGATTGAGGGTGGATCGTTCCCACCTGAGCCTGTCCCCCCATTTGGCGGTCGGTGGCAAATCACGGGAGCCTCCCATGCCATCTTGCTGGCCCTTGCGAATCGACGCAAACCGACGCGTATCGACGCTAATCGATGCTACATCGACGCTAATAGACGCTAAGCCGGCGTTTCACCATCGATTACCAAACGCTAGCGGACGCTGATACATTCTAAAAACGGAAGTGCGGGGACACACATGACTCCCATGGTCTGCTACCGAATAACCCAAACTCGGCGGCGCCCGTTCCTCTGAAACATGCTTACGAGCTTCCCCGAACACGCGGAAAACTCCTCCGAAGGCCAGGAAGGGGGTCCGAAAAGCCCCGCCGCCTTCTGAGAGGGCGTGCCCCTTCTCACTTCCCCCCCTCGCTCGCCGCAGGCGAACCAAGGGCTCCCAACTTCGCGCTTCGCGCTGCGCGAAGCGCGAAGTGCGAATAACTTCGCGCTCTCGCGCAACCCCCCCCAAAGGGAGAATAGGAGGACGAGGAGGAGGGGGAGAAGGAACGAGGACCGCGAAGCGCGAAGCGCGAATATCTTCGCGCCCTCGAGGGAGCCCTTGCTCGCCGCAGGCGAACGTTGCCCCCGATCCTCCCCCCCCGTCCTGCAGGTATGCGGCCCGCTGCGCCTGTGACAGCCGCCTCCACCCCGCCGCGGCGCTCGCGGCCGCCTGTGCCACGGGAGCACGGGCCGAGGGCGGGGGCGCAGCCCGTGGGGGCGGCGGGGAGGGGGAGGGGGAGGAGGAGGAGGAGGAGGAGGAGGGAGGAGGAGGGGGAGGAGGAGGAGGAGGGAGGAGGAGGAGGAGGAGCAGGAGGAGGAGGAGGAGGAGGAGGGGGAGGAGGGGGAGAAGGAGGAGGAGGAGGGAGAAGGAGGAAGAGGAGGAGGAGGGCCGGGAGAAGGGAGGGGGATGGGACGCAGAGGGAAGTGCTAGTACTGCGCGTCCTCCTTGCAGGTACGCGTCCGACAATAGCATCCAACATAACAACAGCGCAGCACGTCGCCACTGCAGCGGTATGGCCAGAAAGCGCCCGCCACCGAGTCCCACCAGCCTTTGAGAGCGTGGGTGATTTAGGCGGGGTCCTCTTCCAACCCCCATTTTTCACCTTCGTGGGTGATGTATCATTGTTCCCAATGAATAATCACCCCTTCCAACAAGCGACCAGCAGCCAACCAAGACCAACGACAACCCCCCCCCGCCACCACATGTCAAAAAAACCATACAACATACATTTTGGGGCAAAAGGTTGGATCATAATCGTAAGCCCTGCGAGCGCTGTGTACTGTTTGTTTACAGGGACTTCGGGGGGGGGCCTCATATTGCCTGCTGTGCGCAAGGCGACCACCCCTGACAAAAGAAATGCAAGACGCTGCTTAATCTGGATCACGCGCGGCCACCCCGCACCTACGATCCGTTAGCCTTTGACAAGGACGGCGGGGGTGCTGGCATATTGCCTGCTGCGCGCAGGCCCAGTTGACACCATGATGGCCTTCCCGCCGCGACTGCGCAGTGGTTTTCGACAAGGACGGTGGAAGCCAGCATGTTTCCCGATGTGTGCACATTCTGCGCGCGCCCCGAACGCGGCGCACCTGGCGAGGCTCATGCGGCACACGCGGCGCACGTGGAGCACGCGGCGCATCTGGCGCACCAAGCTTGCCTGGCACGCTGGGGCCCCAGGGGTCACAGGTGTTCCAAGTTTCCAGGGGCGCCTGCCGGGCGCACCGTGCGCCCCTGGCGCGCGCGGCGCGCCTGGCATGTCCGGCACGCGTGGCGCGATCGCCCGAGCGTCGCGCACATAGGGCCTGTGTTGGTTGCCAACAGCTGTCGGCCCATAGACGACCACTGACAATGCTGAGGCCGGGGTGCTACTCATGCGCTGGAAGGGAAGACCAACAAGATCGTATAATGCTACAAAATGGGCCTCTCGCGCGCGCTTGCCGAAATCGTTCGAACGCAATCACGCGCGTGTTGTCGCAGGAATCCTTGACAAAATACGCACCACGTGCACACGCGCGTCGTCGCGCGCGATTGCCGAAATCCTGCAAGAACCCAAGGATTTGCAAAGACGTCAAAACCGAGCGCCCCGAAAGCACTTGAAAACACATGGTTTTGCAACATCCGTTTCTTTGTTTAATATAAAAAACTGCGCCCGCGTTCTTGCAAATTCTCCTAACCACCGGCAGCGCACCATTTACACAACATTCGGCCAAACATGCCTTTCGCGCCGCATGTCGACATCATTCGAACGGCCTTGCGCGCGTGCTGGGGGGCCACGATCCGTGTCAAATAAAACCATACGGGCCGCGCGCGCATGTCGAACTCCCTCCAAAACCTTCATCACCGACGCGAGGACGCCGTCATCGTCGTCGGCGTGATCAGCATCGGCGCCGTCACTGGCCGTGCCGTCGCCGTTGTCAGCATCGTCACCAGCGTCGCTACTATCATCATCGTGTCTACCATTGCCGACGTTGCCATGATACCGCGCCCGCCCAGGTGGCCGACTCGCACTGAAGTGCCCGCTGGGAAGTGCCCAAGGGTCAGCGTCACCGCGGCCACGCTGGTCGCGCCGCACTGCGCGCGCGAGCATGCGCGGGCTAGCGCGGCCGCAGAGATGCACCAGCCAACACCAAGCATTCATCGCAATCGCCGCCGCATGCGTTTTGCAAAACAAGTTGCGGGTGGGTGGGTGGGATGATTGCGCGAGCAGTGGAGTTGACAACTGCGAGTTCCACCAGTGAGCTGCACCACACATATTGCACCACATAGCTTGCACAACATGTATTGCACATGGCACAACATAAATTGCACCACGTATGATGCACCACAGCGATTGCCTCACATCAATTGTACCACCTAGATTGCTCCACATACATTGCACCAGCTATATTGCTTGAAACACACTGCTTGGGGTCCACGTTAGCTAACATGTCCCTCAGGTTTTGGTCCATTTTTGGTTTCAGCCAGGGGGGGACCCTAATTGGACAACCCCCACTTATTTGATCCAGCTCATCCAAGATGGCCCCAAGATAGTCTCCAAGGCTCCCGAGTGCCCCCAAAGGACCCAAAGAGGCACCCAAGAGGCCCCCAAGAGGCCCCCAAGAGACCCCCAAGAGACCCCCAAGAGAACCCAAAGAGGCCACAAGGGGCTCCCCCGAGGCACCCAAAACGCTCGAAGAGGCCCGCGGGACCGAGAAGAGGCCCCCTAGACGCCCTAAGAGAACTCCAAGAAGCTCTCGAGAGATATCCGAAGCGACTCGGAGAGGTATCCAAGAGGCTTGTGGCCTTTCTGCTCGCCGTCCTCCTCCCTTCTTCTTCCTCCTCCTTCTCCTCCTCCTCCTCATCCTCATCCTCATCCTCATCCACATCCTCCGCCTCCTCCTCCTCCTACTCCTCCTCCTCCTCCTCATCCTCATCCTCATCCTCATCCTCCTCCACATCCTCCGCCTCCTCCACACCTCCTCTCTCCTCCACACTTCCCACCCTACTCCCCCTCCTTCCTCCCCTCCTCCGATTACTCCTGCATCCTCCACCTCTTGGAGCATGACGGCCTTCCCAGCTTTGTATTCCACTGCATGCTTCTCCACATCCCCGATCAGGGCAACTCGCCTTGGCACCGTTTCTGGATGGACAGGTGGGGTTACGAGAAAGCGTCTTGAATATATACACTGCGACGCACACATACTATAAGTATGTTTGCAAGGGCTCCCAATTTCGCGATTCGCGCTGCGCGAAGCGCGAAGTGCGAATAACTTCGCGCTCCCGCGCCGCCTACCAGGGGAGAAGGAGAGGACGAAGAGGAATCGGAGCCGAACCGCGAAGCGCGAAGCGCGAATAACTTCGCGCCCTCGAAGGCGCCCTTGGTTTGGGTGACGCCGAGGGGAGGGCAGCGGGGAGGAGGGAGGAAGCAACGTTTGCGCCAGCGCCTGGCGGCCTTCCTGCCTCGAGATGCGTCTCAGCAGCTGCGCCTCGCCGAGGGGCGTTGGGAGGTGGCCAGATCGTCCCGAACGGCACCCGGAGATCCACGCTGTGACCCGAGACACCGGTCGACGAGGATCACCGGGAGGACCGGCTCTCAGGGGGGGGGTCTCGAGCTCGCGTGGGCGGTACATCGCCGACAGAGATCGGCGGCAGGCTCCCGACAGCAAAAGCGCACGCTCATGGGAGGGGCTGGGTACCGGGCCCCCGTCGGCGATCCATGGACGAGTGGGGGCCGAGGCATCCCCCAAGGGCCTCCAGGTGATCGAACGATCGAGTCTTGGGTCGGTCTGTCTCGGTGGGCAGGGTCGTTGCAAGTGCTCCGATGAGCGAATAGGTGCTTGCCTGTCGATCTGCCGGCGAGTGAAGCATCGACTCCCGTCGAATATTGGCTATGAACTGGAGGCTGTCATCGGCTTCACGCAGGAGTGACCCTAGGCAAGAGTAACCTTTGGTGCGCGGCTGTCGGGGGGCGCGGGGGGGGGGGGGGCCAAACCCGAGCGCGCAAGCCGCTGCTATCGCATCGCGTTCGGCCATCTGGAGACCCCGGTGTGCCCGCACCGAAGGTCACTCCGGCGAGAGGTTACTCTTACGTGTTGCCGATGTTAGCTCTGGGAATTCCGAGTAGGGGGGTTCATCAACAAAAGATGCCCCCCTCCCAAGTATTGCTATTCCCCTGACCTCTCCCACGTCTGCTACGCCAGCCTGGCGTCAAGAGAATCGAGAGAAGGACCGGACGAGATGATGAGGGGAACGGAGGGAGTGGGTGCGCAACGGGAGGTACAGGGGGGAAGAGAAACAAGGGAGTGGAAACCAGAGCGTCATCGCCGTCGTCGTTATCGCCGTCCCCGTCGTCGTCGTCGCTGTCGTCGTCGTCCCCCTTCAGGGTCGGCGGCACTGGCCGTAAGGCCTTCGCAATAAAGGCCGCATGCACACGTTTGTGAATGCGGCGGCAGGCTTCTCTGGCCCTTCGGAGAGGAAAGCGCCAGGAGGCGAAGAGGAGGCGAGGTGCGACTCGGCCGACGAAGTACTCCCGCCTAGAAGGAGGCAGGGGGGGAGGAGGCACACACGGGGGAAAGCGAGGGAGACGCCATGCGGTCAAGAGGACGAGGCCCTATCGGGAGGGGGCGCAAAAGTAGGGGGCCACATGCGAACCCGACTCCTGCCCCCTCAGAACTCGCGGGGGCTCGGGGCAGGGTTCGCATGTGGACCCCTAGGGAGGGCCGTAATCCAGCCCTGGGCCCGCGAGCCGCGGCCCCGGACCTGGGCCGCAGCGGAGAGGAAGTGGAAGCGAGCGGGGCGGTGCCCGCTGCCGGCCGCGTTCGCGAAACCAGGCGGCCTACGCACGCTAGACCACAACGCGCTGCAAGTTCAAGCACAGCGAGGAAGTACAATCGTTTTTTTCCCCTACCCAGGCTCTGCCTAGAAGGGTTCTTACTCTCTTTGCTTAAAGGGGCCGGGCAGTGGAAATCGCCCCGAGCGGCTCCCCCAGTATCCGCCCCGCGGTTCCCCCAGTTACGTCCCCTTAGCTTAGCGTTGCTCATCTCATCTTATCTTAGCTTAGTTCAAATTAGATTAGCTGGGTTTCATCTTAGCTCAGGCTTATCTTAGCTTAGCTTACCTTCATCTTAGCTTCGCTGAGCTGCAGCATAGCAGAGCAGAGCATTAGCATGGGTGTCATTCCCTACCTAGGCTCTGCCTAGAGGGTGAGCTGAGCTTAGCTTAGCTTAGCATAGCGCAGCGCTGCATTAGCACAGCATAGCATAGCATAATATAGCCAATCATATCATAGCATAGCATAGCATATCATAGCATAGCATCGCGCAGCATGACATAGCATAGCATAAACTAGCATATCATAATATAGCATGGCAAAGCGCAGTTTAACATAGCATAGCATAGCATTGCATAGCACAGCGCAGCATGACGCACCATATCATAACATAGCATAGCATAGCGCAGCATGGCATGGCATATCATAGCATAGCACAACATAGCATAGCATAGCGCAGCCTAGCATGACATAGCATAGCACAGCACAGCATAGCATAGCATAGCAACGGATGCTGCTTTCCTAGGGGCTCCGACTTCTAGGTAGGGTCGCACTGGGGTAATTTCAGAAAGAGAGAGAGAGAGAGAGAGAGAGAGAGAGAAAACAACAAAAAAAACGAAGAAGTACAATCGCAGCGGGTAGAGCACCGTCGGCCCGATTGGAGAGGACCCGCCAGAGGGCACAAGACCCTTCCGAGGGCCATACTGCCACAGGAGGATGTAGAAGGCATGGGTCTCGAAGCACACGTCACGAGGGTACCCTGGACTTGGCAGGGTCGGCCTGCTCGTTAGCCTCGACTGCAGGGTACAACCACGCCAGAGCGCGGCCTCGGAGAAGTACAACCACAGGAGGTGCCACTGTGTGACCAGTCGTCCGCGGCGAAGGAGGCCCGGGCAGAGGGGGGCAAGGGGGAACGAGGGAGCGGCGGTGCTCGCTCCAAGCGGCCTGCGGCCAGCGCGGGGGGGGGAAGACGGAGCAACGGGAGCAGGGAAAGCAAAGTAGCCACAGAGGGATAGATTCACGACAGAAACGGCGTATGTAGATTGACAGAGACAGAAAGAAGAAACACAAAAGGACCCCCCCCGAAAAAGTAAACATGAGGGGCAGGAATGAGGAGAGGATGGGAGGAAGAGAGGGACCTGTAGAGAGAGAGAGAGAGAGATAGAGAAAAGAACAAAACATAAGAGAGACACATGTACAGATGCGTAAATGCATACAGGTTGGAAGGGAGAGACATCAAAAAAAAGGCGTGGGAGAAGAAAGAAAGACAGAGAGTAGAGAGACAGAGGACAGACAAACAAAAACACTTAGGATACATCTATCTATATATATATATATATATATATTGAAAGAACAAACAACAACACAAACCAAACACAACAACAACAAAAAAACGTGCGGCACGCGGGGCACGCGGGCACCCCCCGCGAGGAGCATGAGGTGGCACGAGGTGTAGGAGAGGGAGGGCAGGGAGGAGGAGGAGGAGGAGGAGGAAAAGGGAGGGCAGGGAGGAGAAGGAGGAGGAAGAGGGAGGGCAGGGAGGAGGAGGAGGAGGAGGAAGGTGTGGGAAGAACGCAACGATCTCTGACCCATGCCTGTGCAAAACGGAAGGAATGAGTGAAAGCAGGGAGCAGAGAGGAAGAGGGAGGGAGGAAGAGGAGGAGGAAATAGGTGGAGGAGGAGGGAGGAGAAGGGAGGAGAGAGGAGACGAGAGAGAGGGGAGGAAAAGGGAGGAGGAATGAACAAAAGGGGAAAGAAAGGAGGGAGGAGGAAGAAGGTGCAGGAGGGGAACGGAATTCCCCCCGTTTCGCGACGCGGCTGCATATACAATTCGGGAGAACGCAGAATATAATACCAGCATGCTACGCTTGCCACGCGAGCACCCCGGAAGGCCGCGAGGTCCAGGCGGACGAGGAAGAGAAAGAGGAGGGAGGAAGAGCGAAGAGGTAGATAACACAGGGCGACGGAGGAGGAGGAGGATAACGAGAAGGGGGAGTTGTTTTAACCTCAACGGCTACATGCCCCTGGTCAAGAGCACCAAGGCGAAGGCAGGAATCTGATAGGCCTCCCCCTCTTGTTTCTCTGGGGATGCCTGCCCTTGCACAGGTGTGGCTGTCCGAGGAGGATGGGGAGGGCGAAAGAAGAAGTCGAGGACGGAGGACGGAGGACGGATGAGAAGGAAGTAGGAAACAGGAAGAGGAGGACGAGGACAGGGAAGGCACGAGGAGGAGGGGGGAGGAAAAGACAGGAAGGAATAAGGGGAGCAGAGGAGAAGGAGGAAGGACGAGCACGAGGAGGAGGAAGAGGGGAGGAAGAGAGGAGGAGGCACGAGGAGGAGGAAGGGAGGAGAGAGGAAGAAGGGGATGAGAGAGGAAGAAGGGGAGGAGAGAGGAAGGAAGAAGGAAAGGACAAGGGAGGAAAGGGAGGCCTGCACGGCGTCGTTCACGAGGGATTCCGACACCTCCGGCGCCTCGCCCACCAGGTTGCCAGTGGCCGGGGAATTGACGTCA
>CAUYUJ010015281.1:301405-343039 GCA_963575745.1 Prorocentrum cordatum
GCCTTACTAATGCTCAAGAGGGCCACAACGTCACCCCGCGGTAGCTCCAGGTGGCCACGCCGCCCCCCCCCCCCCAAAAAAAAAAAAAAAAAAAAAAAAACGCCGCCGAGGGGCCCGGCCGACTCAACAACCCAAGGAAAACGCGGGTGCCTCGCCATCTCACGATTTCCCACCAGGTTACCGCAGAGGCTCCAGGCTGGTTTCAGCATCTCCCTTGGAAGGCCACCGATATGCCCAAGAGAACCCATATCAACCCAAAGGCCTACACCTGCCACCCCAAGAGCGCCGAAAGACGTAACCAGTAGTGGCAACCCGATTGGCTCCCAAGGGGCGGGGCTACAGCCCTATCCCACTGATCGGCCATCCTCAAGGTCCCCCGTCACTGGTGTCCTACCTGAGCGCGCGGGCTCCGTCCAAGAGGCTAGCCAACGACGTCAAGATGCAACCGCCCTAGTGCGAAACAAAGGGGGCACGAATACCCAAGACGCATCAACAACAACACAAACTACACACCTCAATATCTACACCCCCTGATCAGCATGCATATCCTCTCTGATCCCCCCTCCCGCCCCATCAAAGTAGCCCCATTCACTCATGCACGTGGCGCCATGCCTGTCCGCGCCATCAGTGACGCGGACATGTATAGCACAACGTTCATGTGTGCCAGCGCCAACTCGCAGTGGAACCGCTCCTGAACGGGATGGCGGGAATACGCGAAGCGCTTATTATATGTACAGATGGGCCGCAAGGGCCTCACCACCCCCTCCTCCTCTATCCAGCGGCGGTACGGGGGGCCTCACTGAGGAAACGTCCCGACCTTGGCCAGCTCCGCCGCCGCCGCCAGCGACGGATGGAGGATCTCCATCGCCACGCCGTCCTCCTTCTGCTTGCTCGCCAGCTCCTTGCTGACGTCGAGCCGCAGCGCCATCTTGTCGTCCGAAGTCGGCTTCGCGATCGACAAGAACTGCTTGGAACGCCTGATCAGCACATACTCAAGATCGGTCCTGGTGCCGTCCCTTAGCAGCGCTGGCACGTCGCGGGCATCCCAATCCCACTGGAAGAAACTCTTGACCGCCTGCATGTGCCCCCACTCCTGTAGGTGAGGGGAGTGCCTGTCACCATCATTCCTCCTCGCGCCCCCCCCCCCCCCCCCCCCCCCCCCCATGCCACCGCGCCCTCTCTGTCAGGGGGGGGAGGGGGGGGGGGGCGGAGGCCGGGGGCGAGGGCATGGAGGAATGACGGGACAGGGGCCGCAAGGGATCCCACGTCCTTGAGCGGCGGCGCTCGGCCCGAGGAGCGATGGAGAAGGATTAGGGGTGGGCGACGAGCAGGGGGAGAGGGGGAGGGAGGAGGGTAGGGTGGAGGAGGACGAGGAGAAGGAGATGGGAGGAGGAGGGCAACGAGGAGTAGAACGAGAAGCAAAAGGTGGCGAAGAGGAAGGAAGGGAGGGAAGGCGGGGGGGAAGAGGCGAGGGAGCGATGGGGGAGGGAGCGAAGAGGGGGGAGGGACGAGGGATGGTGAAAGCAGCGACTTCGATGACGAGGACGGCAGGGTTAGGAGGTGAGGGCGCCTCCCGAACATGTCCTGCCGCCTCGCCCATCATCATCTCCTCCCCCCCCCCCCCCGTCCTCATCCGTCCCCCCTCCCCCTCGTGCTTCCTCCACTGCCTCCCTATGCTACCTCATCCCTCCCTCCTTCTACCTCTCCTTCTCCTTCTACCTCTCCTACCGCCGTGGTTCAACTGCCCCTGAAGTCCTTCTTGAGATTCTCGAGGTACTCCACGAAGCGCTTGCCATCGAACGTGAACAAGCTATCCTCTGCAACGGCGATGAGGTCCTTCAAGTCGGCCTCGGGGCTGCACTCTGCACTCCACGATGCCCCATCAGACGCGCCCTTCGCGATTGGCTGGAACTCCTGAATGGCCTTCCCGATGGTGCGCAAAGCGCCGTTCGTGATCAGCTCTCGGGTCTCATTCAAAGCAAAGTTCAAGTCGGACGAGATGGCGTCCGCCCTGGCACACACTTGCATCAGCTCCCCCGTCTTATTGGAGACCGCCGAGAGCGCATCGAACGACTCAACCAACTTGTTCGTAGCACGCTTGAGGTCGGTGAGCTTCTCCTTGCCTGAGCCGGCTTGCCAGCGGACGCGCACATCACCTGCCAAAGCTAGCCGAGACTGCTGAGCTGACACCGCCGCCTCGATCGCCTTCAACGTCATCACTGCATCAGACGCGCCCTTCGGCATAGGATCCATCACCTTCAGGAGCTGCTCCATGCAAGACAGGATGTTCTTTTTAGGCTCGCTCCACTGCTCTGTTGGGTTATCGGCCAACGTGCGAACCATCTTCTCGAATGCTGGACTGAAGGCGCCCTGGGCTGCAAGCCTAGTGGTGATCGAGGTGTGGCCCATGCTCGTGAACTGCTTCACGAACTCCTGGAAGACAGCCACGTTCGCGCCGTTCTGCAGGGAGATAGTTTCGTCGACAACCTCAAGGGCCGCAACGCTGTTACACGCGGCCATGAACGACCCCTTCAGCAACACCTCCTTTGCCGTCGCGATCGCGTTGTTCAAGCTGTCCTTCGCCCAATGCCACTCCTGAACGCCAACTGGGTTGGTTCCAATAAGCGCCTCAACCATGCTACCACACGAATCTGTCAACTGGATGTCTGGGGCGGCACTGTTCTTCGCCAGCACCTGGTTAACGATATCCCTGACAACGCACCCAATTGAACGACGAAGGTCATGAGTGATATCAGCAGGCCCGTTCACGAGCACAGGCGCACTAGTCTTGATGGCTACCACAGCCTTCCCAATGAACTCGGACACGTGATCTGCCGTCACTGGCATGCGAAGGCTATCAAAGATAGATGACGCAGTGTTCTTCCACACGGTGGTATCCTTGAACGTCTTGACAACGTTCGACCACTGGGTGGCAGCCTGCTGGTTCATCGCGGTGTACTTGAAGAACATTGCCTGGACGCAAACCTCGGGCCGTTCACCGTCTGGATCGAAAGGAGATCCCAACTTGTCAGCCGCGGAGTCGTCGGCGAGGGTCAGGGCCAGCTGCAACCCCTCCTGCAAGTCCATAAGGGCGTCGGCGTAGATCTCCTCGTCGCTGAAGGCCTCCAGCTCCTGAGTCAAGACTTCACTACACAGAGATATCGTAGAAACGGCGTCGCCTGAGGTTACTTCCGAGGTGCCGTCGAGAGCCCGGGAGACGCGCTGCAAGATCAAGTCATTGAACATCACCTCGTTGAACTTGTTGAGCTTCTCGGCGGGAGAGCCGTCGAGGGCCATGAGGTCCACGCGCTTCATGGTGAACTCAAACCTCGGATGCACCAGGCGATTGATTTTGAAGTACTCTGCCATGTCATGCACCAAGTTCTTCGCGTAGGATCTGCTCGCGTGCACGCACGCACCTCCGAGCGCGCAGCTTGCCGCGCATGTCCGAAGGGAACGGGCGATCCTTCAGCGCCGCACCCACAGTATCAAGCGCTTGGAAAAGAACCTCATCGTCCGCGGCATTGAAGTACTCTACCTCGGAGGTAAGCACGCGCACCTGCTCGCGCACAGTAAGGAGATTATTGATTTCGTCGACGTCCTTGGTCAACCCCTTGCTTTTCATCCTGTCCCTGCGCGATTCCGCATGGGTCTCCTCTCGCCCGAGACTCTTCTGGCGCAGCAATCTCATCGCATCCAGTTTCCATAGCCAGTAGACCGTCGACTTGCGGAGGCCCTTGTCGTTGCTACCGTCGAAAGCCGAACCTTTTTGCCCTGCTGCAGCATGTCCATGAACCAAGGGCCCGATGTTCCAGAAGACGATGCACCAGCGTTGAAGGACACAGTGGATTTCGCACCCTTCTTGGCGGAGTTGTCCTCTGAAGATGAATGCACATTAGAAGTCATAGCTTAAGATTCCTTTCCGCGTTCTCGGAATGATTCCCCCCGCCGCCCGATACAAGGAGTTGGACCTACCTTGGGGGCGCGGGGAAACGACAATGAGAACGTCGAAGGGAATCGAACGGGGAGGCACCGAACAGAAGGGGCTGACGTTCTAGGCGCATGCATCGGACCACGGACCGTTGCAAACGTTCAAACTTGAATTGGAAAATCACTCCTCACTGTCCTCACGCTGCCCCTCCTCCTTTTCCTTCTCCTCCTCCTTCCCCCTCCTCCTTAAGCCCCTCGGCCCCCCTCGTTCTCCTCCCCCCTCCTTCCCCTCGGGCCGGTTAGAAGAACCAAGCCGATGTCCATGTGGTTCACGACGCTGCCGCACACCACGGTGCCCGTGCCGTCGTCGCTGTCGTCGCTGTCGTTGACCGTCTCTGTGCCGATCTGCAACGCCTTGTGGGCCTCGTCGCGGTCGGTCTGGTTGGCAGCCCCCATCTCCTTGAGCTCCGCCAGCGTGAAGAAGCCCTGGCCACTCATGATGTCACTGATGCCAGTCGGGTCCTCGCTCCTTGCCGCCTTCAACGCCAAATTGACCTGCTCTACGGCGAAAGCATCGTCTTCCCGAAGAAAATGGTCAATATTCTCGATGTCCAACGTCCCGTGCATCTTGAACTTCCTGTACGGTTGGCTCTCGTCTTTCACTGGAAACCCGCGCACCTTCTGACCATCCTCGTTGACGCCCAGCACGCTCTTCACATTCAAATCCGAGGGGCGGTCGTTCGGGAAGAGCTTGTCCCAATCAGGCTTCGTCAAGAACAAGCCCTCGCGGAACACCATGATGCCAGTTCTCTTGATACTCGAAACCCCTGCAGGGTGGCAGGCGTGGAGGTTAGGCGTCTTGCCTGCCCGATTCATCCTCATGGCCTCCAGGATCTTGGGGCCGAGGGTCTCGTTCTTCTTCGCAAGGTCGGTGAACTCTGTCCACGTTAGCCAATGCATGTGCTCATTCTGAAACACCACACAGTCATCGCACTGAACGCCAACGGGCTCCTGCTTCGGGCTCTCCCCGCGTTTGGCAGCCTTCGGGATGGCGCATGCGGCCCACTGCACAGCGTTGCCATCACTGTCAACTTTAAGGGGCTTGGAAAACCAATACTCGCAAACAAAAAATATCCTTACTACCCTCCTCTCCTCCACTATCCTGCCTATCCCCCCCCCCACCACCACCACTCCCCACCCCTCGCCATCCGCGGAGGGGGGGGGGGCGTCGGAAGATCGCGAGGTCGGTTGGAGCGAACCGCATGGGAGGGGCGCGAGCAGAGGAGAGGGTGGATGTCGGAGTGAGGAGGTCGAAGAGCACATGAGGAGATGATGGGGAGGAGTTGGCAGTGGACGGTAAGTTTGCGCTGCTGGGACCTCGCTCGCCTTGCGCCCGCAGCACTCGCGCGGCCCGAGCTTCGGCGCCTTCGGAGGCGGCGCCTCCGATGACTCACCAGCGGGAGCGGCAGACCTGCGCTTGCCACCGCCCATGGTGGCAGCCTGGTCGCGCTGGGACGCGGCGACGCCCTCAGCGTCGCAAGCCAAACAGCCTTGAACAAAACAGCAGATGCGGCAGCTTTGCGTAGCAATGGTAGCATAGCGCGGGCCTATGTCCGCGCACCCCTCACTCGATCTGTGCCAACGCACGCGCTCACCTTCGGGACTTTAAAGTAAAGATGAGAGGCGGAGGAGGGGGGGACGGGCGGGGAGGAGCAGGAACGCAGGCCGTTGGCCGTTGACCCAAGGACGCAAGCCAATAGTCAACGCATGCGCCACCCAATCAAGCAGCCAACCACTGGACCTGCCAGCCAGTCAACCAACCATCCAACAATCGAGCTGTCTGAAAACATCAAGCCACAAGGCCTAGGAGCCCTATGAGCCCCACGGAACCCTTGAGCGCCTCGGGGCTCGCGCTGCCCTAAGACACCCTACAGCCCAAGAGACCGAAACGAGCCAAGAGGGCCCCATGGCAAGGCCAACGCTGGGTGCGATGACGAAGTGGGCCCAAAGGGTGAGGCCAACAGTGGAACTAAGCGCCGGCTGGAATGCGGCAGCCTCAATGGGGGCGGGGGCGAACAGAATGCGAACGCGGTGAGACCACTGCTACCCCACTACTTTCATTCAATAGCTGCGACTCTACATCTGATGATTCCAAATTCCGCATCCCCCCAAACCTCAGACCATTTTGATCCGAAACACACCAGACCCGGGGCTGCCGAGGCTGGCATGTCCAAGCATCATTTTTTCAAAGCAACCTGGCGGCAACCTCCTGGGAGCTAGGCCCATGGACCCTCGAGGAAGAACGAGCAAAGGGCATGCAGGACAAACCATTCAAGAAACAGCACATGGCCTGAGGAAGGAGAATTAGCCTCGACCGTGGAAGCACCCCCTTGAACTACATGCCCCTCCTTGAACTAAATGCGCTGGATCGCGCAACACAAGCCCTGGGCAAAACTAGATCCAATGGAAGCCAGATGTCAACGAGATCCGCGCGCAGGAAAGGAGCAGGCCCCACCCCACCCCCATGCCCCAGCCACAGTCGCTCCCCTCGGCGTAGTGGCCATCATGGGCGTGCCCTCCCTGCGCGAGACACCCTGGCGGCGCGCCAACTTCGCTGGCCCCCCCGCTCTCTCCCTCGCTCGCTCCCTCTCGGGCCCCTCCCGCGTGCTGTCCTACCCTTCGTTTCCTATGTGTCCGCCCCGCCCGCGCCATCGCGTTCCTCCTGCTCCTCCTGTTCAGCGTCATCCTCTCGTCTTCTTCTCGCCCTCCTCTCGGGTCTACTCCTCTCCTGGCTCCTCGCCCCCCCCCCCCCCCCCCCCCCCCTCCCTCATCGCTGCCGCACTCTCACCTCCGAAGGGGGTAGAGGCTGAAACAAAGCTCGCGAGAGCGCCAGCGCAACCGCCTCAGGAAACGCACGATATCAGGCACGCTGCAGGGGAGCGACAGGAGGGGCACGATGAAGGCAGGCGCGAGGGAGGGGGTGGAGGGGAAGGAGGAGAGTTAGACGGAGCAGGACTGAGGGAGGGCGCAATGGGGAGGCCGCTGAGGAGCGAAGAGAAGAAGATAGAGCGGGGGGTGAGTGAGGGGGCACGCGGCCTATCGTGATTAACATGGTGCAACTAACATGATGTCATTGACTACCGTGATTGACAAGATGCAATTAACTGCCGTCCAAAGGTCACGGGATAACAGGTGACAGGGCTAACACGGCTAACAGGGGACAGAGCTAACAGGCTGACAGGGCTAACAAGTGACAGGCCCCCCGAGACCGTCACGGGCTAACAGGTGACAGGGCCAACAGGTGACAGGGCTAACAGGCGACAGGGCTAACAAGGCTAACATGTGACAGGGCTAACAGGCTGACAGGGCTAACAAGTGACAGGGTCCCCGAGACCGTCACTGGCTAACACGTGACAGGGCTAACAGGTGACAGAGCTAACAAGTGACAGCTAACAGGGCTAACAGGTGACAGCTAACAGGTGACAGCTAACAGGTGACAGCTAACAAGTGACAGCTAACAGGTGACAGCTAACAGGTGACAGCTGGCAGGTGACAGCTAACAGGTGACAGCTAGCAGGGTTAACAGGTGACAGCTAACAGGTGGCAGCTGACAGGGCTAATATGTGACAGCTAACAGGTGACAGTTAACAGGGCTGGCAAGTGACAGCTAACAGGTGACAGCTAGCAGGGCGAACAAGGCTAACAGGTGACAGCTAACGCGGAATGCGACGTACGACGAAACTGAAGACCGAGGAGCGAGGGAAGAGGATAATGGGAAGAAGATGATGTGGGATCAGTTCTCAACCACCCTATCTACTGCGGAAAGCTGCCAGCTTGGCTAGACCCTGCAATGCCGACCTATGCTCTAGACGCTTGAAGTGCGCAGGCTGCAGACTCGCGCCTGTGACGAGCCTCATCCTTCTTCTCAACCTCCATGCCCACCCTCCCCCACATTACTACTCCCCCCCCCCCTGTTCTGCATGATCACCCTCCCTCCCCCTCTACTGTTCTGCATGATCACCCTCCCTCCCCCTCTACTCAGTCTTCCACCATCCACCTACTCAGCGCACCGCATTGAAGGCATTGCATGTTTGCCGTTATGATACCCGTGCTACCAGATGATCAAACGCATCCTTCAACTCCGCCAGGGCCATCGATGCAAGGACCAGGAGGTCGCGGTTATTCTTACTCCCGAAGACGTTACACATCGGTCCCACCTCCAAGTTCGCACACGCCGTGGTGCACAACCCCGAGGCTTTGGATACAACATCCTTGAGCTCCAACCTGAGGCAAATGCGGCGCAACAGCTGCGTTCGCTTCCAAACCCGCCCCTATGCCTCAACAACACGGTTTACCAACGGTGCCAAGAGACAAACTGACTTACACCACGTCCTGCAAAATGCCGCCGCCCCCGCCCTCTCGGAAACCACGTAATGATCAACAACGGCCCGGGCCATCGCCAACAGTGGGCGGGGAGCCTAAACACGGCTCGGAGGCAGGGGGCTGGAGGCGAAGTCAGACATGAGCGCGTTGGATGTGACCTGGTCTCAGTCAATCTCCGCATCGGCCTCGGTCGGCTTCAACTTCGACCTTGGAGGTCGAGTTCAAGTAGGCCGAGGTCGACGCGACGAACGCTTGAGGCCACCTTGCACCCAAGCCGCCACTGCTTCTGGGAAAGCCCGAGGTGCTGCCCACCAAGCAAGCGGTCCGCCTCGACGCCATACTCCAGAATGTCATCGCCCTTCGTGCCGATCATGGCGTGCGCTGCGAGCCTCACCTTATCCGTGAACTTACACTTGTTCGGCGATTCGCCCGACGACCCGCCGTGCTCGGTCAGATCAATGGGCGAACCAACGGTACCAGAGTACACTGGCTGCAGCTCGGGCGCCTCAGACGTGAGTTCCGTCTTCGGATCTGGCTTCGACCTTCTTGGGCGTCTTGCTCTTCACGCCAATGAGGCCCCACAGGTCCAGGTCAGCGAACTCATCCTCCAGTCCATCTGAGTACCCGAAGGAGTCGCAACCTTGCTGGGTCTCCTCATCATGGGAGCGTGGCAAGCCCACACGACCTTCAGGGTTGCTGCCCCCTTTGCATTTCATGATCTTGCTGGTAACCTTGTCGCGCGGACAAGGCCTCTTCTTGCCGCCATGAGGTTGCGCTGGCGATGCCATCTTCTCGATCAGCGAGGTCTCTGAATCTGTCCAGCCGATCTCAACATTGATCGAGATGGGTCGGCCGCACTCGGAGACCTCGCATTAAGCACGCGGCAAGTGGTGAGCAGCCGAGAGAGGCAAACTTCCAGAGGCCAGAACGATATAAATGTTTGGGCCAACACGGCAATGGGGGCACGTCTGCGCGACGATCCTCAGCACTTGTGGCACTCGCCACCTCTCAATCGCAAGGGGCCCCAAATGGCCAGGATATCGCGCGAACTCGCGCCTGCCTTCGCGCGCCCTCACACGGATCGCGCCCGCATGCCCTAAGTGCGCACGCAGACGCATGCGATAGCAGCGTTCGCATGCGCACTCTGCACAAATTCTGCATGCATCTCGCTCGCTGGAATTACCCCACCTCCCCGAGAGACCCACCGAACCACGCGATAGCAAAGCTCGAACGCGAGCACGCACCTACTGCGGCGCCCCATTTGGGGGGCGCGCGGCCAACATGAAGAACTCTATCGGCGGCACGGGCTATCAATTTAGCATGCGCACAAGCCTATTCCAACCATCCCTCGCAACAGACGACTGCCACCGATACGAATGGCGGCGCATGTTCGCCCGACGCGTTCCCATAAAAATGGCACGCGCATTTCATTGTACCAGGGTCGGGCCCCTCACCAAAATATTGCCTATTGTGCTGAGGCATGTGGAATAAGCTTAAAGAGTAAGAGAAGAAACGACGGAGCAGGCGGGCGCGGTACCTATCGGGCCGAACGGAAACCAAGAAGCCACTACGACAGCGGCGAACGCAGCCCAAGGGACCTCACCCACCCAGCCCGCCCCAACGTCAATGCTTTGAGCTGTACCCTCCAGAACACCCATGGGTCTGGGCCATTGAAGGCACGTGGCGGGCACTTCGGCGCCCGACCACTGCCCTCCACTCCAAGGCGAGAGCAGCCCAGGGCTGCATGAACAGAGAACGCATCACCCTGTTGGCCATCACATTCGCAATCTGCCCAATCCTCGTTCTCCACATCCGATGCCGCTCTCCCCTGCCCCATCCCCCTCCTCGCAATCGTCATCGGCATTCTCATCCTCGCCCCCCCCCCCCCCTCCCCCTCCATCCTATCCCCCCTCTCCCACGTTCCCCCCCCCCCCCCCCCCCCCCCGCCACCACCTGGACAGGCAGGCGGGCGAAGCCAAAGAGGCGGCGAGCGCAGCGATCCTCGGGAAAGACATGCACCCGATGGCCACCTCCGAGGACAGCAACTGCGACATCCAAACCTCCGCGGCGGAATAAGCCCGTGACTTCTTACTTGTTAAGAAGTCGCGGGCTTGTCCAAATGATGCGCATCAAGCTTGAATGTTTGAGGAGGAAGCTGGGTCTGGCGATAAAGGGGGAGAAGGAAAGAGAAGGAGAGAGGGGTGATAAGGTTAAGACAGACAAAGAACTGAACCCTCTGAGTTGGCACCGTCGGTGCCATGCCATCGAAAAACGCCGACTACACCATCGGGCCACCGATTACGCCATCCGGAAACAAAGCGCGCTGCGTGGATGACGGAGGAAGGCGCACCACGATGGAAACATGCATACACATTGAGGTCGACGATCACAGTCGGCTGGGAGTCACCCAGTCCTCCTCCTTCTCTTCCTCACCATCATCCTTCACACTCCTCCTCCTGCTCCTCTTGCTCTTCCCATCCTCCTTCTCCACCCTCGTCGCCCTGCTCCTCCACCATCCTCCTCCTCTTCTTCCTCCTGCCTCCTTCAGCCTCCTCGATCTCAACCCTCCTCCACCTTATTTTTCTTCCTCTTCCTACAGCCTCCTCCCGTCCTCAACCCTCCCCCCCCCTCCTCCTCCCCCCTGTCCTCATCCTGTCCTTCCTTCTGTGGTCTCCAGGAAGGAGGCTCCCGCTCGCAATGTGGAATCGTGCTGTTTGCGCTGCTGCTGACGGGTTGGCGGTCGTCAGCCCCCAAAGCACTGCCGCTGACTGCAACGCGCGGCTGCGATGACGAAACTGATTATGCTGACGCGTCTACTTGCTGACTGCCCTCTTTGCTACTGGTGGACCTCCCACATGGAATGGCATGGCGCGTGCCCACATGGCATGACATGGCATGACATGAGATGCGTGGGTGTGCGGTGCCCACATGCATGCGCATGGACATGCCGTGTCATAATGTAGTGGACTACAATATGTACATTACTTTAATATGTGAACATACTTCGCATGATGCTCCGCGTGGCAAGAACTACCTAACGAATGCGCGTGCTGTTTGGACATCGCAACGCACAGTAACACACGCGCGCATAACACAATGCACCGCGCTTGCTCCTCCTACCCCCCCCCCCCCCCCCCCCCCCCCCCGGGCACGCGCAACCGAACGCCGAAAGTACGTGATGGATGTAACGCGCGATCTCTGATGAATACACAGAAACACACGCGTTCTGACTACAATTGAGCACGGGGTTCCGTTGCATGCGCTTACCCCGAAACAGCGGGAAAGTGAGCCACCGCGCCGCCACCCCTGCCAGAAGGAGGCGAGCGGCAGACGCAACGACTCGACCGCGAGGATTAGTAAACCTTGAAAACCTTAAGAAACCCTTCCGCGCTGCGATTGAACACCGCCGACGATAGCCCAAGAGAGTCCACGGCGCCGAAGAAGGAACCATCAAGTCAGGAACATATATATGATGAAAACACGGCAATGCGAAAAAAACACTGGACACCAACGGCTTTCATTTTTTTTGCGCGTTGCATGCTCCTTACCACACAAGCACGACGGCCCCCAGAGGCCCCGCCATGCTTCGAGAGCCCGAACCCCAACACGATAGATTGACGACAGCGCGCGAGAAGAGTTCATTGGACGCGCGCCGCAGCGCGCCGCAAGACACTCCTAAAAAACCGCACGCGCGTTTAGAAACCTACAGCCGCACGCCCCCCTCCCGCCCTGCACCCCCCCCCCTCCTTCTCGCCAGACGCTAACGCCAGAAGGCGTAGAAACAACGCAGCGACCTACGCGCTCCTCTCCAAGGCCACCACCTGTTCCTCCATCACCTAGGCGCTCGCGTTTGCTCGACAGGATAAGCAACGCAGCGCAATGCACTCGATTGCAGCAGGCTGAGCACTACGCGCGGGGGGGCCATCGAGGGCCACCCGCCGCCCGATGCCCCAGAATAACACCCAGCCTGCTTCGGCACTACGAGGCGCCCCTGAAATAGGACAGGCGACGGCGCCCCACCAGAAGGCATCAAGTAGATTCGGCGCAGCCCGAACAGCAATCCAAAGAACCCTGCACTCAGCCCTCAGAGCAAACCATTCTCCCGAAATTGCGACCTCATTTTGCCGACTCCCCTTACCTTTTTACCGAACAGCTTTTGCTGATAAGTTTCTAATGGTCTCAAAAGAAAGCATCTGATGACTCCACAGGGGGGTCTGGGCAGGTGCCGGGGAAAAGAACCGGGAACAGAGCCGGGCTCGTTTTAAATCAACAGTCACACACTTCGTGCTCTTCGACCTCCCAGAATTCCATTCCCGGGCCACATTTTGAATAACCGGAACCACCTGTAAGCCACTTCGTGCTCTTCGACTTCCCAGAACTCCATTCCCGGGCCACATTTTGGATGCCCGGAGCCAACTGTAAGCCACTTCGTGCTCTTCGACTTCCCAGAACTCCATTCCCGGGCCACATTTTGGATGCCCGGAGCCAACTGTAAGCCACTTCGTGCTCTTCGAGTTCCCAGAACTTCATTTCAGGGCAACATTTTGAATTCCCGGGGCCAACTGTAAGCCACTTCGTGGTCTTCGAGTTCCCAGAACTCCATTCCTGGGCATGATTTTGAATGCCCGGAGCCAACTGTAGGCCACTTCGTGTTCTTCGAGTTCCCAGAATTCCACTCCCGGGCCACATTTTGAATGCTGAGACAGGCTGAGGCTGAGGCTGAAGCAGGCTGAGGCTGAGGCAGGCTGAGGCTGAGGCCGAGGCTGAAGGCAGACTGAGGCTGAGGCTGAAGCAGGCTGAGGCTGAGGCTGAGGCTGAGGCTGAGGCTGAGGCTGAGGCTGAGCTGAGGCTGAGGCAGGCTGAGGCTGAGGCTGAGGCTGAGGCAGGCTGAGGCTGAGGCTGAGGCTGAGGCTGAGGCTGAGGCAGGCGAGGCTGAAGGCAGAGGCTGAGGCTGAGGCTGAAGGCTGAGGCTGAGGCTGAGGCTGAGGCTGAGGCTGAGGCTGAGGCAGGAGGCTGAGGCTGAGGCTGAGGCTGAGGCTGAGGCAGGCTGAGGCTGAGGCCGAGGTGAAGGCAGACTGAGGCTGAGGCTGAGGCTGAGGCTGAGGCTGAGGCTGAGGCTGAGGCTGAGGCTGAGGCTGAGGCTGAGGCAGGCTGATGCTGAGGCAGCTGAGGCTGAGGCAGGCTGAGGCTGAGGCTGAGGCAGGCTGAGGCTGAGGCTGAGGCTGAGGCTGAGGCTGAAGGCTGAGGCTTGAGGCTGAGGCTGAAGCAGGCTGAGGCTGAGGCTGAGGCAGGCTGAGGCTGAGGCTGAGGCAGGCTGAGGCTGTGACTGCGACTGCCGTTGCCGCTGCGACTGTCATCGCAAATGCGACTACGACTGCGAGAATGCTTCCAGATATGCTCCTACACATCGCTGTTAGGTTGCTTTGCCGGGATAATTTTCATGTAAGCCAGAAGCTGCTAACCTTCGAGGCCTGATGCGGTCGTGGGCATAGCCGCGAAGGAAAGCACATATTTCCTGCATGTTGCCAAAGGAGTTGAGAGCGCACCGAACGCGTCGGGCGCAGCGCGCGCTCTACCCAACAAGCACTTTCTCTCCAGACACACCGATGCCAATGTGCGACGGTTGAAGGGGAAGGCAGTGAATCACATTGCCCCACGCCCTGCGTTTTCGAATGCCCCAACGTCGCCAACAAGTATCGATGCCCTGGTGGTTGAATACTTTTCTGACCCTATCGAGAGACAAAGCAAAAACTGCGCGGGCGCAACATCCATGTTTCGGAGGGCGCCATTGGCAACGCCGCCACGGCGTAGGGGCGCGCCGAAGGAAAAAAACGCCCCGCCACCTTATGATTTTGACCCCAACGCGCAGAGGGCGCCATCACCAACCGCTTCGGGCCCCCCTGCCCAGCGAGCTGCCTGCCCAACAAGCCCACGGACCTCCTCTCGGAAACGTCGCGACCAGCCCGCCAGTGCCACCGCGGCAAACGCCGCAATGGCATTCTCCTCGCCGATGGCAAGATGCGGCACCGCCGTGCCAACGAGAGCGCGTAGGGCCATCACGCGGCCGCCGTCGCGGCGACGCCCGCGCTCTAAACGGCCCGCCAGTGCCACCGCGGCAAACGCCGCAATGGCATTCTCCTCGCCGATGCAAGATGCGGCCCCGCCGTGCCGACGAGCGTTTGTAGGGCGATCACTCGCCCCCCCACCCTCGCGCGGCGCGTGGCGACCCGCTGCGGTTGCGTCATGCTCTGCGCGGCTGTGGCGGAGTAGCCCCGCCCGGCCCAGCGCGTGTTCCAGCCAGAAAGCGGTTTCCGTGCGCGTTTCTCCTACTGGGCCCCAACGTCCGCAAAGGCGGGCGGGTTCGGCGCGAACCCCCCCCCGCCCCCATGGGGCGATTCTGACGCGAGCCTTTGACGTCGCAGTCGGCACGGCGCCGCCCGCCCGCTGGAGAATCGCGCGCCGCGGTCGCCACATTCTTGTCCTTCTTGGCACAGCTCAGGAACTGCGCGGCCCTGCCATCCGCGGCAAGCTTCGGCGCCCGACCCACGCAACCCACAGCGAAACGCACCTCGAGAAACTGCTTGGAAACGAACACTTGCCGCGCGATTGCGCGCCCTGGCCGCGCGAGAGCGCAGAGCGGTGGCCGCTCATTCCAGAGCGCTGCTCCACGAGGGCGTTCTGGGGGGCTCGCACCTGTTGCCCCCCCGCCCAATCTCGAAGCACCAAGTGACCCCGTACAAATTGGCGAAGTCGTGCACGGCGCTGCCCGCGGCCGATTGCCATCGCGCGCCGTCGAAGATAAATGCCGTCTTGGCGCGCCGTGAACGGGCGCGCCCTGAAGGGCGGCCGCCGCCGCGAGCGCCAGTTCGGTGAGCTCCCGATCCTGGGCCGCCTTGTACAGGGCCGCCTTGCCAGGCGCAAGCGGGGTCTCGATGACGCGGCCCACCTTATCGGGAACGCCGGGCGCAATGGTCGCCTGAGCCCGCCGAAGCGCCCCACGCGCACATGAGATCGTCACGCGATCTCGGCGCGTCCGCGAAATGAACACGCCGCACGAGTTGCAGGAGACGCCCAACCGCCGCGCGCGGGAACGCAGCGAATCCACCCGTGCGCGCAGGCGCAAGTGCAATCTTCCAAGCACAGATGCCCGTGGTGCCTCAGCACGCGTTGCCCCGCGGATGAAGGCCGCAGACGCAGGGGGGCCGAACGCCTCGCCAATGTTCCTTACGACAGGGACGTCGGCCTCCACGTGCGCGGACGCACCTGGGGCGAACGCCGAATTCATGAATCGGGCTGGCGTCTGATCACAGGCGACGCGCCCCTCGGCGGCGAACAAGAAGAGGAGGGAAAGGAAGACGCGGGAAAGAAGAAAAACAACTGCGTGCACGGTGGGTGGGGGGGAAGGGTGAGAAGGGGGGGGGGGGGGGGGGGGGGGGGGGGGGGGGGGGGGGGGGGGGGGGGGGTGGGGGGGGGGGGGGGGAAGGGGGGGGGGGGGGGAAGGGGGGGGGGTGAGGGGGGAAGGGGGGGGGGGGGGGGGGGGGGGGGGGGGGGGGGGGGGGGGGGGGGGGGGGGGGGGGGCGGGCGGGCGGGGGAGGGGGGGGGAGGGGGCGCGGGCGCAGGGGGGCGAGGAAGAGGAATGTGGGGAGGAGGGGGAGGGGGGGGGGGAGGGGGGGAGGGGGGAGGAGGAAGCACATGGCTGGAGGAAGCAGGACAAGCGAATATTCTCAGGAACTGAAGAAAAGGAAGAGGGAGAGGAGGACGGAGAAGAAGGGTGAAGGGAGGAAGAGGAGGAGGAGGGGGGGGGCAGCAGGAGGAGGAGGAGGAGGGGGAGGACGATGGGGAGGAGGAGGAGGGGAGGGAGGGGGGAGGAAGTGAGGAGGGGGAGGAGGAGGAGGAGGAGGACAAGGGGCAAGGGAGGGGGGGGGGGTAGGAGGAGGATGAAGGGGGCGGGGGGGGGGGGGGGGGGAAGGAGGGGGGGGGGGGGGGAGGAGGGGGGGGAGGAGGATGAGGAGGAGGAGCGGGGAGGGGACACATGGCCGAACGAAGGGGGAGAAGGAGGAAGAGGAAGAGGATGCGGAGGAGGAGTAGGAGGGAGGAGAAGAGGAGCGAGGGGGAGGAGGAAGGGAGGGAGAGGCGAGGACGAGGATGGGGAGGGATGGGAGGAAGAGGAGGAGGGGGATGAGGAGGAGGAGGAGGGGGAGGCAGCGAGGAGGAAAAGGGAGAGAGGCCGATGGAAGAACACACAAGAAGGCAGGAACGACCGACGAAACAAAACAACGCAACAAGGTTTTCTGTGGGGGGGGGGGAACCTCGCCGCGCGCAAACGCCGCGCTCGCGCCCGACCAAACGGCCGACGCTGCTGCGCATGCTGCTATTGGCGCCACCCCCGCCCCGACAATTGCGACGTCTAACTGCGACGGTGGCGTTGCGGCGGTTACCACTACCACTGGCACCAACGCCACTACGACTACTACGTATAACACATGCAATAGGATTGCTACTAGCCGTGTTAGTACTGCCGCCACCTGATATTACGACTTGTTGCAAATCACGTTTCTGCCGCGACCTACAAGCGACGACTGCTGCGACGACAGCGGCTACAACTAAGACTACGGCCGCGGCGAAGACGGCTGATACTTCCACCGCTGCTGCTGCAGAAACAACGGCAACGCTTACGCCTACACCTAGCAGCCGCGCTTCTTGTCGCAACGACGGCGACGACGCCAAGTACAACTCCTACAGAAGCAACTGCAACAACTACAGCGGCTACGACAGCCACGACAACAACTACGTTACTACTGCACCACACCAACGCACATCACAACCACAACCACGCCATTAACCCCGTCGAAGGCCGCGTCCTTTCTGCTGCAGACGTCGCAGCCCAGCGCCCTGGCAAGCTCGCCGTACTCGGGCACGCCGGCTGGCAAACACAAGCTGGGCGGGTTCAGCTCGGCAGAGAAGTGCAAACTGCACGCTCCGCCCCAGCCAATCCGAAATGCCCGCGCGCCGCATGCCCAGGCCGCCTTTCCTTCACGGTGCCTCTATTTCACTGACGTGCCCGACGCGTCCGCGCACGCCGCCGCCCCTTGGGCGAGCAGGCCCGCCGCGGCCGCGACCGCGAAGTTCGCCCTCCGCCCCGCGAGCGCCGATGGCCCGAGCGAGCGACAGTCGGCCCCTGGCGCCCCCGCGCGACAAAACGTTGCCACGTTGTCGCGCCAATGTGTTCCGTCTGATTGCGGAGAGCGTCTGGGGTCGAAAACTTCTTCTGCAAAGGACACCAAGTAAATATGTTGGCGGCTGCCAGACTTACCCTTGTCTAAGGCATCGCCCTCGCCCGCGCTCTAGGCATCGGCGCCTCGCTTGTCATTGGCGCCGAGGCCGCCGTGTACCAGCAAATCCTGCTCCTTCCCCCCGACCGCGGCTGCAGTCCCTGCGCGTCCTTCCAAGGCAGGTTCGCGAACAAGGAATCGCCAGCATGGCTCTGGGCACGAACGCCGCGATGTCGGCGCGCTGCCTCGAGCGCGCGCCGCCGCTGAAGCCCTTCCGCGGGCGGAGTTCGCCACGGCGCGCGCGTCATGTTGTCAACTAGTTTGGCACCCAGAGGCGCGAGGATCGCGCGGGGGAGCTTTCGGCCGCCATGGGCGCCTCTCGCTCGACGGCGCGGGAGCCGAGGCGGCGCGCGGCGCGCGGCTGACGCGCGCCTGAATGCGCGGGGATGATTGCGGCGGCCGCGCGGGAGCGGCCGTAAACGAGCCTCGTTGGGCCCTGCGTGGTTCCGATTGCCCCCCCTCCCCCCCATCTCCCCCCCCCCCCCAGGGCGCGCCAAGGTGGGGCGCCCCGCGGATGGTACCAGCGAGAGTGTACCCGTCGTCCGTCGTAGCTGGTCCACGAGGCGCCCCTGCTCCTGCGGCAGAAGCCCGAGGGGGCGCGTCACGCCCGCCCCTGTCGGGCCCGCCCATTCGAAGCCTGTGAGCATCCCTGGCTGGCCACCCGACCTGCCTCGTCGCGAGGCACCGACCTGCCTCGCTCGGCGAACACCCGACCTGCCGCCCCTCGCCGACCTCGATGAGCTCCACAGAAGGTAGGACCCCTGCCACCTCGCGAAATCGCTATGTCGCCGTACACGGGCGATGCAACCCGCCACAGCTGTGTTTCGACCGCCGCGGCGTCCCGACGTCTCCGCGCCGCCGCCGCTCTGTTCGGGGCAGCACGACACCCTGGCCCGACTCTCCGAACCCCGCCGTCCTCCACCCAGGGATCGTCCCTGCCCGATGTTGTTTTGGAAACTGCTCACCTCTGTCTTCGGGCGTCGTCGAGCACGCCCGAAATCTGCCCGATTTTTCTGCTGTGCTTTCGTGCAACGAAAAAATCGTCCACGCCCGAAAGTTTGCCCGAGTTCAACATGAAACTAAAAAACATCGCTTGCACGATGTGTGTCAGAAAAAATCCCCCATGGACGATTTTTTTTTCGTGCAAACGTAGTCCCTGGGCGATTTTTGATCAACAAACAACATGTCGTGGACGAGTTTTTTCGCGCGCGTTTTGTCGCTGCCCGAAATTTTCGGCCGCTACAGGCATAAGAAAAAACTCGAACAATCTCTAGTGTAGTTTTGAAACTGCTCTAGGAACGTTCGCCGCCCCCCCCCCCCCGCGCCGAGATCGACGCGATCTTGTTCCAGGCGCCGCCCTGTTCCGAAGCGCCGCCGCGCGTCGCGGCAAACAGCCGGCAGCGGCAAAACTGAAAGGAGGAAACAAACAGCTGACGGCCGTGGACACTCAGGACGGAGGCGCGGGAAGGAGGAGCAACAGGAGGAGGGGGGGGCAGAGGAGGAGGAGGAGGAGGGAGGAGGAGGCAGAGGAGGAGAAGGAGGCAAATGAGGATGCATAGGAGGAGGCAGCGGAGGAGTGGGCAAATGAGGAAGCCTGGGGGAGGGGGGGGGGGGATGCAGGGGAGAGGCAGAGGAGGAGGAGGAGGCAGAGGATGAGGCAGAGGAGGATAAGGAGGAGGAGGAAGAGGAGGATGATGAGGGAGGAGGAGGCAGAGGAAGAGGAGGAGGCAGATGAGGAGGCATAGGAGGAGGCAAATGAGGAGGAAGCAGATGAGGCGGCAGGGGAGGGGGAGGCAGGGGAGAGGCAGGAGGAGGAGGAGGAGATAGAAGAGGAAGAGGAGGATGAGGAGGAGGAGGATGACGAACACACGATCGCACCCTGCAGAAAAAGCACACGCTGTACTCGCACACGCACTCAGCAGAACGAGGAGGAGGAGAATGCGGAGGAGGAAGAAGAGGAGGGGGCCACTCACACATTACACCGCCATGGCTGCACATACACTACACCATGGTAGTATACAAACACACACAGACAAACAACCATACGTACGTAAACAACACATACAAATGCCGTGGCACTGGCAAATACACATGACACGCTTAGCTGGCATCGCCCACGTATGTCGCACATGTTATTACCATACACGCGACTCGAATCACATAATATATTTTGCCGAACGACATAAGACACAATAGCCGATGTGTTACAATGGCGTGCTACGCAAAACACATTACACTTGAACGAATGATAACCGCACGCGCGCACGCCAACAAAGTGAACACCTGTGCGTGCTAAATTAAGATGATGCGCCACAACTGCCGCAATGGCTTGAACCATACCAACAACATACGCATACTACCTATTCGCACATGTACACGTATTGTGCGGCAGTGTTGTGTTTATGAAATATACAACTGTCGTATTGCTACTGCTGCTGTGGCATTACCGACACACACAATGTACAAACCCATGTGGCGCCACGATGCGTAAACCAGCATGCCATGTGCCATGACATGCATGACATATCTAGCATGAACGACATGTTACGCATGACATGTCGCCACGACGTGAGACACATGCCATGTGCACATGGTATTGGCTGTAATCGCTGACGTTCCCTTCCCGACGAATCAACATCCCCCGGACTCCTCTCAAGCCACTGTGGCAATGCAAAGGCGAACCTGGCACGCCATCAACTGCGCCGTTCGCAACAAACACACTGAACAAGAAACCTTTTATGCTTTCACCCCTCAACCACTGGCAGCTCTGCGCCACGCTTGTCAAGCCCATCCTCTGCTTCCAACGGCCAGTCGCGAGGAGCATACGCATGCACATGCAACTGCCTCTGCATGCTATGTTCTGCCGAACTCTGCGGAAGCTCGAGGCCTCTTAGAATCCACATCTTTAATCTCTGCCTGCGCTCGACCAGATTGCACTTCTTATCATCTGCAACCAATGTCTTCACACATTTTGTCTTAGTGAAACTGCCGTCAACAAAATCCCTGTGGTTGCAATTTGCCTGCCAACCAATGTGCAAACCGTCTCGGCGAACCTTCGTCAACGAGAAACGGCCAGCCCACCTGACTGCGCCGTCGCCACCGATCCCTCTCCGTGGGATGGGAACGACGACTGGCGGCAAAGGGGCGCCAAGAGGAGCGGGCGGCGGGGGGGCGGCAGGCGCTGGCGCTGGAGCTCCACCGCCAGCGGGAGCGCCTCCAGCGACAGGTTGGCCTCCAGAACCTGCAGCGCCGCCGTCGGCGGCTCCAGCGGCAGGTTCGCCTCCAGCTGCTCCGCCGCCGCTGGGGGCACCAGGCTGTCCTACTGGGAAGGGCGCAGGACCGAACTCCCCATCCAGAATGTTTCTTGGCCCCTCGACCGAAGACCCGAGGGCCATAAAAAAAACCTGTTTAACTCTAAACCAATGGCAGAAATATGAGTATGACGCGCGGATGCCCGTAACAAACGTCCTGGACGCTGGACGTCCACATCGTCGTCGCTGAAGAGGCCCCTGTCACCGACGGAGTGGTCGTCGGACGAGGGCGAGGAATCGGACCCGAACAACGAATCCGCAAGCCCATCATAATCACTATTTCCAGAGAGAACGCCCTCGTCAGCTGGAGCATCGTCTGGCTTCGCACAGCCATCGCGCTCTGCCTCTTTCTCCAGAGCGGCAACAATCTCTCTTACATCCGCAGCGTCACCACCACCCTCATCTGGCGGCCCGCCGTCGTCTGCATTCTCGCCATCCTGATCCTCCAGTGACATGGCAGGGTCAGCAGTGCCACCTCTGCGGCGCTTGGAGCCGCCAGACTTCCATATCGTCATCTGTTTCCGCTTGGAAAACTTCAGCGGCCAAAACTGCACATCGGTATCATCCAAAGGCCTTGCAGTAACAACGTTGTAACACCAATCGCCCTTCGGAATGGGGTCGTCGATGATCACATAAAGCTTAACATCGAAAGTCATATTGGGGTCGAGTTCGGTCATGAGCTCGTGAAGGACAATTTGCGTTGGCGTGGAACGAACAACGATCTTATGGTCGGGCTCTGTCCGAACGAGGGACAATTCTGTCAACGATGGGCCCATGGGACTGAAATACATATGCAACCAATGGAAATAATTCACATATGTAGTAAAAGTGTCCTCTCCCTCTGGGAAAGAACCATCTATCCTAAAATGTAGCTTTCATCAAACAGAGCTCGAGCTTGGGACTTCGCAGGGCACAGTTATGTCATCAATTTTGCAATGAACGCATTGGTCATATTTTCCCCGACCTTTCCACTCTCCGTGCAAATGCAACATCAGAGTTGCCGGCACCGCGGCCCAGGAGGCGTCGTCTCCCCTTCGATGGCCTGCGCAGGATCCCGTTCGACAATGGAAGACCGCACACGAATATTGCTATCCACTTCATCCAAAAATGAGCGAACGGACTGCGCCTTATTGTGTTTCGTGCAGTAGGCCAACACGCGTGCAGCCAACTTGCCATCAGGGAACGACACCTCACACTCGTCTGTAAATGCGGACGAACCATTAACTCCTTCGAGGGGGAAAAAACATGGTTTGGTGTTGACCTCGTCAACACCAACCCCCAACACTGCGAAACAACCGCTGGCATCGGCGCCGACGGCTGCTGGAACTGGGCCCACCCCCCGCTTGCAAGGGCGACAGAATGCTTAGAGGCAAAGGCGCAGGGGCACCACGCGAACGCAGATCGGCGTTACACCACAAGTCTTCACGTGGGTGAACGGCGCCCCCCCGCCCTGCGGCCCCGGTTTTCCGCGCCATCCGCGGCCCCCCCTTCGAAAGGATCGGACAAACCAAGGCCAATCACTAAAACAAGTAATTGCATGGAATCGCAGGAAGCGATAAGCCGATTATTTTGCAACTGCGGGCCAACCCCGAGCAACGCGCCCTGTTAAGTTAAAGGGCGGATGCATGACACGTGGAGAACGGCAAATTCTCTTCCAAACCCTTCCTCGATGCGTCGCGGCACCGCCCGCAGCATTCGCGCGGCAGTTGCATGTGGGGATAACTGCGCACACCATACCACAATGCACATGTTATGTTGTGCCCTTTCTGACGCACATACGCAGATGACGCTCGCGCTCCCTTAAATGCACTTACACGAGTGAAACGACGATCGGCGCGCGCGCCTGTCGGTGAACACCCCGACGCCATCATGAACAGCAACGAAACTGTTAAACGCTCCCCGCCCCCCCCTCCCCCCCCCCCCCACACGCGCGCGCGGATGCAACGACGCTCAATGCGGGCGCGCGCGCGCCGATGCGCCGCGCGGCCCTTCAGCGAGCAAATGCAAGGCCCAACCGCCCTGCGAACCGACGCGCGATTGCAAGTGCGAGAATGATGAGCTGGCGACGCTGCACCGACGATTGCCGCCTCGGCACGTCAGAACCAAATGCGCTAGGTGGCGCCCGCGCGCGCGACGCGTCCAAGAGCAAATGCGCGACCTATCAACCCGGCGCCGAAAGTTTTCCCTGCGACGAGACATCGTCATCATTGACGCCCGAAAGGCTTCCAACACAAAGACACGAATCACAGCATGTACCCGCTTGTGCACCAATCGCGCCAGCGTTCCATTTCCGTCGGCGAATTCGAAACCGCGCCCCCGCGCGAAGGATGGGAGGGACAAAGAGGACGACGACGGCACATGCAAAACGGAGATGCGCGCGCGGAATAGGAACGAAGGGCACGGTTAACGCGAACGCGGAAACATAGCGAACAAGTAAGCGGACGAGTGGCGCAGGACGAAGAGGCGAAACGGGGGGCGCAAGGAAAATGAAACGCGCGCCGCCGCGTCGCCGCCCCAGTCCGAAACCGTGCGGCTCTGCTCGAGCTCTGCGAGCGCAGTGCCGCAACAAGCAAGCAACGTGCCCCGCGCGACGTTTGCAATGCGAGTCAGGCTGCAGAGCTCAAGTGCAAGGGCGTACGTTCGAGCGCAAGCGGCGCGCCGCGATGGTAAACTTTGGTCCGCGCCACCGCACATGCCTCTTTAATGCCGCCGACGCCGCGCTGGTGCAATGGCGCGGCCCGATGGCAGGGCGCTCCGCCGCGACTGCCGCGAGGGCCTTACGATAATAGCACGGCGGCGAAACAATTTCGCTTGCCGACGGGGCGCGCGGCCAGCGCCGTGCAAGCGCCGCGAAGGCATCGCCCCCTACCCGAAGCGCCAGCCCCTCGACGCGGCAACGCCACCAAATACTTTGCCAAAAAACGGCTGACAATTCCACCCGTGGCCGCCCGTCCCCGCCGACCCCGCGCAACCGCCGAACGCGGAGCGCGTGCCGCGCGACGCAAATGCGCACCGCGTCGCAACCCAGCGCAAGCCCCGCGAAGCGCTCAGAGAAAGCGTCGGTGCTCGCAGCAGCAGGCGTCGCATTGCCAATTAAGGCAGACGTAGCGCCGCCCGCGCTTGTCTCAGACAAGGCACTGAGCGCGAGCGAGGCAACCCAATCCTGCGAACAGTCACGCGCAGCTGACTGCTGGGTATTGTGCGAAACTCATGTCGGCGCTAACCCTCGGCCGACACAGTCGCCCTGGCGCGCCGACAATGGCGCGCCCGCCATCGCAGCGACGCCGCCCCCAAGCGGTGCGTTTCATCGGCGCGCGAGCCGCTCGTTGCATGACGGGCCAGTCGGCGGTGGAGCACGTTACCTCGACAGTTCGCAGATCGCTGCGCCGCGCGCTTCCTTGCCGACGCCGCTGGCGCTGCTCTGACAGGCGCCCGCGCGACGCATTACTGGGCCAACGTTCTAAAGTCACCGAGGCCGCGACAATGCGGGAAGCCTTCTAAGCGCGAGGCGCTCCGATATCGTCTGCGACGCTGCGCTGCGGCGCGTCGCGTCGCCCGCGCGCGCCAGCACGGCCCATCGCGACGAAAAGAGCCGTCCGATCGTATCGCCCGCGGCCGCCGAGGCCCTATGCGCGCCGCGGATGCTGGCGCAATGCGGCGTGCTCGCGTAGCCGAGCGGCCGCCGTTAGCGCGCAACGCAACAAATACGTCGCGGGCCATTGCGCGCGCAGAACGCCATCGGGCGTCGTATCAGACGTACCCAAGCATGGGCAGAGGCGCAAAACACAATGTGCGTTTGCCGCCATTGAAACATATGCGACGCTGTAGCTGAACCCGCCGCTGGCGGAAACCCTGTGCGAATGTGATCCGTTGCGCCCTTTGGCCCGCGGGGCGCAACCTGGCGGCCGCTGGCCGAATTTCGCGCGCAACTGCCCCCTGGACGAAGAAGGTCGCCAAAGGCTATGCCGAGGAGGCCAATTCGACTCTTGAAATGCATGCGCCTGTGGAGGATTCGCCATGCTACGCGGCCGGTGCGGCTCGAACCGAGGCGGCGGCTTCGATCGAACAACCAGAGCTGCATGGGGCGCGCGATGGCGCCCGTCAACCAGTAAGCGCCGCGCGCTCCCCACCCCTGCCGCGCCCGAAATGGCGATGACTCGGCGCGCCCACGTTGGCCGACGAACCAGGGGCGGTGGTCGTAGCCGCCGTCAGTGCCAGCGGTGGCGCAATAGCCGCACTTCCTGGCGACGCTAGTCTCAATGGGCTGCGCGACGCCACCGTCACCCCCTCGACGTTCGAGCGAAGCGCTGCCGCCAGGCGCGCGAAAACGCGCTTGCGGTCGCCGACGGCGCGGCCGACAAGGACGCCGCGCACCGCAGCGCGCGCGGCCGAACGAACGACCGACAAGGCAAACGCATCGCGCGAAGCGCAACGACGAGCCATTCTTTCGCGGGCGCTCTGCGCGCGAAAGAACGCTAGCGCAGCGTTGGCGGGGGCGGGCGGGCGAAACGCGCGAAGATTCTTTGCGCGGCGCCGCCGCCGACGCGATGGCGCGCGCCGCTTTGGTCTGAGCGCCGCAGGGCGCGCGCAGACGCGCCAGCGGGCCCGCCGGCACGAAAAAAGAAAATCGCTATGACTCGCAGCGGCGATCTGGGCGGGAAGCGTCTGCGAACGCGCGCCGCCATGCGACGCCGCAGTGACAGGCGCTGCGAAAACGTGCCATGTAACTAAATCCACGACGCATCGCCGCTGGCGCGCCGAGTGGCCGCCCAAGCTGGCAATCGCACCCCCTGCCCCGACTGCGCGGGCGACAAGCGAAGAGAACAACCCATATTTGATATCGCCCACCACTTGAAATGCGAATATAACCGCCCGAATGCCTCGCGTTCTGCTTGGCCCGACATCGCGCCGTTGTTGAGGAGCACATCTTGTTCGCGACCATGGGCGTAAAAGGCACGCCTGCGCCGCCGCCCTCGTTCGTTGCGAACTGAGCCAGCTGCTGGGCAAGCCCGCGCCGCGTCTGGTAGCAAGGCGCGCCAGTCGCGCGCAAATTGAGCTGCCGACGCCGCGGGTCACGCACTGCTCTTCCACGGCCCCTATTCTTGAGAAGAGCCACTTGAACGCTTGACTGGCGCTCGCTGGCACGTCGCCCAACCACGCCCCGAACGCCGCCGCGCAAGCCGCGCTGGCCTCGACCGCGCCGATCACGTAAATGGCTGGCGAGCGCTGCAAATATCTGCCACATGCGTCCTTCTTGAGCGCGCCCGCGCCAGGCGCAGGCCGCCGCGCTCCAAACCCTAGCCAACGACCTTCTGACCAGAGGGCTGTTCGGACCACGCGCTTGGCGATGCCATCCCGTCATGAAACGTCCACGGCCACCACGGCGGAAACCGAACTGCCCTCCAACTTAGCCGACGATCCCCCCCTTGATCGGCTGAGTGTTGCCGATGCGACACCTTGCGGTGTAACGCACGAAGGACGGCGGACGCCGTCATGCCATAGTGCCAGAAGCGCACGCTAACGAACGCTTAGGCAGACCAAATCAGACTGCGACGAACTGCGGACGCACATTCTTGCCATAAACAGACGACGCGCACAGGCTTTACGATGTGACTGCGTGGGATGAGCGCAAAAGACAGCGATGCAGACATGAACGACTTGCAAGGAACGAACATGCCATCGGTGACGGCGGCGACGAACTGGGCGCGCGTTGGTAACGCCAAGCGAGGTCGACCTTGATTTAGGCATATGGCATGCGCAAACAATGCCGACACTGTCTGTTAATTTCGGGGGGAAAAAAAAGGTGAAACAACGGCGAATGGGGTCGCGACCCGCTGCTGCTCGGGCGCGCGGGCGCGCGGGGGCGCGAGAGAGGAAACGCGCGCGCGCCCCCCCATGAAATCCTGAATTACCAGCGCGAAGCGCACCCCCACGCCAATCCGCCATGTAACCTCACCGAAGAGGATTGGCCCGATCACGCAGGATCAACGCATACTAGTGAAGGCGGCGGTGCTAAAACCGCCGCACCACGACAATGAAGGACGGATGCCCGCGTTACTGATGGCGAAACGGAGAGCGCGGAATCGGCGTTGCGGACCCCAGGGCCTTTCGAAACATACCAACATATCCAATGCATAGGATGTGTGTTTTCTTCTGGTGGCTGCAGTCCTCAATCAGCCCTAACACGCCCTTAAGACATCCCGCAGACATCCCTCAGACATCCCTCAGATATCCCTCTGACATCCCTGATGCACCCCTAAGACATCCATAAAGCATCCCTAAGCCATCTCTGAAATAACCCCTTAGGACATCCCTAAGGCATCACCAAACCATCCATCAGACATCTCTGGCACATCCGTAAGACACCCCTAAGACACCCCTCAGATACCCCTAAGGCACCCCGAAAACAACCCGAAGACATCCCGATGACGTCCCTAAGACATCCCTCATGCATCCCTACGACGTCCCTGAAACACTCCTAACGCATTGCAAAGGCAGCCACTGAGACACCCCGGCGACACCATAATACACCCCTCGGACATCGCTAAGGCACCCCCCCCAAGACACCCCCAAGACAACCCTAATACATCCTAAGGCATCCCCAAAGGAAGTCCTAAGACATACCCAGTGAACCTCTAAGGCGCCCACTCGGCGTATTACCGATACAGCTACACAAGTTCATTGGTTCTCTCGGTGGGACACAGGTGTCCCCTGACACTTTGCGAGCCACAAGAACATCTTGATGTTTGGGCGAGTCGCATTAGCTCGGGGATGGAATTGCTCGCGTAGGGGAGAGGTCGCCCACGGTTGCGCTCGTCGCCAGGGGCAGTCGAGAGCGCGAGAGCGCCGACGATCATGTCGCTGGTGAGGACAGAGAGCCACTGATGCTTCAGGTGTGTCTTGGGGATGTCCTATGAATGTCTACGGGGTGTCTCATGGATGTCTGAGGTGCGCCTTGGAAAATATATTACACATGTATGAGGGATGTCTTAAGGATGCCTTGGAGATGTCTCCGGGCTGCCTTAGGGGTGCATCATGGATGTCTTAAGCATATGCTACGGCTGTCCTAGGGGTCTCTTAAGGATGACTTACGAGTGTTTAGGTTTGTCTTAGGAGCGAGTTAAGGATGTGTGAGGGATGCTTTAGGGGTGCCTTGCTGATGACCTAGGGGTATCGTAGGGGCAACCTAGGGATGCCGCAGGGGTGGGCTTAGGGATGCCTTCAGGATGCTTTTGCTGTGCCTTACGGATGTCTTAGGGATGCCTTAGGGGCGTCTTAGGGGTGTGTCACGGGCGTCATAGGAGTAGATTGGTGATGCATTGGGGGTGTATGGGGACGGGGTCTTAGGAATGCCTTGGGGATGTATTAGGGGTGTCTTAAGGATGCCTTAGGGATGCCGTAGGCATGCCGTGGGCATACATTAGGGATGTCGTAAACAAAAAAACAGTGGCGCCTGAGGGATGCATCAGGGATGTCAGAGGGATGTCCTGGAGATGTCTTAGGGATGTCTTAGGTGTTGCCTTGGAGAGGTCATAGGGTTGCCTCGTGGATGTCCTAGGGATGTTTTAAGGAATGATGCTGGACGCCTAGAGGGTGTCTGAGGGATGCCTTAGGGATGCCCCAGGAGCGCATTGGGAATGTCTTTGGAATGACCCAGACATGTCACAGGGATGTCTTACGGATGTCTTGGGGATGTCTTCGGGGTATATCGGCTGTGTCTTCTAAAGGTATTAGGTGTATCGTCTGCTTTTCGTAGGAACAGCTTATGGATGCACCATGGATGTCCTAGGGCTGTCTTAGGGATGTCTTCGGGGTACATCAGAAATGTCTTAAGGACGCCTTCGGGTTTCATTAAGGATGTCTCGGGGATGGTGTAAGGATGTCTTCGGCTGGCCTTAGGCATGCCTTCGGGGTGTCTGAGGTTTGTCTTAGGGGCGCCTTAGAGATGACTTAAGGATGTCTTCGGAGCTCTTAGGGGTGACTTAGGGATGCCTTTGGAATCTCTTAGGAGTATCGTCGGGATGACTCAGAGAGGTCTTAGGGATGTCTTAGGGGTGTCTTAAGGATGTCGCAGGTATGCCTCAGGGATATCTTAGGGATGTCCTGGTGATGTCTTAGGGGTGCCTGGCAGGTGGATTAAGGAGAAATAGGGGCGCCTTAGGGTTCCTTGGGGATGTCTCGGGGGTGTCTGAAGGGTGTCCGAAGAAGGTCTCGTGAGTGCCCTTGGGATGCTCCAGGGGTGTCTGAAGTGAGTCGTGCGGGTGCCGTAGGGATGTATGAGGGACGTATTAAGAATGGTGTCAGGGTCTCTTGGGCTTGTTCCAGGTGCGTCTTAAGGACGCCTTCTGGATGTACTGGGGATGTCTTAAGTTTGTCTGGTGATGGTTTAAGGATGTCCTGGGGATGTCTTAGGGATGTCTGAAGGATGCCTTTGAGATGTCTTACGGATGTCTTACGCATGTTTTAAGGGTGTCTGCTGGATGGTTTTGGTATGTCTTCACGGTGCCCTGGGGGGTGTCTTAAGGATGTCTTAGGGGTGTCCCAGGGACGCCTTTGGAATGCATTCGGGATGTCTTACGGATGTCTGAGGGATGTGCCAGGGATGCCTTAAGGATATAGTAGGGATTATCGTAGGACTGCCTTCGGGATGTTTCAGGCGCGTCTTTGGCATGCTTTGGAGGTGCCTTATGGGTATCACATGGTTGCGTTTGGGATGTTCCAGGGGCGTCTTAGGGATGTCTGACGGATGTCTTAGGGGTGCATTAGGGAAGTCTTGGGAGTGTCTGAGGGATGGCTTGGGGAGGTCTTAGGACGGCCCCAGGTGCATTTCAAGGATGTTTCGGAGATGTCTTAGGGATGTCTTAGGGGCGTCTTAGGGGTGTCTTCGGGAAGTCGAAGGGATGTCTGAGGGATGCATGAGGGGTGCCTTCGGGATGTCCTAGGGATGCTTGGGTGATGTTTATGAATGCCGCAGGGATGTCTCAAGGATGTCTTAGTGATGTCTCAAGGGTATCTTAGGGATGTATCGGGCATGTCTGAGGAATGCCCTAAGGATGCCTTAGGGGTACATTTCGCGCACCGAACCGCAATACGGACACATGAGAAAACCTAGCGTTAGCATCGATGTGGCGTCGCTTACGCGCGCAATGCACAACGCAGCTATATCGCAACATGCGGTCGGATCGTTGATGGACGGGCTGGGGCTAGAGCAACTGACATAGCCTGAAAACCTGTAGCGCAACATCGAACACCAATGGCACTGTGACATGACGAAGGGCTCGGGTGGGAAGTGAGGCCAGCGCGTGCGCCACATCGAGGCATTCGATTGGGCGCCAGGCCAACGGGCGCAACAACTCAGAAGCCGACCAACCACTCCGAATCGAAGTTTGACGACGACACGGGCCAACTAAAAGCCCCAAGCGGCCGAAGCGGAAGACCAATGCCAGGGGCGCGCTCTCCTGATGAAACCCTTACCCCTCGGATAATAGAGGAAAACGTCACCGTGGCCTTTGGAATGTAAAAGTTGCAAGAGAAAACGATGATGGAACGAGGGGGGCGACGGGGTGAAGAACGGACATTGGCCTGGCGTGGTTGCAGGGAGGGGATGCCGGAACTCTGAACATATGTTGCGAACGAGACGGCAGCACGAAAGAAACAAATTGGAAGGAGGGATTTGGGCGCCCACGTCCTCCGACGAACTCCTGCAGCGGGCAAGGCAGCGCCAGCTGCAGCGAACTGGTAATAGCATCATCCTGCTCCCTGCGGTGCCGCCGCAACTGCTCGGCGCCTCTCTCGAGGCGCCGCAATCGCAGCTCCGCCCCCAGACGCGAGGCTGTTTTAGAAGAGGCCACGCTGCGCCCCGCGGCTTCGACAGCCGAGTCAACGCGCGCCAAAGACTGCGAAGCATCAGGATCCGCGTCGCCGCCAGCAGCTCTCGTAGACTCGAGCTCGTTCAACTCGGCCTCGCGCCGCTGCCGCGCCAATATCTTCGCAACCCTGCGGCGCAGGGTAGCAGTGGCATTGAACCAAACACCCTTGTTCTCCTCAGCCTCCCGTCGGAGATTGCGCTTCTCCTCTGGGATCAACTCGCGAAACTTCTGCGCACAAAGACTCCAATCTTTATAATCAGCAGCGTGCTTGGAAATAAAGTACCTCAGCAGATGCACAGCGCGGGCCCTCCCGCGCGACCTCAGAGTCCTGTTCGCGGCACCATCGGCTGGGGCACCGAGAACTCCCTCGTCGGTGCCATCGCCAGCCGCAACGCCGTCTGAATGCTTAGACGGCCTCTTCAATACGCCATAATCTACAAGAAATTTCCCCACGAATGCGCTCAGCTCGTCCCGCGCGTACCTGGAAGAACCAATCAACCAATCAGCATTCGCATTCTCTATCCTCTGATGGTGCGTGTGGTGGGATGCCTGCAACAAACGTCGACGGATCCTCCCGTTGCTCAGCTCTTCGTGTGCGATATCGATTGTCGCATCCCTGGCAATCGAGAGCAACACCATCAACGCCTCGGTGCCTAACAAATCGTCTCGCGTCGGATATTTGCCAAGCGACCAAGCACTGAACACATCGAGGCTGCACGGGTGATGCTCGGCCACGTCCACAATAGAATCGACGCGACCCTCGGGGTCATCCAAAAGCGCAAACAACAAGTAAGGACATGTTCTATGCACACCACGCGCCATCACGTCATAGACGACCGCCTTACTCCTGAGAATAAGCCGAAACGCAAGAGCAGAAAAAAAACCATTGAGACTCCTCGGGTGTACTGCCTCCCGCCGCGCACTGTTATTCAATGCGTCCTCTGCCTCGTCATAAAACATCCTCTCGTAAACATCCAGCGCCGCATTCACCAAGGGGCACTGCCGACGAAGAGGACTTTTGGGATCAAATTTGCCGCGGCCTGGAAGCTGATTCTCTGAAGCTCTCTGGTCTATCTCCCATTTCAACCCACTCTGTGTCATGTAATGCCCCAAGAGGGACTGCAGCATTTGAACAGAAACCTTGACCACTGGAAACGCGAAAATATGAACATCGACAATCAAACTTGCACCTGCAACCCTGTGCGCTTTATTATGCTTGCGAATGGCATCCATGTCAGCATTGCTCTGTTTCTTATCAGCCCCGAGCTCGTCATTGTCTCCGACAACTTTCTTCTGTTTCTCAGTGGGCCCAGGGCCTCGATAAGACGACGTGGACATGGCATTCGCGCGCCGCTCCGCGTCAGCAGTGAACTCCCCCTGGGGGTCAAGCCATCGCATATATGCTTTGGACGCGACGCCATGCACAGCGTCTACAAAAACAAATATCCGACAACGCCTCAGACGTCCCAGTCCAACTTTTCCCGTTGAAAACCCCCGGCGGTTCCGGGGCCAACGAAAACAGAATGTCCCAGGACAGTTTCTGGATGGCATGGTGAATCGTGTTGTCACCGCCCCAACCCACATCAATCTCAATGGCGCCCCTGTTCCTCCAGTCACCCCGAAGAGTGCTCTCGAGCGTCACCCAGCGCAACTTGCACCTGGCAGTGTTATCGAGATATTGCCGACACACAGCAGAACGGTATGCACGCGCATCTGCTGAGGACAAGCCCCGACGAACGTCAGCATACTCAATCAACACATCAACAATTGCCTGCCGAAACAAACTCATGGCACCTGTGGCCTGAAGAGACAGCGCAAACCGAACCCGCTCGCATTTGGAAATGCGGAGGCGCGAGAACCTATCCCCCTCTCATTATATATATATATATATATATATATATAAATAAACCTTGCTTCTCCCTTCGGGGGCGGGCCCGACCCCTCCTCATGCCCAGCGCTGAAGGACTGGGCGGTGCGCGGGCGGCAGGCGCAATGACGCGCAAGACGGCCAGGGATGCCTACGCCTAAGGTCGACCGCGCCACGCGCTCAGAAACGCGACTGGCTGCGCGCCAAACCAGCCGAAGATGGCTCCAAAACTGCTCCAGATGGCCCCAAGACTGCGCCAAAACGGCACCACGCGGCAGCACTGATCGGCAAAGGCGCCAACAAGGGCGCATCATAGTTTCGCGCCCTTACAAATGCACGCCATGCATTCATGCCACATGCGAGGCCCCAGACACCGACTGAAACAACAAGGCGGCCCCGAGCAGATCGCCAGACAGACCCCTGCATGGTAGACGACCAATGCCCTGATCAACAAAGCAAGACCCATGGGGCGCGCCCTACTGGACCACGCGCGGTTAGCAGTAACGGACGCGCGCTGCGCAGGCATAGCATGGAAAACAACCTGCGCTGCGACTGGCCGACGGGCCCCGCGGCAAAGCCAACCCGACCCCTCAGGCGCCCAGAAACCGAATGCATGCCAGAGAAGCCCAAGACACATATTCGCACCTACGTCATACTTAAACGGTTTCCCCTAGCACCCCCCCCTGCGCCCCTCCCCCCCCCTCCTTCCCCCCCCTCCTTCCCACCCCCCGTGCGTCCTCATCCCTCCTCCCCTCCCTCCCACCATCCCACCCTTGCATGCCCTCCCGCCTTGCCCCCCCCCCCCCCTCCCCCCCTCCCTCCCCCCCCCCCCCCCCCCCCCACCCCCTCCCGCCCTCCCCCCCCCCCCTTCCCCCCTCCACCACCCACCCTTGCGTGCCATCATCCCCCCCTCCTCTCCCCCCCACCATCCCGCTCCCCCCTCCTACCAGACAAAACGCCGAACCACCGCCGTTTGCGAAATAAGCGCCCATCTTAGGGATCGAAAACAAGACGACGAAGCACGCCCCCTTTCCCCCGCATTTCAAGGTTGACGGGGAGGGCTGGGCAGTCCAACATATGTGGGCGTTTATTTCGCAACGCTTCGCACTCCCCTTCGGCGTGTTCGGTGGCCAACATTGAAATGCGGGGCGCGGGGCGGGGATCTCGGTACTTCCACGCGTGGGCGTTTATTTCGCAAACGGCGGACTCATTTGCCATGGCATCTTCGGCTACGGGCATCTGCATGGGTTGCGTTGCAAGACTGGCCCCATCCCCGCTGCCCAACGGGTTGCGCTCTCCCGTTGGCGCCCTGCAAGGACTTTGAGGCTGCCCGAAGCCGCCCGTCTTGAGGGCGGCGTCAAGAGCGACGCCAGACTATGAACGCCGCCGCGTGCCCCGGTCACATCGACAAGCCTTCCGTTCACCTGGCGCAGCTGTTTCGGCCCAGTCGTCACCGCAGCAACGGAGTCGCCCCGCCCCGAGGCCATCTGACCCCTTTTTCGGTCGCGGGCCCAGATGACGCCCCACCTCAGCAAGAGGGAGCTCGACCGCTGCTTCTCGCTCTACGCCGCTGGGAAGACCCCGGTGGAGATACGCGACCTCGTTAGTAGGACCCGTGAGTCCCTCGACGAGACTGGGCCGGATCTGACGACCGTCCGCCGGGCCCTCCGGGGCGCCACGCACAGGCGTGGCCCAGCGGAGACTCGCGGCCGCAAGCCCAAGCTCACGGCCGTCAGGCTCCGCGCCTTGAACAACGCGCGGGTTCGTTTGATTCGGGCGGCCAAGGGCGAGGCCGAGGTTCACCTCAAGGACGTGATGAAGGCCGCGCGGGTCTCCGACGTCCACAAGGGCACGGCCCCCAGGCACCTCAAGCGCCTCGGGGTCACCTGGCGCGCTCCCCGCGCGGAGCCGCTCCGCGGCTCCGCGGAGGCGGAGGAGCGCGTGGCGGCGCGTTCGGGGTGGAAGCGGCTCCCGGGCAACTATTTCACGTACCAGGTCGATGCCATCATCGACAATAAGGTGTTCCCCATCCCCATGACCAAGCGGGCGAAGACGCACGCAAAGAAGAGTCGCGTTCGCGGCCACCTTCGCACCAAGGCAGAGGGGGCGCGACTCTCGGTCCCGAGTGCGATCCCAGGGGCTGGGGGCGGGGGCCGCCGGGCCGCCGAGGTCGAGATGCCGATTCCGCCCCCGATCGTTGCCCCGATCCATGTCTGCGATCCAAGTCTGATCGGGTCTGATCGGCCCCGTCCAGGCGATCGGACATATTTTTCTTGGCGTCGTTTCTTTCTGGTATGAGGGTTCTTATTGGCGTAGTTTCTTTCGGGTGCGAGGGGCGGGGGGGGGGGGGCCGGGCGGGGGGCCGGCTGGCCGGGCCCTCCCCCGAGGTCCTCAAGCCTTTCACGAAGCCGAAGGGGAACCGGAACAGGGTGAACCCAGGCGCCAAGGTTCACGTGGCCGCAGCCATCGTGAACAACAAGGTCCGCGTCTGGCACTACCTGCCCACCCTGTGGTGCGCCGACGCAGCCTGCGATTTCTACGCGGGCGTCCTCGCCCCCGCGCTTCGCCGTTGCCGGAAGGGGCGCCGCGCCTTCCGCATCCTGGAGGATAACGACCCCACGGGGTACAAGAGCAAGAAGGCCGTTGACTGCAAGCGGCCCCCTTAGTTGGCGCGCCACCGCGGCGGCCGCGAGTTCGAGTCGGGCCCCGTCTGGCGATCGCCCCGCCAGTCGGCGCCCGCTCTTGATCGCCCGCCGTTCGCGCCCCGGTCGACCCCGCTCGGTCGCTTTCAGGCGGGGTCTCAAGATCACCCCCATCAAATTCCCCAAGTATTCCCCGGACTTGAACCCCCTCGACTACTTCCTCTGGGCGGAGGTCAACCGGCGAATGGCAGAGCAGAGCGCGCCGGCCAACGAGTCTCAGAGCGCTTACAAGGCGCGCCTCAGGCGCGTCGCCATGGGCATCCCGAAGAGCGTCATCAGGGCAGCCGTGGCTAAGATGAAGACGAAGGCGGCGGAGGTCGTCGTGGCCGAGGGAGGCAGGATCCCGAGCGATTGAGCCTGCGGCCCGGGAGCGTTGGCGCTGATCAGCCGAGTCGGCGGCACGGTCTTTGCCACGACGCAATTTTTCCAGCCGCGGCCGGGGAGCCAGCCGAATCGGCGGCTCGGCCTCTGCCAGAGCGGATTTTTCCTCAGTGACCGCCGAGAGATTTCAGAATTCCTGCCGCAGCGCATGCACCGAGAAACGTGTCGTGGATCCGTAGACTTGAAAATCGTAGCCGTGCTGCTACTGTTCCATCCCTGCCTTTCGGGAGGTGCTCGGCTGCCCATGGCGAGGGCCCTGCGGTGCTCGCGACTCCTGCGCTTTACGCGCGTTTGCCTTAGTGCAGGCCCGCGCGGGGCACAGCCTGCGTATCATTGCGGCTTCATGTCGTTTGCACGTGTGTCCAGAATTTCGTGCAACGCGTTGCCCGCGCGTCTGATGGCGCACGTCCAGGACCGCGGGACGAAGACCATGCAGCGGTTCGTCCGCAGCCGAGTGCGCAAGCTGACGGCGGACCTTGAGGAGACGAAGGAGTGGGCGTCTGCCCGCGAGAACGCGGCCTTCGAGGCGGTGGACGATTGGACGCTCGTGTGCCGCTGCGCTGAGGAGACATGTCCCCATGGCCCGGCGTGCTCGTACAGGTCAGCCGTGGAGACCATCTTCTCCCGCAGCGCCGCTTCTTTCGACGTTCGGGAGCTCGCGGCGTCTCTGCGGGACATTCTGATGGTCGGCCCGAAGAAGACGACGAGGGTGCCCTTCCTGGTGGGGCCGTCGAATTCCGGGAAGAGCACGGTGGTTTACCCTTTCGACGACTTGTTCACTCCGAAACGGGTTCTGCACAAGCCTGCCTTGGGCTCCTCCTTTGGACTCCGGAACCTGGCCAGCGGCACGAAGCGGTTCATCTTCTGGGACGACTTCCGGCCGGTTGAGTTCGCCCACGAGAAGACCGTCCCCGTCTCTTTGTTCTTGTCTCTGTTCGTCGGCCAGCACGCCGAGATCCAGGTTTCCCAGTCCTTCAACGACGGGAACAAGGACGTCTGCTGGAACCACGGCGCCGTTTTCACGGGCAAGCTGGAGGGCCTCTGGGGGACGACGAATAAGGTGGGTGCGGAGGACATCCGGCACATGCAGAACCGCGCGAGGCAGTTCCCATTCACCTCCGTCTTGTCGGACGGCTCTTTGCAGGACGTACTCTCGTGTGCTCCGTGCATGACCGCGTGGATCGTCCGGGAGGCGGCAAAGTTCGACGCCGTCGGCGTTTTCCGCCCGGCGCCCGCTGCGCCGGTCGGGGCAGACGCGGGCGTGCCGCCTGTGAGCGGCTTCGACGACCTCATGTCCGACGCGCGCATACCCCGCGCGCAGGCAGACGCCTTGCTGGCGGATGTCCGCGCGATGGGTGCGGCTGCCGTGGACGAGGTGCTCCCCGCGGACTGGGTCCGTCTGAATTCGTGGGCCTTGCTGCAGGCCCGCGCGGGACACAGCCTGCGTATCATTGCGGCTTCATGTCGTTTGCACGTGTGTCCAGAACATCGTGCAACGCGTTGCCCGCGCGTCTGGCCCGCGGCGGAGGAGGCGGCAGGGCGCGTTGCCCGGCGCTTGCAACGTGGAGCTCGCGGCCGGTGCTGCGACCAACAGCGCTTGCCTTCGCGACTTGTTGGCGGTGCGTTATGCCACTTCTACCAAACACGGAGGAAAGCCAATTCCGTCGGATTGAAAGTCCGGGGGCGGGGAGGGCAGGCGACCGCTTATCCCAGGGGCCGCCTTAGAGCACAACTAGAGCAACACTAGAGCACAACCTAGAGCACAACCTAGAGCACAACCTAGAGCACAACTCATTTCATGGTAGTCTGGCACGCATTCGCGTTCGAAAATAAAGAAAGTATTGATTCTTTTTTGATTTGGGAAGGTTGAGTGCCATTTTTTTATGAAAATAAATACCTTCATGAGTTGTGCTCTAGATTTTGCTCTAGGTTGTGCTCTAGGTTGTGCTCTAGGTTGTGCTCTAGGTTGTGCTCTAGTTGGGGCCGCCAGGCCAGACGGATCGTAGACGGGTGGCGGGCGCGGGGCGCGCGTCGTGTCGCAGGTCGCGAGCGCGGGTCGTGGGCGAAGTTCGCCGTGTTCGGGTCGCTGGTCGGAATGGCACCCTCGCCGTCGCGCTGGTCACAGCGTGTTCCTCTCTCCTCCCTATCGGGGAGGCTTGCGCACGCCCGCCCAGGCGCCGAGGCTTTTGCCGGGCCAGACCGAACCGCGCCAGGACCCGCGCCCATGTCGACGGCGGACGCCCCAGGCGTACACTCCGAGAAAATATGTTTGAACATGGATCCCTCGCTCGTGTCGGAACCGTTTTCTTTGTGGGCCCGTTGCGTACCACAGGGTTGCACGTGGACGTCGGAATGGTGCTCTCGCCGTCGCGCTGGCCACGCTTTCCCCCCCCCGTCGTTTTTTTGATTGCGTGTCCGGACCAGAAGGCCTACGGCCAGGCACTGACCTTCCCCAGCCCCATTCACGGCGCGCTACCTTCCCAAGCTTGGTAAGCACGCACTCCCGAGATTTTCCGCAGAGATTTAATTGCTCTTGTGGATTGACGAAGTAGTCCCTGCTGCCCGAGGGAGGGTTCGGAGTCTGTGAGGGGTATTGAATTGGAGCAGGGAAGGACACGTAAACGAAACTTTTTGTTTTTTTGTTGTTTTCGGACAGCAAGGGTAGATTGCAACGGGGGGCCCCCAGGGGGCCAGGGCAGCCGGGTGGAAAATTCGGCGTCCTAAAAGGGGGAACTTATGGCCTTGTTTTGATTTTTCTTCTCAGGACTCTGCGCGCCCCCTTGTAAGGATTGCCCGGCGCGGAGGCGAGAGCACCGATTCCTGGCAATGTGGGCCGCCGCTTGCGCTCCCTCCCTGCCTCCCGATCTCCCTCCATTGGCATTGCCATTATCATCGCCCTTCAGACACCCGCAGGGTCGCGTCGCCCTGTCGCGAGGCGGCCGCTTGACCGGGAGCGCACCTGGAGAGCACCTGGAGAGTCCGATTATGTGCAATGTTATTGGTTTTGTACGATTATACAATCTTCGCATGTTCCGGCGCCCCACTGAATTTGGTGCGGATTTCGTGAGCTCGATTCTGAGATCGATCGTGGATTTTGAGATATATCTTAAGGTCGACCGTGGAATCGACAGTGAGATCGATAGTGATATTGATCGTGAGATCGATCTTGAAATCGACAGCGAAGCTATTGGAGACCTCCAAAAACCTCCAAATCCTCCAGAACCCTCCCATACCTCCTAACCCCTCCGCGCTCCCCCTAAAACCTCCACAACTCCCCATGCATCCGAAACCCTTGCACTGCTCCCAAATCCTCCGGAACCCTCCCACCCACCCAAAAATTTCGGAAGACTTCCCAAAACCTCCAGAACCCTCCAGAACCCTCCCATACCTCCTAACCCCTCCGCACTCCCCCCACCCCCCACCCCCATGCATCCGAAACCCTCGCACTGCTCCCAAATCCTCCGGAACCCTCCCACCCCCCCTAAATTTTCAGAAGACTTCCCAAAACCTCCAGAACCCTCCAGAACCCTCCCATACCTCCTCCCCCCCCCCCCACCCCCATGCATCCGAAACCCTCGTTCGCACTGCTCCCAAATCCTCCGGAACCCTCCCACACCCCCTAAACTTTTGGAAGACTTCCCAAAACCTCCAAACCCTCCAGAACCCCCCCCCTACCTTCTAACCCCTCCGCGCTCCCCCCAAAACCTCCACAACTCCCCATGCATCCGAAACCCTCGCACTGCTCCCAAATCCTCCGGAACCCTCCCAAACTCTTTCTACTTTCGGAGGACTTCCCAAAACCTCCAGAACCCTCCAGAACCCCCAAGTCCTCTCCACCCCTCCGCCCCCCGCTTCCAGAGCCCTCGGAGTGCGGTGGATTCAGGGAGAGGGAATCGGCCTCGCTTGCACTCTTGGGACAAGTTGCATCGGTTTTCCCGCTCCGACCCAGACAGGTTTTGGGGCAATCTTGGGCCATTTGGCAGTTCCAGCGCCTGTTTGGGTTGTCTTGGGAATGTCGTCGATGTCCAGTTGGTGGGCATACCTTTCCCTCCCCCTCCCTCCCCCTTCCTCTGACCAGTCGGTGCTCGCAGGCACGTTGAGACTCACGTCCTGTGGTGCTCTGTAGCTGTTGCGGTGCTCTGAGGTCCTTTCGAGTTCTGTGGTGCTCTGAGGCTGTTGCGGTGATCACCAGCCTTGTAGCGCCCACAGGCGCTTCGGCTCAAGCCGTCCTTACTTAATGGGCTCTGAGGTGCTCTCAGGCTTTGAAGTGGTGCTCACAGCCGTCCTGGTGCTCATGGCCATTGGTGCTTAAAACCACTGCAGCTGCCTTGTGGCTCAAGTCTTATAGGGGGAACCGCACGGACCTCGGCACCTGTCACTGGGAGCACCGTGCACTGCAATGCTCACAGACCCCTCTATGCCGAGGCGCCGCTTGCGGCAGAAGACGGACACGGGGCACGTGGTGCCGTCTCCCCCAGTCCCGTCCGCAGGCGTGGACGCCGAGGCCGTCGAAACCAAAGCCATCCGGGACGCCTTGAAGGCCGTCTTAGTAGGCAAGGACTTGAAACACATTTCGTTGCGTGAGTGTCGCCGCCAGGTCGCTTTGAAACTCGGTTTGCAAGAGCATGCTTTGGACCAACGCAAGCACGAGTTCATGAGCCTGACAACCGAGGTCGTTTCGGAAACGCAGCCCGACCAGGACGCCGCGTCGCCTCTGGAGACCGTGTTGGCTGAGGCCGAGAAGCTGGACTCGTTGCAGTGGGTATACTTGGTGACCATATCGCGCGTCCTGGACGCGACCCTTCCCGACGGCCGCCAGCACCGCGATCTTGGCGCGATGAGCCGGGAGGACATCGGAAAAGCAGTGGCCGACGCATTCAACAATCCGATTCCGACTGGGTCCGCGGGCGGCCGCCCTAGGAAGGAACCGGACGGCCAAGCGCTCGTGTCCATGGCGGTGGTGTTCCAGGAGAAGCGCAAAGACGGCGCGATCCATTTCCACGTTGCTGTGAAGCTGACTAGGTCGGGCCGTTTCCAGCAGGCCAAGCGCACTCTGCGTGAGCGCCATTTGTTGCCGAGCCATTTCTCTGGTTCCCACCTGCGAATGTGGAGCGCCGTGAGGTACGGGTATATGGAGACCCCAGCCAAACCAAATGTCGACGACGCCCCGTGGGTGTGGCAGCCAGACTGGGCCGGGTTCGCGCGCGAGAACGACGCCATCGACCTCTTCGAGATGTCGCAGGAGCCATACATGGCAGGCGTGTGGGTGAAGCGCCGGGAGGCCACGGACAAGGCGGCCGGGGCGATGGGCACGAAGACGACGTTCGACCTCGTAGACTTGACCTCGACCATCATCGCCAAGCACTTGTGGACGAAGGGCAGCCTGATGGCGTACGTCCAGGACCGCGGGACGAAGGCCATGCAGCGGTTCGTCCGCAGCCGAGTGCGCAAGCTGACGGCTGACCTTGAGGAGACGAAGGAGTGGGCGTCTGCCCGCGAGATCGCGGCCTTCGAGGCGGTGGACGATTGGACGCTCGTGTGCCGCTGCGCTGAGGAGACATGTCCCCATGGCCCGGCGTGCTCGTACAGGTCAGCCGTGGAGACCATCTTCTCCCGCAACGCCGCTTCTTTCGACGTTCGGGAGCTCGCGGCGTCTCTGCGGGACATTCTGATGGTCGGCCCGAAGAAGACGACGGGGGTGCCCTTCCTGGTGGGGCCGTCGAATTCCGGGAAGAGCACGGTAGTTTACCCTTTCGACGACTTGTTCACTCCGAAACGGGTTCTGCACAAGCCTGCCTTGGGCTCCTCCTTTGGACTCCGGAACCTGGCCAGCGGCACGAAGCGGTTCATCTTCTGGGG
>CAUYUJ010015282.1:0-10000 GCA_963575745.1 Prorocentrum cordatum
TTTGGGACCCTCCGGACGGGCCTCGAAGCGGCCACCGGGCCTCGCAGGGCGCTTTGCCAAGCCTTCTCAGCACACCTAGGGCGATCAGGGGGGTCATCGGAGACGTCCCAGAGACCCCCGAGGCAGCACAGCAGCGCTCCAAGAGTGCTCGACGCGACCTCAAGATGGCCCAAGAGGCTTCCAGGACGGCCCCAAAGAGGCCTCCAAGAGCACTCCCAAGAAGACCCCCCGAGGCAAGAATCATTGATTTTCTGTTGGTCGTTGGTGAATTTGGGGGTTCTCCTCGGGACCAGGGTTTTCCCAAACCAAACGTGTCTTCCCAAACCAAATGTTGCGGAATCAGACCGCTGAGTCTTCCCAAACCAAACCCGAGTCTTCTCAAACCAAACGGGCCTTCCCAAACCAACGCCCCCGGGTCTTCCCAAACCAGCCGGGTCTTCCCAAACCAACGTGCCGGGTCTTCCCCAACCAACCGGGTCTTCCCAAACCAACCTCTGGGTTTTCCCAAACCAACCGGGCCTTCCCAAACCAATCCCCTGGGTCTTCCAAAACAAAACGGGTCGCCTCAAACTAGCATTCTGGGTCTTCCACAACTGAGGGTGTTCTCAAATCCTTATAGAACCCGGAGGGTAGGCCTACCCTAGGCTTACCCTAGGTCTACCCCTGGGCCTAACCCCTAGGTTTACCTTAGGCCTACCCCCTAGGCCTACCCCCTAGGCCTACCCCAGGCCTGCCCCTAGGCCTCCCCCCCTACCCGCCCGTTAGGGTACTCGTGTGTCAACTCGATCATGTACCACACTTTAATGTCCCGCCCGCCCGACCCGACCCGCTTGCTTGGGTCCGCCCGTCCGGCTCGACCCGCCCGATAGGGTCCTCCCGACCCGACCCGACCCGACCCGCCGTTAGGGTTCTCGCGTATGGACTCGATCATGCACTACACTTCAATGTCCCGCCCGCCCGATCCGACCCACCCGTTAGGGTCCGCCTGCCCGACCCGACCCGACCCGCCCGTTGGGGTCCTCCCGCCCGACCCGACCCGACCCGACCCGCCCGTTAGGGTACTCGCGTTAATGTCCCGCCCAGCCGACCCGATCTGCTTGTTAAGGTCCGCCGTTCGCCCCGACCCGACCCGCCCGATCAGGCCCGCCCGCCCGACCCGACCCGACCGGGCCCGCCCGTTAGGGTCTTCGCGTGTGAACTCGATCACGCACCACATTTTAAATGTCCCGCCCGCCCGACCCGACCCGCCCGTTAGGGTTCGCCCGCCCGACCCGACCCGACCCGCCCGTTAAGGTCCGCCCGCCCGACCCGACCCGACCCGCCCGTCAGGGTTTTCGCGTGTGTCCCGCCCGCCCGACCGACCCGCCCGTTAGGGTCCGCCCGCCCGACCCGACCCGACCCGCCCGTTAGGGTCCGGCCGCCCGACCCGACCCGACCGTTACGGTCCGCCCGCCCGACCCGCCCGTCGCCCGACCTCCGACCTTAGGGTCCGCCCGACCCGACCCGACCCGACCCGCCCGTTAGAGTCCGCCCGGCCCGACCAGACCCGACCCGCCCGTCAGGGTACTCGTGTGCCAACTCGATGATGCACCATACTTTAATGTCCCGCCCGGCCCGACCCGACCCGCCCGTTAGGGTCCGCCCGCCCGACCCGACCCGACCCGCCCGTTAGGGTTTTCGCCTGCGAGATCGACCATGCACCACACTTTAAGGTCCCGCCCGCCCGACCCGACCCGCCCTTTAGGATCCGCCCGCCCGACCAGACCCGACCCGACCGTTAGTGTCCGCCCGCCCAACCCGACCCGACCCGCCCGTTAGGCCTCTCGCGTGTGAACTCGATAATGTCTCACCCGGCCGACCCGCCCCGCTCGTCAGGGCCCGCTTGCCCGACCCGACCCGACCCGCCCGATAGGGCCCGCCCGCCCGACCCGACCCGACCCGCCCGTTAGGGTCTCGCGTGTGAAATTCGATCCATGCACATACTTTAAATGTCCCGCCCGACCGACCCCGACCCGCCCATTAGGGCTCGCCCGCGACCCGACCCCACCCGCCCGTTAGGGTCCGCCCGTACTCGACCCGACCCGCTTGTTAGGGTACTCGCGCGTGAGCTCGATCATGCACCACACTGTAATGTCCCGCCCGCCCGACCCGAGCCGCCCGTTAGGGTCCACCCGCCAGACCCGACCTGACGCGACCCGCCCGTTAGGGTACTCCCGTGTCAATTCGATCACGCATCGCACTTTAATGTCCCGCCCGCCCGACCCGACCCGCCTGTTAGGGTCCGCCCCGCCCGACCCGAACCGACCCGACCCGCCCGATATCGGGCCCGCCCCGGCCCGACCCGACCGACCCGCCCGTTAGGGGGGTTTTTTTTTCGCGTGCGAGCTCGATCATGCACCACACTTTAATGTCCCGCCCGCCCGACCCGACCCGCCCGTTAGGGTCCGCCCGCCCGACCCGACCCGACCCGACCCGACCCGCCCGATCGGGCCCACCCGACCCGACTCGACCCCACCCGCCCGACCCGACCCGCCCGTTAGAGTCCGCCCGCCCGACCCGACCCGACCTGGCCGTATCCGGCGACGTCGTCCTCCTCTTCCTCCTGCTGTTTCCGCTTTCGTTCCCGGCCGCGTTCTCGCCTTCCTTTCGCCTTTGTCTCCGCTCTCGTTCTCGCCTTCGTTTTCGCTTCGTTCTCGCTTTTGTTTCGCCTTGATTGCTACCTCGTTGTCGCATTTGGTCTCGTCTTCGTTTCGCTTTCGTTCGCGTTCTCGTTTTCGTTATCGCCTTCCTTTCGGTTTCGTTCCGCTGTCGTTTCCGGCAGCATTCTCGATTTCGTTTTCGCCTTCGCCTCCCTTTCGTGGCTCTGCGGGTGCATTCGCTTCCTGGGTCGCGCGGAACGTGGCAGATTACGTAGGAGCACGGCTGAGCACGCAGGCGCACGGCAGACCAAACATATTCGCGGCCGACCAAGCAGAAACATGACTGACGACACAGGGGCACGGCGGAGCACGCAGGAACACTGCTGATCATGAAGGAACAGGGCAGAACACAAAGCAGTATGGCAGAGCACAGAGGACCACCGCAGACCATGCAGCAGCACGGCAGAGCATGCGGGAACACGGCAGACCGCCAAGACCACGGCAGACCAAACCAACAGGGTCTTCCAAAACCAAACGGGCCTTCCCAAACCACAACGAGTCTTCCCAAATCGCAGCGGCCGGGTCTTCCCAATCCAACCGGGTCTTCCAAACCAAACGGGCCTTCCCAAACCACCCGGGTCTTTCCAAACCACAACGGCCGGGTCTTCCCAAACCAGCTGGGTGTCTTCCCAAACCACAGCGGCCGGGTCTTCCCAAACCAACCGGGTCTTCCCAGACCAACCAGATCTTCCCAAACCAACCGCGTCTTCCCAAACCAACCGCGTCTTTCCGAACCACGAGGCCCGGGTCTTCCCAAACCAACTGGGTCTTCCCAAACCAACCGGGTCTTCCCAAACCAAATCGGGTCTTCCCAAACCAAGACCTGGGTCACCCAAACCAAAGTTTGGTTTGGGAAGACCCGTTTGGTTTGGAAAAGACGGCTCTCCGGGTTCTCCTCTTTTCGGCTTCCCGACGCTCCAAGACGGCGGTCTTCTGGGCGTCCGAAGCCGCCTGGGAGGCTCCAAAATCGCCCCACAACCATCCGAAAGGGCTTCCATGAAATCCAAGAGAGCCCCCAAACGGCACAACACGGGTCCAAGACGGCCCTCAGAGAGCCCCATGGCGGCCCAAGATGGCCCAAAGACACTCTCCGAAGAACTCCAAATCGTGATTCGGTCGTTCAGGGAGACCGCGGTTGGAGGCAGGGTGGCCCGAGGAAGCCCCCAGATGCCCCCAGAATATGCCCAGGAGGCCTCCAGAAGGCCTTAAGAAAGCCTCAAACAACTTTTGTGAGGCCCCTAGAGGCTCTCCAAGGAGGAGCCTCCGCAAAAAAGAGCTGAGGAGGATGAGGAGAATGCACAGGATATGGCGAAAATAAGGAAGAAGAAGCATGGAGGAAGGATAAACAATAACATTATTATAGCCGCGATGCCAGGAAAGGCAACCATGAGTTATCGCTAAATTGTCGGTTTGCTTTCCTGCTATTCCGCCTGCATACCAAACTTCAAGGACCAAGGTGCATGGTGCGAACCGCCACTGCAGCCTTGTATATATATATATATAGATATATGTATATATAGATATATGTATATATATGTATGGAACCGATCAATACAATCAAACATGTCGAAGGACCCGCAGGGCGCATGGGCGCTCAGAAGTATACAACAACATGCAGAAATGGTGAGGTAGGGACGGAGACAGACGCATACGGAGGGTGACTGGGGTACATACAGGTTCAGTAACAGCAATAGCGCCGGTCGCTACACACACGGGACGGAAAAGAGCAATGCGCTCTATAGCAGAACAGCACGTCGCGCTGGGCAAGAGAACGTGGCGGCATGGCGGGCCAGAGTCAGCTGAGGATGGTAGGCCACGCGGACAAAAGCCAGCGTCATCCGTTGCGTGGCGGAGCGGTTCCCGGATGCGACATCGCCGAGCGCTGCGCGACGCGAACAGGGCGACCGTTTCACACTTCGCAGCCCCCATGGGAGCCGCGAGGACTCAACTGGGTCCCCGTACAACACCACTCCGCGCGACCTCCCTCCCAGGAGCCCACGAAAGTGGCGAGTGTTTCGCACTTCGCAGCCCCTCCAGGGAGCTGCCTGGTCTCAACTGGGTCCCCGTGTAACTCCACTCCGCTGGACCTCCCAGGAGCCCACGAAAGCGTGGGCGGTTTCACACTCCACAGCCCCCCAGGTCCCTGCGTAACTCCATTCCGCTGGACCTCCTAGGGACCAGCGGAAGCGGCGATAGTTTCACACTTCGCAGCCCCCCAGCCTGGGAACCGCGAGGTCTCGACTGTGCCCCCGTTAACTGTCGATCCGCATGTTGAGAATGAACAGCTTTCCAAGGTTATCCGTAAGGGCTTCGCCCCCTGCCGCTGGTCCCCCCCTGCCGCGCGGAACTCCACTTCGCTGGACCTCCCAGGAGCCCACGAAAGTGGCGACAGTTTTGCATGTCGCAGCCTCTCAGGGAGCCGCGACATCTCGACTGGGTCTTCGTGTAATTCCACTTCGCTGGTCCTCCCAGGAGCCCACGACAGTGGCGACAGTTTCACACTTCGCAGCTCCCCAGGGAGCCGCGAGGTCTCAACTAGGTCCCCGTACATCTACACTCCGCTGGGCCTCCCAGGGGCCCACGGAAGCGGCAGCAGTTTCACTTCGCAGCCTTCCCAGGGGGCCGCGAGGTCTTAATTGTGTCCCCGTGTAACTCCACTCCGCTGGACCTCCCTGGAGCCCATGCGCGTGGCAGCAGTTTCACACTTCGCAGTCCTCAGGGAGCCGCAAGGTCTTAACTGTTTCCTCGTGTGCCTCCACCCCGCTGGACCTCCCAGGAGCCCACGAACGTGGCGAAAGTTTCGCGCTTCGCAGTCCCCAGGGAGCCGCGAGGTCTCAACTGGGTCCCCGTGTAACTCCATCCCGCTGGACCTCACAAGGGCCAGCGAACGTGGCAGCAGTTTCACACTTTGCAGCCCCCAGGGAGCCGCGAGGTCTCAACTAGGTCCCCGTGTAACCTCACTCCGCTGGACCTCCCAGGAGCCCACCAACGTGGCGACCGTTTCGCACGTTGCTGTTCCCCAGGTAGCCGCGAGGTCCTGGTCTTCCTAGGAACCCGCGAACGTGGCGACAGTTCCACACTTCGCAGCTCCCTAGGGAATTGCGAGGTTTCAATCAACTAAGTCCCAGAGAAATTCAACCCCGCTGAACCTCCCAGGAGCCCACGAGAGTGGCGACACTTGCACACTTCACACTTCCTGGCCAGAATTTCGGCGTAGCCTCGCTTAATGAATCCTCTGTCCTGCGGCCGGCGCAGGGGGAGGTAATTCGTTACTTGTCCAACCGGCAGCTCCATACCCAGCAGCCCCGTGCGGTGCTGCGAAACCCGGCCTGCTGCCTCTCCCTCTTTTCTCGCTCCTTGCCTGCTTCCTCTGCACCACAGTGCCCGGGCAACAATTGTCGCGGGCAGGCCTTGGTGTCACCTCCAGCATTTGTTGTATATATATATATATACACATACAAGACTGCAGTGACGCTTCGCGCCATGCACCTTGGTCCTTGAAGTTTGGCATGCAGGCGGAATAGCAGGAAGGTCAAGCCGACTATTTAGCGATAATTCCTTGTTACCTTTTCTGGCATCGCCGCTAAAATAATGTTATTCGGTATCCTTCCTCCATGCTTCTGTTTCTTTATTTTCGCCATACCCTGGGCATTCTACCCATCCTCCTCAGCTCTTTTTTGCGGAGGCTCCTCCTTGGAGAGCCTCTGGGGGCCTCACTCAACTTGTTTCAGGCTTTCTTAAGGCCTTCTGGAGGCCTCCTGGGCGTATTCTGGGGGCATCCGGGGGTTCCTCGGGCCACCCTGCCTCCAACCGCGGTCTCCCTGAACGACCGGGTCACGATTTCGAATGCTTCGGAGGGTGTCTTTGGGCCATCTTGGGCCGCTATGGGGCTCTCTGAGGGCCATCCTGGACCCGTGTTGTGCCGTTTTGGGGCTCTCTTGGGCTGCCTGAAGCCTTTTCGGATGGTTGTGGGGCGATTTTGGAGCCTCCCAGGCGGCTTCGGACGCCCAGAAAACCGCCGTCTTGGAGCGTCGGGAAGCCGAAAGGAGAACCCCACAATTCACCAAAAACCAACAGACAACCAATGATTTTTGCCTCGGGGGGCCTTCTTGGAAATGCTCTTGGAGCCCTCTTTTGAGCCGTCCTGGAGGCCTCTTGGGCCATCTCGAGGTCACGTCGGTCACTCTTGAAGCGCTCTTGTGCTGTCTTGGAGGTCTCTGGGACGTCTCCGATGACCCTCCTGATCGTCTTATAGGTGTGCTGGGAAGGCTTGGCAAAGCGCCCTGCGAGGATCTGGGGGCCGCTTCGAGGCCCGTCCGGAGGGTCCCAAAACCCCAGACCCCGGGAGTCCGGTTTTTTTGGGGGGGGGATGACGGGTTTTCCCCCCGCCCGGGCTTGTTAAACTATAGGAAGAGGAACATGTGTGTGTGCATGTGGCGGCACTCGCGTTTGGAAGCCTGCTCTTGCGGCGTGCGGTCCGCTCCACCAGTGCACCCTCCCCTCCCTCGCTCCCTCTCCCTCTTCCTCGCCTCCTCCTCCTCCTCCTCCTCCTCCTCCTCCTCCTCCTCCTCCTCCTCCTCCTCCCGTTGGTGCGTCTACCCCTGCCCAGGGAGAGGCGCACGCTTCATCGGCCCACGCTCTCTCGGCCCCTCGCTCGTGCTCCCTCTTCTTCTGCTGCCTCCCGTGTGCTCCTCCATTGGGTCTGCCGTGTGGCCCTTTACATGCTCAGAGATTGTTTTTGTTTAGGCTCCCGCGATAGCCCGGGTTGTCGGGCTTGCCCCCCCTCCCCCCCTCAGGACAACCTAACCTTGCTGGTTGTGCAGGTCCGGGGTGGGGGGGGGGGCGCGAACATATGCAGGGCTGCCCACGGCTCGAAGGTTAGGTTATCGGCCAGCCCCCTCCTCCTCCTCCTCCTCCTCCTCCTCCTCCTCCTCCTCCTCCTCCTCCTCCTCCTCCCCGGATAACCCGGGTTATCGCCGATTCTAAACAAGCGATTTTTAATTTTCTCCCGTTTGGTCTCCACCGTGCACAGTGCAGCGCCGTGCTATTGTTACTGTCCGCTTGCGTTGTGCAGTGCGCCCTGCCGCCTGCGTGTGCTCAGGCGGGGGAGGCCACAGCGCTCTCTGCGCCTGGAGCGCCGCAGGCCAAGGTCACCAGTCTGACTGTGCGTCAGGCCGTCGCAGCACGAGCCTGCCAGAGCTGGCGAGGGGGAACGTTCTTCAGTTTGAGGGTCTGGGAGGCTTTACTCAGGAGGGAGCAAAACAACACAGACACAATTCATCGTCGATTCCACAGAAAAGATGGGAAAATGTGGGAAGTGGGGGGGGGGAAAACGAGAACGCTGAAAATATGGGAACATGTGGGGAATCCTGCTACTTGTGTGTGTGTGTGTGTGTTTATTTGTGGCTTTGCGACTTTCTGACGGCGTTCGGCACTTCCGCTTCGCTTGCGATCAAACAACGTTTCTTTGTGTGCCCCTGGGCTCCTTCATTTACGCCCGTGGGTCACGTTGAAGGGGCCTTTCGCTGCTGCGCTTCCACCGTCGCCGTGGAGAAAACACATTCTCGCATCCCGCATCCCCCCCGGGGAAGCCGCGAAGTGTCAACTGGGCCCCCGTGTAACTCCACCCCGCTGGACCCTCCCAGGAGCCCACGACAGTGACGACCGTTTCGCGTTCCGCAGTCCCCCCCGGTCGCCGCGGTCTGAACTGGGTCCCCGTGTAACTCCACCCCGCTGGACCTCCCAGGAGCCTACGACAGTGGCGCCCGTTTCGCACGTTCTGGTCTCCCAGGTCGCCGCGAGGTCTCAACGGGGTCCCCGTCAAATTCCAAGGGCCAGCGACAATGGCAGGAGTTTCACACTTCGCAGCCCCCAGGTAGCCGCGAGGTCTCAATTGGGTCCCCGTGTGACTCCAGAGCCGCGAGGTCTCAACTGGGCCCCTGCGTAACTCCACCCCGCTGGATCTCCCAAGGGCCAACGGCCCCCCGGGGGGCCGCGTGATCTGGACTAGGCCCCCGTGCAACTCCACCCCGCGCGACCTCTCAGGAGCCCACGACAGTGGCGACAGGTCATGCAGGTCCCCCCTCCCCGGAGCCCACGAGAGAGGCAGAGGGCAGGAGAGAGGACGCAGGAGGCAGGGGGAGACGAGGAGGGGGGAGGGAAGGAGGGAGGGGATAAGGAGACGGGACCACAGTGCTCTACCACAACAAGAACGCAACACAGCAGGGTTAGGGAAAATGAGTTCATGACGAGTTGATATTGCAATGTTCGGCCTCTGGGGTCCCTTACCAGATGCCGAGGCCGTTAAAAAGTTACGAAACAGTAAGGAAAGAACTGCCCTACGCAGGGTTGGCTGGACGGGGCTTGTCGGGCTTGAAGCTGTAGTCCCCTTCGGGGTCCCATGCTGGCGCTCCTCTCTTTCTCTCGCTCTGCCGTTCCGTCCATTTCCGCCCCATCGGATTCCGCTCCTTCCAGCCCCCCGGGAAAAGTGTTGCAAGTGTTGCAGCTCGTGTCGAAAAAGTCGTCCGGGGGACTTCCTGGGGGGCAGTTTTTCGTACTGGGTCCGTTCCTGACGGTCTCGGTGCCCGGAGGCGGCCCAGGGGGGCCCAGGACGACGAAACGCCGAAGGCGACGAGACCGAACAAGCCGACGGCATTGAGATGGCGTTCCGCTTCCAGGGCAGTGCAAGGCTCCGCCCCATGTAGGGCTCCGACCCAGGGGCTGGGCGCACGTGCTGGCGGGCGCAGCTCCTGGGGGCAGTCAGCCACGCGCAGAGGGGGCTGGGGGAAGTGTAGGGTTAGGTCGGGCGTGTCCCCCTACAGGGCCCCCAAAGGTCAAAACATACTCAAAAAATAGTTCCCAGACTATTTTCTGACTATTTTTTGATTATTTTTGGGGTATTTTTCATTTTTTCGTCGAACATCCCCCTGTAATGGGACACGCCCGACTTAAGTGTAGAGGGAAGGTTTCTTACAAAGACTCTTGCTTCTTTTGCACCACCCACCAAACCACCCCAACCCAACCCGAAGGCCTCGATTTGCCCACCATTCCCAGTGGGGAGGGGTCGGGGAACATGGACAAAAACATACATGTGAAGCCCGTACCCCACCCATCCCGAAATTCGGGTCTTCGGGTTGGGTTGGGGTGGTCTAGTAGGTAGTCACTTTTGAGGTGCGGCCCCTGCATCTATGGACAAGGCCAGCGTCTTCTAAGAAGCAGGTGTCCTCGGAAGAAGCCCTTCCCCCCTGCCCCTTTCCCCTTGTGCGCGCCGCCGAGGCAGGAGCTCTGCCGCTCCCCGCCTC
>CAUYUJ010015282.1:15000-17500 GCA_963575745.1 Prorocentrum cordatum
TCAGGATGAGGATGCTGATGATTATGATGATGATGATGCTTAACATGATGACGAGTAGGATGTCGACGACGTTGGTGGTGATTATGAAGATGAAGGTGATGGTGATAATGCTGCTGTTGCTGATGCTGATGATGACGATGATGACGATGCTGATGAGGGTGATGATGACGATGATGACGATGATGACGATGCTGATGACGGAGATGATGACGATGATGATGATGATGATGATGATGATGATGATGATGATGATGTGGATGAGGATGAGGATGAGGATGAGGATGAGGATGATGATGATGATGATGATGATGATGCTGATGCTGCTGCTGATGATGATGATGCTGATGATGATGATGATGATGATGATGATGTTCTTGTTGTTGATGATGCTGACGACGACGATTGCGATGGTGCTGTCGCTGATGACGATGATGACGATGCTGATGATGATGATGATGAGGAGGAGGAGGAGGAGGAGGAGGAGTAGGAGGAGAAGCCGGAAGAGGAGCAGGAGGAGGAGGAGGAGGAGGAGGAGGAGGAGGAGGAGGAGGAGGAGGAGGAGGAAGGGGAACGTGCATAGGCGGAGGTGGCACGCGGAGGAGATGGATACAGTATAATCTGATTCAGATGACGATGACGACGAAGGTGACGGCGCTGACGGTGACGGCGGTGAGGTGGATGATGATTGTGATGATTAAGTTGATGACGATGATATTTATATTGATGTTGATTATGTTATTCGGTATGTTGATGGTGGTGATGATTCGGATTATTACGATTCTGTTGTTACATCTGCTGGTGATGAAGAGGGGGATACTGGTGGAGGTAATGACGATGCTGGTGCTGCTAATGATGATGGCGATGATGGTGCTTCCGCTGACGACGATCATCGGGATGAGGATCCAGAAGCAAGTGCATATGCGGTTTCGGACGGGGAAGGCATGCATAAGGAGGCGGCTGCGAGATAGCATGACCAGGATTACGATACTGGCGATGTGACGAAGACGGTCATGCCGATGATGATGGTGATGGGAAGATGCTGTGACTGCTCATCGTAACGATCCTGGCCATAACCCACAAGTTTCATGATGTTACTCATGCTGTCAATGATGCTAACGCTGCGGATGATGATTATGATGTTGTTGATGGTGAGAAGGAGGAACAGGATGAGGAGGATGGTGATCATAATGCTGATGATGCTGATGCTAATGATGATTCTGGTAAGGATGATGACGAGGAGGATGATGCTGCTGATGCTGATGCCGCTGCTGATGATGCTGATGTTGAGGGTGATGAGGAGGATGTCGACAGGGATGGTTGTGATAGTGCTGATGGTGATTATGCTGATCTTTATGATGATGATGATGATGATGATGCTGCTGATGATGATGATGATGATGTTGATAATGATGAGGAGGATGTCGACAGGGATGATGGTGATGATGATTATGTTGCTGATGCTGATGATGCTGATGATGATGGTGATGATGCTGATGATGATGGTGATTATTTTTTTTTTTTAAATTATGTTTAGTGTTATCATTATCATGATGATGCTGATGATGCCGATGGTGGAGATATTGGTGATGCTGCTGATGGTGCTGATGTTGATGATGCTGCTGATAATGATGATGATTATGCTGATTATGATGATGATGATGCTGATGATGATGATGACCATGATGATGATGCAGATCATGCTGCTGCTGATGATGATGATGATGATGCTGATGATGATGATGATGATGATGATGATGATGATGATGATGATGATGACGATGCTGACGATGGTGATGATTCTGATGATGCTGATGGTGATGCTCGTGACGATGATGCTGACGATGCTGATGGTGATGCTGATCCGGGCGAGGCCTCCTCCTCCATCCCTTTCCTTATAGAGAACTCCTCCCTGTCCCCCCCATTAAGGCGAACGTCCAGGAGGCTTCGGGAAGCTCCAGGAGGCTAGTAGAACGCCCCAGGAGGCCGCCGCAGCGTACCAGGAAACCCCACGCGGCTACATAGTGCCACAGGGAATCCAAGCAGGCTCCAGGAGACACCACGATGCTCAAGGGTTCGCATGAATCCCGCCGAAGCTCGATGAGACCCCACAAAGCCCCAGGATGCCTCATGTGATGATGCTTATGGTTATGATGATCAGGATGCTGATGCTGCTGATGATAATGATGATGCTGATGCTGATGCTGATGCTGATGCTGATGCTGATGACGATGATGATGATGATGCTGATGATGATGATGATGATGATGATGATGATGATGATGATGATGATGATGATGATGATGATGATGATGATGATGATGATGATGATGATGCTGATGCTGATTCTGATGCTGATGTTGATGTTGATGCTGATGATGCTGCTGCTGATGATGATGCTGATGCTGGTAATGATGATGATGATGACAATATCGTGGTGATGGGGTGGAGGATGTTTAGGAGCAGGAGGAGGCGGAAGAGGAGGTGGAGGAGGAGGAGGACG
>CAUYUJ010015282.1:22500-30550 GCA_963575745.1 Prorocentrum cordatum
CTCGGCCCCTTCTCCCTCCTCCCCTCCGCGTCACCCACACCCACTTCGGCACACCCCTCACACGTTTCGTGGCCCCATAAGGAGCTCCACCGAGGGCTCCAGTGGCTGCGTTCGCATGGCGGCACCGCACCCATTTCGGCACACCCCTCACACGTTTCGTGGCCCCACAGGGGGCTCCACCGAGGGCCCAGTGGCTGCGTTCGCATGGCGGCACCGCGCCCATCTCGGCACACCCCTCACACGCTTCGTGGCCCCATAGGGAGCTCCACCGAAGGCCCCAGTGGCTGCGTTCGCATGGCGGCACCGCACCCATTTCGGCACACCCCTCACACGTTTCGTGGCCCCACAGGGAGCTCCACCGAAGGCCCCAATGGCTGCGTTCGCATGGCGGCACCGCGCTCATTTCGTCACACCCCTCACACGCTTCGTGGCCCCATAGGGAGCTCCACCGAGGGCTCCAGTGGCTGCGTTCGCATGGCGGCACCGCGCCCATTTCGGCACACCCCTCACACGTTTTGTGGCCGCATAGGGAGCTCCACCGAAGGCCCCAATGGTTGCGTTCGCATGGCGGCACCGCACCGGCACACCCCTCACACGTTTCGTGGCCCCATAGGGAACTCCACCGAGGGCCCCAGTGGCTGCGTTCGCATGGCGGCACCGCACCCATTTCGGCACACCCCTCGTGGCCCCATAGGGAGCTCCACCGAGGGCCCCAATGGCTGCGTTCGCATGGCGGCACCGCACCAACTTCGTCACACCCCTCACACGTTTCGTGGCCCCATAGGAAGCTCTTCCGAAGGCCCCAGTGGCTGCGTTCGCATGGCGGCACCGCGCCCATTTCGGCACACCCCTCACACGTTTCGTGGCCCCTGAGGGAGCTCCACCGAGGGCCCCCGTGGCTGCGTTCGCATGGCGGCACCGCACCCATTTCGGCACACCCCTCACACGTTTCGTGGCCCCATAGGGAGCCCCACCGAGGGCTCCAGTGGCTGCGTTCGCATGGCGGCACCGCGCCCATTTCGGCACACCCCTCACCCGGTTCGTGGCCCCATAGGGAGCTCCACCGAGGGCCCCAGTGGCTGCGTTCGCATTGCGGCACCGCACCCATTTCGCACCCCTCACACGTTTCGTTGCCCCGGCACAGGGCTCCAATGGCTGCGTTCGCATGGCGGCACCGCGCCCATTTCGGCACACCCCTCACACGTTTCGTGGCCCCATAGGGAGCTCCACCGAGGGCTCCAGTGGCTGCGTTCGCATGGCGGCACCGCGCCCATTTCGGGACACCCCTCACACGTTTCTTGGCCCCATAGGGAGCTCCACCGAGGGCCCCAGTGGCTGCGTCCGCATGGCGGCACCGCGCCCATTTCGGCACACCCCTCACACGTTTCGTGGCCCCATAGGGAGCTCCACCGAAGGCCCCAGTGGCTGCGTTCGCATGGCGGCACCGCACCAATTTCGGCACTCCCCTCACACGGTTCGTGGCCCCATAGGGGGCTCCACCGAGGGCCCCAGTGGTTGCGTTCGCATGCCGGCACCGCACCCATTTCGGCACACCTCCCACACGTTTCGTGGCTCCTTAGGGAGTTCCCTCTCATTCGTTCAACCTGCTTTGCGGTACTCGTAACTGCATATGGTTGGGTCCATCGCCAGGATATTTCAAGGTTGTAACCGTCGTCACTTTTGGGCTCCTGAGGCCTGAATATGAGGAAGTATCAGGTGTGAGCCTCGTCTGTGAGTGAATTGTAAGGAAGTCTCAGGCGGGGGCCCCTCTCCCTATGATGAGGCCCGCATTTCATGTTTTTAAACAGAGAGGGTCGTCCTCGAACCTGTAACTGTCTTCACTTTTGGGCTCCTGAGGCTTGAATATTGGGGAGGTATCAGGCGGGAGGCTCGTCTGTGAGTGAATTGCGAGGAAGTCTCAGGCGGGAGCCCTCTCCCTATGGGGCCCGCATTCCACGTTGGAAATCTGAGCGGGTCATCCTCGCACCTTTCACTGTCGTCACTTTTGGACCTCTGAGGCCTCGTCTGTGAGCGAACTGGGTGGCGAGCCAAACAGCAGGAGGGCGAGGCACGGGCAACGCGGGGAGCGGGTGAGGGCACTGCGCCAGGGCGAGAGTGAGAATGACGCAGGGAAGACAATAAGGGCGCCTCACTAACTAATCGCGAGGACGACAGTGAAGGTTATTTCCAGATTGGCCGAACGGATTTTCATGTGGGGTCTTTCCGTCGGAGTAATTGATGGATATGCTGCTGATGGTGATCATGATGATGAGGGTGATGAGGATGCTGATGACGAGCATGCTGATGATGGTGATGATGGTGGTGGTGGCGGCGGGACCTGCCATCAGTGTGCGAGCTAACAGGTGTCAGGCCCGTCCGAGCGAGTTCTCAGGTGATAGGCGCTGCCGTGAATCACTGTGATGTGTATGATAATAATGGTTGTATTGCGAATGGTGATGGCTGTGCTGATTATGATGACCTTCGCGATGACGATGATGACGACGACTGAGGACCAAGGGTGATGATGCTGATGCTGAGGATGGTAATGATGATGATGATGATGATGTTCCTGGTGTTGATGATGATGATGACGACGATGATGTTGATGATGACGGAGGGACCTGCCGCCAACACGTGAGTGAACAAGTGACACGCCAAGCAGGGCGGGCTAACAGGTGGCAGGCTCCGCCGAGCATGCTGGTGATACTTATGTTGACGGTGGCTGTGCTGCTGATGGTGCTGACGACTACGATGCAGATGGTGATGATGGTGATGATGATGACGCCGACGATAACGACGACGACGATAATATTAGTAATGATGATGCCACTGCAGATAACGCTGAAGATGCAAGGTATGTTGATACTGATGCTGCTGATGATGATGATGCTGCTGGTTATGATGATGATGTCGATAGTGATGATGATGAGGATGCTGATCATGGTGATGATGCTGACGATGCTGATGATGCTGGTGATGATGATCATGCTCTCGCTGACGCCACTGGTAACATTCATGATTATGATGATAAGGATTACGATGAGGCTGATGTTAATGCTGATCACACTCGTGAGGATGACGCTGCCGCTGATTATGCTGATTCTGGCAATGCTTATCATGATGATGAGATGGTGATGCTGATGATGATGATGGTGATGATGATGGTGGTAATGTAGATAATGGTAAGGATGATGCTGCTGCTGATGATGCTGCTGATGATGATGACGGTTACGACGATGACGATGACGATGGTGATAAGCAGGATGATGATGCTGTTGCTGATGATGATGGTGATGCTGATGATGAGGATGATGATGGTGATGGCGACGGTGATCATGGTGCTGCTTTTGCTGCTGCTGCCGATGATGATGATGATGATGATGAGAATGTTGATGATGCTGATGCTGATGATGATGATGATGATGATGATGGTGATGGTGATGGTGATGGTGACGGTGATGGTAAAGGTGACGATGCTGCTCATGATGCTGTTGATGCTGATGCTGATGATGATTATGCTGATGATGATGTTGTTGATGATGGTGATGCTGCTGCTGATGACGATGATGCTGATGATGATGCTGATGATGCTGATGATGCTGCTCCTGCTGATGATGATGATGACGGCGGGACCCTCCAACAACGTGCGAGATAACAGATGTCAAGCCTGGCTGGGCGAGCTCTTAGGTGGCAGGCGATGGTGATGGTGACGGTGATGGTGATGGTGACGGTGATGGCGATGATGATGGTGACGATGTTGCTCATGATGATGTTGATGCTGATGCTGGTGATGGTGATGACGATGATGATGCTGATGAAGATGATGATGTTGTTGTTGATGATGCTGCTGATGACGATGCTGATGCTGATGATGCTGATGATGCTGCTGCTGATGATGATGATGATGCTGCTGATGACGATGATGATGCTGATGATAATGATGCTGATGATGCTGCTGCTGATGATGATGATGATGATGACGACGGCGGGACCTTCCAACAACTTGCGAGATAACAGGTGTCAAGTCTGGCCGGGCGAGCTCTTAGGTGGCAGGCGTTGTCGTGTACGATGGTGAGATTGTTCTTGATGTTCATTCGCTGCTATGTGTGAAAGTCATACTTCAGCTGCTGCTGCTGTTGCCGCTGCTGATGATGAGGAAGAGGAGGATGAGGATGAGGAGGAGGATGAGGATGATGATGATGATGATGATGAGGATGAGGATGAGGGTGATGAGGATGATGAGGATGATGAGGGTGATGATGATGCCGATGATGATGATGATGATGATGATGATGATGATGATGATGATGATGATGATGATGATGATGATGATGATGATGATGATGATGTGATGATGATGATGATGATGATGATGATGATGATGATGATGATGATGATGATGATGATGATGATGATGATGATGATGATGATGATGATGATGATGAAGATGATGATGATGATGATGCTATCGGGGGCCTTGTTTGATTCTTGGGCCAGCTTCGACGCTGCATCCTTCATGTGGAGCCCTGTCTAGACCCCTGGGATGTGGCACCCACTGGGATACGCTCCTAATGAAAAGTTGTATTTTGTTGCCACCTCTTCACTCGTCTGGCTGGGCCTCTCACCGTTTAGCGCGCACTGTGGGACATGCCACCAATTCTCGAGCTAAGAGGTGACAGGCCCCCCTCTGGCGAGCTTGCAGGTAAAGGCCTCTCGACGAAGGAGGGGAGGAAGGCGGTTGGGAGGCAGAAAGGGACAGAAGGCGTGAAGATGGGGAGGAACAACTGGAGGTAGTGGTGGCAGTCGGGCGCAGGGATACTATAGCACGCGTGTCAGAGAAAGTTCGGTTCGCGTTCTTTACCGGGTTCGTGGGTCCCTCAAGTTTGCATGCTGGGCCCCCCTTGGAGTGCTCTCGCAGGCCTCAAGGCCGTCCTCGAGGTGCCTGGGACATCCTTTGGGGTCTCTTGAGGCCGGCTTCGGGAATCCCTTCTCAGAGCGTCCACTGCAACAGGTAGGAGAGGGAGGAGGAGGAGAATGAGGAGGAGGAGGGCTCTGGGGAGGCCCAGACCCCCTTCCGACGAGTTCCTCAGGGGGTCCGCCGGGCTCCGGGGCTGGGGCCCGAAACGAACATAGATACCGAAAATGGCGGAAACAGTTTTTCGAACCTCGACGACCTCGAGGAGGAGAAGGAGGAGGAGGAGGAGGAGGACGAATGCCGCAGGGTCCAAGCATCTTTCCGCGCCTCCCCCCGTCCCACGAGGTCTTCCGGCACGACTGGCACAGTGGTTATTCGCCCATGGAGAAGCCAGTGGAGCTGGCCTGCTTGGCGCGCCGCGCCCGCCAGGAGGGGGGAACATGAAACGACGCGGTACGATGACGATGACGATGACGACGATGATAAGGATGGCGACGATGACAAGGATGATGTTGAGGGTGATGTTGATGATGATGGTGATGCTGATGCTGGTGATGATGGTGATGGTGGTGATGATGATGATGATGCTTATGATGATGCTGATGCTGATGATGATGCTGCTCATGATGTTGATGTATAGGTGAGGGTGATGATGCTGACGATTCTAAGGATGATGATGTGGATGATGCTGCTGATGATGATGTATAGGTAAGGATGATGATGCTGCTGCTGATGATGATCATGACGACGATGACGGTGACGGTGGTGATGATGATGATGATGATGCTGATGATGATGACGATGCTGATGATGCTGATGATGATGATGATGATGATGATGTTGGTTGTGGTGGTGGCGGTTGTGGTTGTGGTTGTGGTGGTGATGTTGATGATGCTGCTGCTGCTGATGATGCTGATGTTGATGCTGGTGCTGATGACGACGTTGTTTTTCTGATGATGACTGTGACGATTCTCAGTATGACGATGGTTTGAATGATAGTCACAATTTCGATGCTGCTGGTGATGGCAATCGTGGTTGTGGCGATGATGGTTGTGCTGCTGCTGAGGAAGATGAGGATGGTTTTGGTGGTGATGATGATGAGGATGATGATGTTGATGATGACGATGCTGATGCTGATGATGATGATGATGATGATGATGATGCTGCTCATGATGATGATGCTAATGACGATGATGCTGCTGATAATGACGATGCTGATGCTGATGATGGTGATGATGATGGTGATGCTGATGCTGATGATGTTGTTATTGTTGGTATTGTTCTTGTTGTTGTTGTTGTTGTTGTTCTTGTTGTTGATGATGATGCTGATGCTGATGATGACTATGATGAGGAGGATAATAACGAGGATGGGGTGGGCGATTGGGAGATCGAAGGCAATGATGGTGGAGGATCAGATCGTGATGCTGATGATTGTGGTGGTGGTGGCGCTGGTGATGGTGGTGCTGGCGGTCATGATTATAGGAGGAGAGGAGGATCATGAAGAGGATGAGGAAGATGAGGATATGACCGTTGGCGGTCGATGCGTAGTTGGTGCAGGGTAGTTTTGGGAGGACGAGGAGACGCAGTAAGGGAAGGATGAGGATAATGATGAGGAGGAGGAAGAGGCAGAGCATAACGAGGAAGACGCACGCACATGCACGCGCATGTACGCACGCACACCCTTTTCCGTCGGCGAGCGCTCGCTCCGCGGCGCGTGGGTCACAGTCGATGATGAAACCGAAAGAGATAGATAGAGAGGCAGAACGATAATGAGGCTCAAAAGTGGGAGAGAGAGCCACATCGCCGCAGCTACTGCCTGCCCAGGTCCTCCCTTTGGGCCAATTTTCTCCTTGCCTCTTCTCCCCGCCTCCTCCTCCTGTGTCATGCGCTGTCAATTCCACGGCACACGCCCCCTTTGGTCTGCTGGGAGAGAGAGAGAGAGAGAGAGAGAGAGTCACCACCCACCAATGCCCCAAGGTGCCCTCCATTCCCGGGGGGGGGAGGGCGTCGGGGAACATTGAAAAAGCTGATGTGGAACCCGTACCCCGCCCAACCCGAACTTTGGGTCTTAGGGTTGGGCTGGGTGGTCTGGTAGGTAGTCAGGGAGAGAGAGAGAGAGAGAGAGAAAGAGAGAGAGAGAGAGAGAGAGAGAGAGCGAGAGAGGGAGAGATAGAACAGAGAAAGAGAGAGAGAGAGAAAACAAAAAGAGAGAGTGCCGCACGCCAGAGCAGCCGGTGCACACGGCGCGAGGAAGCCAGAGAGACGGCAGGCAGCGGGAGGCGGCGGGCGAGAGGATTTGGGCGGAGCATGGGGAGCGCCGCTCTTGCTCGTCCTCCCCCCTCCTCCCGCCAAAAAGGGCGCGGCTCTACGACCAGTAGTGCCTGATGGACGCCCGCTCGCTCGCTCACTTGCTCCTCCTCCTCCTCCTCCTTCTCCTCTGCATTCTTCGTTCGGCAGACATGGGCGTCGAGGCTGTTGCGTTTCTGTGTTGTAAGAAGGTGGCAAACTGCGTAAAGACACCGACTTGGGCGCATGTCTACACATCAGGCAGAAAGCACGTGCGGGAAACGAGGTGTCGAGCGTGCAGGATATTTCGAGGGGCCCACGAGGGCACAGAGTAACCAAGTCTTCCTCCTCCTCCTCCTCCTCCTCCTCCTCCTCCTCCTCCTCCCTTGCCTGGCGAAGGCAAATCGGGGGGCGGGAGGGAGAAGGAGCGAACGCAGCACTGGGCGGCGGCGGCGGGATGAAGCGGCACGAGCGGCAAGCGGAGAAGGACAGGGGGGAGGCGACAGCCTCATGCAGGGCCGGCCGAACGCGAGAGGCAGCAGGTGCGGCACCAGAAGGAGCGGAACGAGACGTCGTCGGTGGGGAGGACAGAGGATGTGGAGGCGGCGACGGCGGAGGTGGCAGTGGCGGCGGAGGAGGGAGGAGGACAACACCTCGCAGGTCAGCGTGGCCATGCCCAACCAGAACAGCCGCGTGCGCGACGCGCCCGTGGATGTCTACGGCCCGGCTCTGCGTTTGCGTGCCCGAAGCGGCGCGTGCCCACGGGCGGGGTGCGCGTGGAGAACAAGAGGAGGAGGAGGAGGAGGAGGAGGAGGAGGAGGAGGAGGAGGAGGAGGAGGAGGAGGAGGA
>CAUYUJ010015282.1:30650-63150 GCA_963575745.1 Prorocentrum cordatum
GGAATAGTACTAGTATTAATCACAAGACGAAGGCGAAAACGAAGACGAGTACTAATACTAACACTCAATAGATTTAAGAATAATAATACGAAGAATACTAAGACTACTAATAAGACTATTAAGAATAATAAGATTACGCATACGACAAAAACAATAATACATCGTACTAAGAATACTAATGCGGCTAATAAGAATACGACTCATCATCATATTCGTAATACGAATAATCATAATAATAGTAACACAAATAATAAAACTATTAGTACTAATAATACTAGGAAGGATAATCAGACGAGTGCTGTTAATAATGATAACACGAATGATAATCTCAATAATACTAGTATTACTAATACCATTACTAAGACGAATAATAATAATAAGAAGAATAAGACGACGAATAACACGAAAACGCATAATCAGAATAAGAAGGATAATAAGAACCATAATAGTAATACGAGTAATGATAGTATTAACACGAATACCAATACTATTAAGAATATAAATAATACTACTAATAAGAATACTGAGAATAATAAGAAGAATATTACGAATATGAATACTACTAATAATAATCATACTTATAATAATAGTACTAATAATAATAGTAACCACAATAATAATAAGGATAAAAATAATAATAATTATAATAATACTACCAATATTAATAATATACTAATATTAATAATAGTATTATTAATAATAATAATAGTAATAATTAGAAGAAGAAGAAGAAGACGACGAATAATAATACTACTAAGAAGAAGAATAAGAATAAGACGAAGAAGAATAACAATAATAAGAAGAAGAAAAAGAGGAGGAGGAGGACGACGAGGAGGATGATGATGAGGAGGAGGAGGACAAGGAGGAGGAGGAGGCGGACGAGGAGGACGAGGGGGAGGACGAGGATGAGGAGGAGGAGGACGAGGACGAGGACGAGGAGGCGGAGGGGGAGGAGGAGGGGCAGGAGGAGGAGGAGGAGGAGGAGGAGGAGGAGGAGGGGGGGGAGGAAGAGGAGGGGTAGGACGAGGAGGAGGAGCAGGAGGAGGAGGAGGAGGCGGAGGACGAGGGGGAGGAGGAGGAGGATGGGGGATTCATCCCTCCTCCTTCCGTCTGTCTTGTCTGTCATTTACCGTCTACATAGTCCAAACCAGATGAACACGTCCAGAAGCCTGGAGCGATCGCTCCAGGAGTCGCCTGGCTCTTGGTTTTATCACCCCCCCCCAGGGCCGACCAGACCTGGAGGGGGGCAATGTTCGACGAACCTTCATGCCGCCAGTGCCTCAGTGCCTCAGGAGGAGGATGAGGAGGAGGATTCTGGGATTCTGGGTTTGGCGCGCCACGAGGCCAGTGCGTCCCACGAAAACACGAGCAGGAGGAACACAGGGCCAGGGTCACATTGACCCGGGTTTGTGTGCAGGATCCTGCAGGATCTTGCAGGATCCTTCGCGTTGACCCGGGCTCGTGTGCAGGATCTTGCAGGATCTTGCAGGATTCTGCAAGGTTTGATTGACCCGGGTCTGGATTGACCCGGGTCAGCAGGTCCCCGAAAAAAACCCACTAGCTGGACATCACCAATTACGGATCCTGTCCTAGGGTGGCGCCTGTCCATCACATGCTGGAAGCGACATTTCTGACTTCCACATAAAAGGCTCCTTGAGGCAGTTCCTAGCGAGGTGGGATACGTTGGTCGACAAGTGGGCTCCACACTTGGAGACAGAACACAACTTGTCCCACTCGTCGCACAACGCGGCCCGTCCCGTGAGGCATGGTGCATGGTTGCGTAGCAGGGGCAACGATAGGGGGGATGCATCGATCCCCCAATCGCCCATTGATCGCCGATAGGGGCCCGATAGTCCCAACCTGCCCAGGAACGTGCGGATTCACGATCGGGGGCCTATCGCCGATCCGTGGGCGACGTATCGCCGATTCCAGGTCGATATTTCCTCCCTTATCTCTATCCCCCTCTATCGTTGCCCCTCAGCGTTGCCAGCTTCCATCGGTGCTCACTCGAAGACCAACGGTACGTCCACCTGCATCTGTGGCTGGCATGGCCGTGGACTACAACACGAGGGGTGCCCGCAACTGGGCCCACCGGGATACCTGGACGAACAAACCAAGGATTAAGTCGGGCTTGTCCCTCTACAGGAGGAACATTAGTCACAAAATAGCCAGGGGACGATTTTATAGTCAACATCGTCAAACATAGTCAAAATAGTTCCCAACCATCCTGTGGTGTTGGGTCCTCGTTTTGAAGAGACAGCGCCCCGCGTTCCCTCCTCCTCCCGCTGCCCCCTCCCTCCTCCCATCATCGTCATCATCATCGTCATCGTGATCGTCGTTATCATCATCCTCATCACCATTCGTCCTCATCACCATCATCGTCATCATCATCGTCACCATTATCGTCATCAGCTTCGACACACCCCCACCCACTTCGGCACACCCCTCACACGCTTCGTGGCCCCAGAGGGAGCTCCACCGAAGGCCCCAGTGCCACCGTCCACATGCGTCACCCCCACCCATTTCGGCACACCCCTCACACGTTTCGTGGCCCCATAGGGAGCTCCACCGAAGGCCCCAGTGCCACCGTCCACATGCGTCACCCCCACCCACTTTGGCACACCCCTCACATGTTTCGTGGCCCCATAGCGAGCTCCACCGAAGGCCCCAGTGCCCCGTCCACATGCGTCACCCCCATCCACTTCGGCATACCCCTCACCGTTTCGTGGCCCCATAGGGAGCCCCATGCCACCGTCCACATGCGTCACCATCCACTTCGGCACACCCCTCACACGTTTCGTGGCCCCATAGGGAGCCCCACCGAAGGCCCCAGTGCCACCGTCCACATGCGTCACCCCCACCCATTTCGGCACACCCCTCACACGTTTCGTGGCCCCATAGGAGCTCCACCGAAGGCCCCAGTGCCACCGCCCACATGCGTCACCCCCACCCACTTCGGCACACCCCTCACACGTTTCGTGGCCCCATAGGGAGCTCCACCGAAGGCCCCAGTGCCACCGTCCACATGCGTCACCCCCACCCACTTCGGCACACCCCTCACACGTTTCGTGGCCCCATAGGGAGCTCCACCGAAGGCCCCAGTGCCACCGTCCACATGCGTCACCCGCACCCACTTGGCACACCCCTCACACGTTTCGTGGCCCCATAGCGAGCTCCACCGATGGCCCCAGTGCCACCGTCCACATGCGTCAGCCCCACCCACTTCGGCACACCCCTCACACGTTTCAGTGCCCCATAGGGAGCCCCACCGAAGGCCCCAGTGCCACCGTCCACATGCGTCACCCCCACCCACTTCGGCACACCCCTCACACGCTTCGTGGCCCCATAGGGAGCTCCACCGAAGGCCCCAGTGCCACCGTCCACATGCGTCATCCCCACCCACTTCGGCACACCCCTCACACGTTTCGTGGCCCCATATGGAGCTCCACCGATGGCCCCAGTGCCACCGTCCACATGCGTCAGCCCCACCCACTTCGGCACACCCCTCACACGTTTCGTGGCCCCATAGGGAGCTCCACCGAAGATGATATTTACAACTGCGTTACTCACAACTGCATATGGTTGGCTCCTTCGCCAGGCTAATTTTTTTGTGGTTTCATTTGTTCGTCCAAAATCCCCCTCTAGGGGACACGCCCGACCTAAGGATACTTGGACGAACAAACCCAGGATCTCGGACCTTCTTCGGTGTCTTGGGCAGCGTGCGCTCAGACAAGCAGTGCTCTCAATTAGCGGCTCGGTCTGGTGTGCCCGCGTCTCAGCGTGCTGATCCTGAGGGTCCATCCGCACACCTCGCTTCGCAAATGTGTCGGCCTGGGTACTGGCGCTGGGCAGAGACAAATCGTGTCCTCGACGGCCAGCGATAGACCGATGAGCGGACACCTTGATCACACGAGTGTGGCCATACCCGACGTTCTCGGCTTTGGCAAGCACTTTGGACCATACGTCGCAATGGGCAGCATTTCCCACACATCTTTGGGAAGGGAGGAGTTCAGACATGCGTGTGCGTAACTAAGCGCGCAGCATCACGGGAAGCGAAGTCCGTGACCACAGGCGGTCGCCAGGAGGAGAATGGGGAAGATGGGGAAGAGGAGAGGAGGGGGACGGGAGGAGAGGAGATGGATAGAGAGAGAGAGAGAGAGCGAGAGAGCGAGAAAGCGAGAGAATGAGAGCGAGAGAGAGAGAACCAAACAACAACAACAGACGAGGGTGGAGGGGGGAGAGGGACGAGGAGGAGGAGCAGGAGGAGGGGGAGGAGGAGGGGGTCACGTCTGCGGCTGTGGCGCCCAGCCTGAGCCGAGCCGCCGCCCTCGTGCGCTCCCGTCTACCCTCCTGCTGCTGCTGCTCCGCCCCTCCCGCGACACAGCACACAGCACACACACACACCCACACCCACACCCACACCCACACCCACACCCACACCCACACCCACACCCACACCCACACCCACACCCACACCCACATCCACACCCCCCCACACCCCCACACCCACACACCCACACACCCACACACCCACACACACCCCAATCACGCACGCACCCACGCACCCACACACCCACCCACACACACCCCAATCACGCACGCACGCACGCACGCACGCACGCACGCACGCACGCACGCACGCGGGCACGCACGCACGCACGCACGCACGCACGCACACACACGCACACACACACACACTTGTTCGAAGACCCGTGCGGCTTCCTTGGGTTGGCGTGGACCTCCACACGTTTATGTTTATGCAGCTCTTTGACGTTATCTGATCCTCCCTCCTCCTCCGCCCATCCCGATGCTGTGTTTCCATACGTTTGCGTCTGTTCAGCTTTCTGGTGTCATTCCCCATATCCTAAGATTGGGTTCTTGTTATTCCCCATATCCTGAGATGGGGTTCTTGTTCCCCATATCCGAAGTATGGGGTTCTTGTTATTGGCGGACCGCGCCGGAGGAACAGAGAGAGAACAGAACACACCACTCCTCTCACTCATACCCACTCACTCACCACTCAGACCCACTCATCACTCAGACCCTCTCATCACTCAGACTCACTCATCACTCAGACTCACTCATCTCTCGGACTCAGTCATGACTCAGACTCATCACGCATCACTCAGACTCACTCATCACTCAGACTCACTCATCACTCAGACTCACTCATCACTCAGACTCACTCGTACTGGTACTCATACATTTACTACACTCACTCAGGTCCACTCATCGGATGACTCACACACACTGATGTTGAGGATGTCTCAGGCGATTCTGTGGCTTCAGCACTCCTAAGGGGAGCGGCGGGGGGGTGTTTCACTTGGCCCCTTTCGCAGGATTTTGTGGGGATGTCTCGAGCAGTTTGCCTGTTTTCTGTCCCAACATCCTTCGCTTTCGGAGCAGATTTGGCGGATGTCTCGAGCGAGGCGCTCTTTTTCACGTTCCTAAGGGGAGCGGCGGGGGTGTGTGTCACTCGGCCCCTTTCGCGGGGTTTTGTGGGGATGCCTCGAGCGGTTTGCCTATTTTCTGTGGCAACATCCTTCGCTTTCGGAGTCGATTTGGAGGATGTCTCGAGCGAGGCGCTCATTTTCACCTCCCAGGTGGGCCAGATCTTGAGGATGCCTCGATCGGTTTGCTTGTTTTGGTGGCCAGGCTCGTGGGCGCAGATTTTTTCCAGGATGCCACAGGAGGCTCCAACAGGCTCCAGGAGGCCCCAGGAGACCACATGAGGTCCTAGGAGGCATCAGGAGGCCACAGAAAGATTCAATAGGCCACAGGATGCCCCAAGAGGCTGCAGGAGGCCCCAGGAAGCTCCAGAAGGCTTCAGGAAACCACACGAGGCCCCAGGAGGCAACAGGAAGCGCCAGGAGGCCTCGGAAGGCACCAGAGGCCCCGAGAGGCCTCAGGAGCAGGAGGCCTCAGAAGGCAACAGGAGTGGCTCCAATCCCATGCATTTTACGTATGCTCCTATCGATTGGGCCTCACCTGGATCACGATTCTTTGATTTTATACGTATGTTTCTATAGATTGTCCTTCTCCTGTGTACACCATCCTACATGTTTTACTTATGTTCCTATATATTGGGCCTCTCCTGGGGCACGAGTCCTTGGCGTTTTACGCGTGTTCCTATATATTGCCCTTCTCCTGTGGCTCTAATCCGCAATGTTTTATGTACGTCTGTTGCTATATATTGCGCCTCTCCTGGGGCACGAAACCTCCCTAGGAGGTCCCAGGAGGCCCCAAGAGGCTCCTGGAGACCCCAGGAAGCCCCAGTAGGTTAGACATTCACGGCGGATAGGTCCATGCGAATAGATGCACATATGGGGAGCTCCACGCAGTGAATAATTATTACTTGGCGCGCCTCCTACTCCTCCTCCTCCTCCTCCTTCTCCTCCCCTCTCCCCCTCATGCCCAGACTTACTCAGACTCCTGCACAGACTGACTCACACTCATACCTACTCATACCCAGACTTGCACACACACACTTACTCTTACTCAGACCTATTCATACTCAGACCTACTCCTACTCAGACTTACTCATGGTGAGACTCACGCACGCCCCCTTCGCGGCCGTTTTGCGGGGATGCCTCAAGCGGTTTGCTTATTCCCCACATCCTAATTATGGGGTTCTTGTTATTGGCGGACCGCGCCAGAGGAGAGAACGGGAGAGAAAGAGCACACCACTCCTCTCACGCAGACCCACTCACTCACCACTCAGACTCATTCATTACCCAGACCCACTCATCACTCAGACTCACTCATCACTCAGACTCACTCATCACTCAGACTCACTCATCTCTCGGACTCATCACGCATCACTCAGACTCACTCATCACTCAGACTCACTCATCACTCAGACTCACTCATCACTCAGACTCACTCGTACTTGTACTCATACATTCACTACACTCACTCAGGTCCACTCAGCGGATGACTCACACACACACACACTGATGTTGAGGATGTCTCAGGCGATTCTGTGGCTTCAGCACTCCTAAGGGGAGCGGCGGGGGGGTGTTTCACGTGGCCCCTTTCGCAGGATTGTGTGGGGATGGCTCGAGCGGTTTGCCTGTTTTCTGTCCCAACATTCTTCGCTTTCGGAGCAGATTTGGAGGATGTCTCGAGCGAGGCGCTCATTTTCACGTTCCTAAGGGGAGCGGCGGGGGGGTGTGTCACTCGGCCCCTTTCGCGGGGTTTTGTGGGGATGCCTCGAGCGGTTTGCCTATTTTCTGTGGCAACATCCTTCGCTTTCGAAGCAGATTTGGAGGATGTCTCGAGCGAGGCGCTCATTTTCACCCCCCAGGTGGGCCAGATTTTGAGGATGCCTCGATCGGTTTGCTTGTTTTGGTGGCCAGGGTCGTGGACGCAGATTTTTTTCAGGATGCCACAGGAGGCTTCAACAGGCTCCAGGAGGCCCCAGGAGACCACATGAGGTCCTAGGAGGCATCAGGAGGCCACAGAAAGACTCAAGAGGCCACAGGATGCCCCAAGAGGCTGCAGGAGGCCCCAGGAAGCTCCAGAAGGCTTCAGGAAACCACAGGAGGCCCCAGGAGGCAACAGGAAGCGCCAGGAGGCCTCGGAAGGCAACAGGATGCCCCGAGAGGCCCCAGGAGCAGGAGGCCTCAGAAGGCAACAAGAGTGGCTCCAATCCCATGTGTTTTACGTATGCTCCTATCGATTGGGCCTCACCTGGAGCACGATTTTTTGATGTTATACGTATGTTTCTATAGATTGTCCTTCGCCTGTGTACACAATCCTACATGTTTTACTTATGTTCCTATATTTTGGGCCTCTCCTGGGGCACGAGTCCTTGGTGTTTTGCGCGTGTTCCTATAGATTGCCCTTCTCCTGTGGCTCTAATCCGCAATGTTTAATGTACGTCTGTTTATTGCGCCTCTCCTGGGGCACGAAACCTCCCTAGGAGGTCCCAGGAGGCCCCAAGAGGCTCCTGGAGACCCCAGGAAGCCCCAGTAGGTTTCAGGAGGCCCCAGGAGGCCCCAGGCTCATACACAGAGACGCGCTCGTACTGCTGAGGCTCATTCACACTCCAATTCATTCGCAGTTAGATTTATGTCCAGATCGTCACAACTGAAGCCCGTTTATATCCGAAAGCTCTTGCGCCTAGACATTCACGGCGGACAGGTTCATGCGAATAGATGCACAGATGGGGAGCTCCACGCAGTGAATAATTTTATGTCCCAACATCCTTGGCTACCAGAGCAGATTGTGAGGATGTCTCAGGCGGGGCGCTGGTTTCAGCTCCCCCTGAGAGGAGCCGCCCGTGGTTATCTCACGGTCCCGTTCGCGGCCGTTTTGTGAGGATGTCTCAAGCGGTTTGCTTGATTTCTGTCCCAACATCCTTCGCTTCCGGAGCAGATTTGGAGGATGTCTCGAGCGAGGCGCTCATTTTCACCCCCTCAGGGAAGCCGCCAGGGGTTCTCTCACGGTCCCGTTCGCGGCCGTTTTGTGGGGATGTCTCAAGCGGTTTGCCTGCTTTCTGTCCCAACCTCCTTTGCTTTCGGAGCAGATTTGGAAGCTATCTCGAGCGAGGCTCTCATTTTCACTTCCCTAAGGGGATCCGCCAGGGGTTCTCTCACGGTCCCGTTCGCGGCCGTTTTGTGGGAATGTCTCGAACGGTTTGCCGTGTTGTCTGTCCCAACATCCTTCGCTTTCGGAGCAGATTTGGAGGATGCCTCGAGCGAGGCGCTCATTTTCACGTCCCTAGGGGGAACCGCCCGTGGTTATCTCACGGTCCCGTTCGCGGCCGTTTTGGGGGGATGTCTCAAGCGGTTCGCTGGTTTTCTGTCCCAACATCCTTCGCTTTCGGAGCAGATTTGGAGGATGTCTCGAGCGAGGCGCTCATTTTCCCTTCCCTCAGGGAAGCCGCCAGGGGTTCTCTCACGGTCCCGTTCGCGGACGTTTTGTGGGGATGTCTCCAGTGGTTTGCCCTGTTGTCTGTCCCAATATCCTCCGCTGTCGGAGCAGATTTGGAAGATGTCTCGAGCGAGGCGTTCATTTTCACGTTCCTGAGGGGAGGCCGAGACGTACACCGCACTCACATCTATACCCCTGGGTGGGTGTATGTGCGGCCGTTTTGCGCTGTCATGTGCGCGCATGTGCGCGGCATGTGCCAGTCATGTGCCAGGCCTGTGCGGTCCTTCTTGGATGGACTTCCTACTGTGCACGTCGTGCCCGGGCATGTGCGGGGGCATGTGCGCTGTGTTTTGATGTATCCATCATACGCACATGCACGCACAGTCCGACGCACATGCGCGCACATGCCTGCACATGCGGGAGGTGTTCGAGAATCGCAGATCTGTCATCGGCACATGCACGCACATGCCTGTGCAACCTCTCTTCGGGAGGCCGCGCGGGCCCGCACATGCACGCACATGCGGTGAAGCGCGCGGGCGCACATGCGTGCACATCCCAATGCACATGCACGCTCATGCCCTAGGAGCTGTCTGGGACCCCTGTGCCTCCAATGCCTCCTGGCCTTCGCAGAGCTAACCTGGGGCGTGCCAGGGCTTCCTGAAAGAGTTTGTTGTGCGTTTAGACTCGCCCGCTGCTGGCGGGGGCGGTTCTTCGCCCGGTTCGTGAGCTGGCGGTGGCGCGCCCGCCTAATAAAATACTCTCCCGCGCGCCTTTTCAGCTCGGCCGGAGAAGCAGGGATGGGGGGGGGAAGTGGAGGGGAGGGAGAGGAGGGGGGGGCGGAGAAGGCGGGCGCCCCCGGCTCGGCTGGCCCGCCTGCCTGTTCGGCTCGGCCAGAGGAGAAGGAGGAGGAGGAGGAGGAGAAGGAGGAGGAGGAAGAGGAGGAGGAGGAGGGGGAGGTGAGAGTTGCGAGGATGTCTCAGGCGAAAGTGGCTTGACGGCCCGTCTTGGCGGTTTCTTGGACGGCCTCGGCGTTATTTTTGGCCGCCTCGGGGCTTTGTTCGGGCCATTTTGCCGGGCCTTTTCGGCTATTTTCTATGTCAAATAGCCAACAACTTTTCTACTACAGCACCGGCCCCGGCCGGTAGTAGAAAAATCGTGGCATCTAGGCCCGTCTGGACGGCTTCTTGGACGGCCTTGGCGCTATTTTTGGCTGCCTCGGGGCTTTGTTCGGGCCCTTCTGCCGGGCCTTTTCGGCTATCTTCGACGTCAAATAGCCAACCATTTTTCTACTACAGCAACGGCCCCGGCCGGTAGTAGAAAAATCGTGGCATCTGGGGCCGTCTGGACGGCTTTTTGGACGGCCTTGGCGTTATTTTTGGTTGCCTCGGGGCTTTGTTCGGGCCCTTCTGCCGGGCCTTTTCGATTATCTTCTACGTCAAATAGCCAACCATTTTTCTACTACAGCACCGGCCCCGGCCGGTAGTAGAAAAATCGTGGCATCTGGGGCCGTCTTGGCGGCTTCTTGGACGGCCTCGGCGCTATTTTTGGCTGCCTCGGCCACCGGCGAGCTCGGCCTGTGCGAATACTGTGCGTACCTGTGCAGTGCATGTGCGGGACGTGCACGAATGCCGGGGCCGGCGTTCGTCTCCGGACGCCGGCGCGTTCGCGTCCGGCCAGTTCCGCGTGAGACGTCGTCGGCAATCTGGAGGCCGACGTGCTTTGACATGAAGTGATCTGGCCACCTTCGCCTGAGACATCCTCGCAACTCTGGTCTCGGAGATGCCCTGCCCCATGGTGGCCCGGCCACTTTCGCTTGAGACATCCTCGGGACTCTGGGTTTCGAGACGCCCTGAGCTGAGGTGGTTCGACCACTTTCGCCTGAGACATCCTCGCAACTCTGACCTCAGAGATCTCCTGCCCCATGCTGGTCAGGCCACGGTCGCCTGAGACATTTTTGCAAGTCTCGATTCCGATATGCCCCGAGCTGAGGTGGTCAGCCACTGTCGCCTGAGACTTCGTCGCAACCCTGATCTCAATGATGCCCTGCTCGATAGTGTCTCGGCCCCTTTCGCCTGAGACATCCTCGGAACTCGGGGTTCCGAGACGCCCTGAGCTGAGGTGGTTAGACCATTTTACCTTTGGACATCCTCGCCCGAGATGCCCTGAGTTGAGCTGTTCAGGCCACTTTTGCCTGAGACATCCTCGCAACTCTGACCTCAATGATGCCCCGCTCCATAGTGTCTCGGCCTTTTTCGCCTGAGACCCTCGCAACTCTGGGTTCTGAGATGCCCTGAGCAAGTGGTCAGGCCAGTCCTGCCTGAGACATCCTCGCAACTCTGGGCTCCGAGATGCCCTGGGCTGAGGTGGTCAGACCACTCTCCCCAGAGACATCCTCGCAACTCTGACCTCAGAGATCTCTTGCCCCATGGTGGTCAGGCCACTTTCGCTTGAGACATCCTCACAACTCAGACCTCGGAGGTGTCCTGCCCCATGGTCGTCTGGTCACCTTGACCAGCGACATCCTCGCCACTCTGGTTTCCAAGATGCCCTGCCCCATGGTGATCCGGCCACGCTTGCCTGAGACATCCTCGGAACTCTGGGTTGCGAAATGCCCCGAGCTCAGGTGGTCAGGCCACTATCGCCTGCGACATCTCTGCGGCATGTGCGGGCATGTGCGTCTATGCTTTCAGAGTTTTGCTTGACCGTGCATTCGACTGTGCGTCGGACGGTGTGGCATGTGCGCGCATGTGCGGCAATGCTGTTGAGGCTTTTGTATACTTGCATGGGCATGTGCATGCGACTGTGCGGCATGTGCCTGCATGTGCGGCCCCTTCCGGACCACAATTTCAAAGTGAGCACTATAGAAGTGAGCGCTATAGAAGTGAGTCCGGTGTATTGCACGGTCCCGTTCGCGGCCGTTTTGTGGGGATGTCTCAAGCGGTTTGCTGGTTTTTCTGTCCCAGCATCCTTCGCTTTCGGAGCAGATTTGGAGGATGTCTCGAGCGAGGCGCTCATTCTCACGCCCTAAGGGGAGCCGCCGAGGAGTTATCTCACGGTCCCGTTCGCGGCCGTTTTGTGGGGATGTCTCCAGCGGTTTGCTGGTTTTCTGTCCCAGCACCATTGGCTTTCGGAGCAGATTTGGAGGATGTCTCGAGCGAGGCGCTCATTTTCACGATCCTAAGGGGAGCCGCCCGTGGTTATCTCACGGTCCCGTTCGCGGCCGTTTTGTGGAGAAATCTCAAGCGGTTTGCGTGTGGTCTGTCCCAACATCCTTCGCTTTCGGAGCAGATGGAGGATGCCTCGAGCGAGGTGCTCATTTTCACCACCCTAAGGGGAGCCGCCAGGGGTTCTCTCACGGTCCCGTTCGCGGCCGTTTTGTGGGAATGTCTCAAGCGGTTTGCCTGCTTTCTGTCCCAACATCCTTCGCTTTCGGAGCAGATTTGGAGGATGTCTCGAGCGAGGCGCTCATTTTCACGTCCCTAAGGGGGGCCGCCAGGGGTTCTCTCACGGTCCCGTTCGCGGCCGTTTTGTGGGGATGTCTCGAGCGGTTTGCCTGCTTTCTGTCCCAACATCCTCCGCTTTCGGAGCAGATTTGGAGGATGTCTCGAGCGAGGCGCTCATTTTCCCTCCCCTCAGGGAAGCCGCCAGGGGTTCTCTCACGGTCCCGTTCGCGGCCGTTTTGTGGAGATGTGTCCAGCGGTTTGCTTGTTTTCTGTCCCAACATCCTTCGGTTTCGGAACAGGTTTGGAGGATGTCTCGAGCGAAGCGCTCATTTATCACCCTAAGGGGAGCCGCCAGGGGTTATCTCACGGTCCCGTTCGCTGCCGTTTTGTGGGGATGTCTCCAGCGGTTTTTTTGGGGGGGGGGGCCAACATCCTTCGCTTTCGGAGCAGATTTGGAGGATGTCTCGAGCGAGGCGCTCATTTTCACCCCCCTCAGGGAAGCCGCCAGGGGTTCTCTCACGGTACCGTTCGCGGCCGTTTTGTGGGAATGTCTCCAGCGGTTTGCTTGTTTTCTGCCCCAACATCCTTCGCTTTCGGAGCAGATTTGGAGGGTGTCCTGAGCGAGGCGCTCATTTTCACCCCCCATGTGGGCCAGATTTTGAGGATGCCTCGATCGGTAGCCAGACTCGTGGGTACGGATTCTCCTCAGGATGCCACAGGAGGCTCCAACAGGCTCCAGGAGGCCCCAGGAGACCACATGAGGTCCAAGGCGGCATCGGGAGGCTACAGAATGTCCCAAGAGGCTCTGGGAGGCCCCAGGAAGCTCCGGGATGCATCAGGAAGCCACAGGAGACCCCAGGAGGCCAGAGGAAGCGCCAGGAGGCCTTGGAAGGCAACAGGAGGCGCCGAGAGGCCCCAGGAGCAGGAGGCCTCAGAAGACAACAGGAGTGGCTCCAATCCCATGTATTTTACGTATGCTCCTATCGATTGGGCCTCACCTAGAGCACGAATTCTTGATGTTATACGTATGTTTCTATAGATTGTCCTTCTCCTGTGTACTTATGTTCCTATAGGGCCTCTCCTGGGGCACGAGTCCTTGGTGTTTTGCGTGTGTTCCTATAGATTGCCCCCTTCTCCTGTGGCTCCAATCCGCAATGTTTAATGTACGTCTGTTGCTATCGAGTGGGCCTCTCCTGGGGCACGAATCCTCCCTAGGAGGTCCCAGGAGGCCCCAGGAGGCCCCAAGAGGCTCCTGGAGGCCCCAGGAAGCCCCAGTAGGTTTCAGGAGGCCCCAGGAGGCCCCAGGAGGACCCAGGCTCATGCGAAGAGACGCGCTCGTACTACTGAGGCTCATTCACACTCCAATTCATTCTCAGTTAGATTCATGACCAGACCGTCACAACTGAAGCCCGTTTATATTCGAAAGCTCTTGCGCCTAGACGTTCACAGCGGACAGGTCCATGCGAATAGATGCACATATGGGGAGCTCCACGCAGTGAATAATCTAGTCCTCCCTCCTCCTCCGCCCATCTCGATGTGGTGTTTGCGCCTGCTGCGGCGCTGGCTTGGGAGGGCCCTCGACGAAAGCACTTGGACGAGGGAACTCGATCGTCCCCTTCTGGCTCCTTTCTCATCCTAGGGGAGCAGGAGCCAAGCGCCACTCTTGTCCTCCTCCGTCTTTCTCCCCGTGCTCCCTTTTGTCGTTGCTTGTCCTCCATGTCCTTCCATCTCGCTCAGTCGCTCGCTCGATCGCCCTGCTTCTCCTCCTCCTGCTGCTGCTCCTCCTCCTCCTCCTCCTGCACCTCCCTCTTCCCTCTTCCTCCTCCCTCTTTCCTCCTCCTCCTCCTCCCCGTCCTCCTCTTCCTCGTCCCGCCCCTCCATCCCATTTCTCTTACTCTTCTCCCTCCACACTCTCTTCGTTTCCTCTTCGCTCCTCCTCCGCCTCGGCCGCTGCCGACACCCAGACCTGCTGAGGTCATAAAACCCATGGACTACCTCGAGGTCTTGCGGAGCAAGTGGGCCGCACTCCTCTCGATGAGGAGGAGGCTAAGCGGGGATCATTGCGAGGAGACTGGGGCGGGGGAGGTGGTGGTTCCTCGGGAGTGACTTCCAGTGTGGTTTCTCGGGAGTGACTTCCAGTGACCTCAGCCTTCGTGAGTCTCGGTGTGGTTCCTCGGGGTTGACTTCTGTGAGAGGCAGGGGTCCGTCTGGGGCGCGGTTCAAATGAAGGGGGGGCGGGGCGAACATGGGACACATTACAGCCACGTCGGAACATATTCCAACCATATCTTGCCAATTCCAACCAGTTCGGCACCAATCCCAACCGCCTCGAGCCGTCTTGGAGGCCTTTTCACACGGATCCTTGTCAGACTCCTATAGGATGCCAGAGGTATCGTTCCATGATCCCTGAGAGATCCTTTCAGGATTCTGGAGAAATCCTTTCAGGATCTTTCAGATTCTCTTACAGGATCCCTGAGGCATCCTTACATGATCCTGGAAGCAGTTATACAGGATCCGTGAGGGAACCTTACAGGATCCTCGAGAGATTCTCACAGTATCCCTCAGAAATCCTTACAGGACCCATGAGAACTCGCTACAGTATCCCAGATATATTATTACGGGTTCTTTTGAGAGATTTTGATTGGATCTTTGCGGGATTGTTCAGGATCCTTGAGAAAGCTTTACAGGATCTCTGATCGATTTTTGCTGGATCCCTGAGAGATCCTCACTTGAAGATTCTTACGGGATCCCTGAACAGGTCTTCTGGAGTCCGTCAGAGATTGTTACGGGATCCTTGGGAGGTTCTCACAGGATCTTTCATTGATCGGCCCCTGTCTCTTTTCCATGGCACGGGATTGTCCAAGCCTCCGAGGGGAGCGTTTCCATTTGGAGGCGTTGCATTCCCTCGGGGGCTCAGAGGGTCCCCCAAAACCCATGGGGGGGAAGTAGGGACCGAACGAATCGCCTTGCTCTCCGCTGCCGCCGCCGTGTGGTTAGGCCCCGCCTCCCTTTCTGTGGCGCGGGTTTCTCCAGGCCCCCGGAGGTAACGCTTCCATTGGAGGCGCTGCATACCCTCAGGGCTTCGTAGAAACCCTGAACCCATGGGTGTGGGAAAACCGGGCCGAACTATTCACAAGGGCGCCCTCGAGGGCGCGAAGTTATTCGCGCTTCGCGCTTCGCGGTTCGGCTCCGATTCCCCCTCATCCTCCTCTCTTCTCCTGGGAGGCGGCGCGAGAGCGCGAAGTTATTCGCACTTCGCGCTTCGCGCAGCGCGAAGCGCGAAGTTGGGAGCCCTTGTATTCACCTTTGTCCGTGCTCCAGCCTCCGGGTCGCGCGGCCCCGCCTCCTTTCCCGCGGGCTCGAGCTTTCCCCAAGCCCCAAGGGTGTAACGCTTCCAGTGGATGCGCAAGGGCTCCCTCGAGGGCGCGAAGTTATTCGCGCTTCGCGGTCCTCGTTCCTTCTCCCCCTCCTCCTCGTCCTCCTATTCTCCTTCTGGGAGGGCGGCGCGAGAGCGCGAAGTTATTCGCGCTTCGCGCTTCGCGCAGCGCGAAGCGCGAAGTTGGGAGCCCTAGATGCGTTTCATACCTTCGGGGCCTCGGAGAGCCCCCGTACCCATGGGGGGAGACAGGGGCCGAATGTTCACCTCTGTCCTTGCTCCCGCCGCCGACTCGTTCGGCCCCCGCCCCCTTTTCCGCGGGCGCGGGATTCTCCAAACCCCCGAGTGCAGCGCTTCCGTTGAAGGCGTTGCCAACATTCGGGGGTTTGGAGATCCCCCGAACCCAGTGGGAGGAACAGAGGGACCGAACGAGTCACCTTGACGCCGCTGGATCGTTTGGCCCCCGCCTCACTTCCTCTTCTCGGCCCCCTAGGGTACCGCTTCCAAGTGAGGTGTTGCACACCTTCGGGGGCCCAGAGAGCCCCCGAACCCATGGGGGGGGGGGGGGGAAAGCCGAACGATCCGCGCATTTCTGTGCTCTCGCCGCCGAGTCGCTCGGTTGCCGTTTCTTTCCTTTCGGGCTCGGGTTTCTCCAAGCTCCCGAGGGTAATTAACGCTTCCAATAGGGGCGTTGCATATCCTTGGGGGCCCGTGGAGCCCCCCAACCGATGTGGAGGGAGAGGAGGGGCCGAACGAGACACCTTACCTTCCGCTGCCGCCGCCGAGTCGTTCGACCCCCGCCCCTTGTCCAGAGGGGTTCGGGGTTTTCTGGGCACCCGTGGGTAACCCCCCCAATTGTAATTACATGTTTACGCGTCGTACGACTACCCTTACAAATCTGAGTGCCACGACTACAATTATCATTGCTATTGCGGTTTCTATAGTTACCTGGTGCGGAACGATTGTACATATCAGATTATCAAGATGTGTATGCCGAATGCGCAAACCCATGACATCCTACTCTGGAAGCATGACACCTTACACACTTCGCGTGGAGCTACAGTTTTGAGCCGATAGATCCATCAAATGATAAATCTGCATGCTGGTGTATGTGTAGATATATATATATATATACGTCGTACGAGATCCAGAGAGCCCCCGTACGGAAACCATGCCAATCTCATGTTGCCGTTCGGCATTCGCTACATATATATATTACACACGTATGCGGGATGTTTGCGGTTTTCATGGGGCAGCAGTACAACATATACAAGCGAAAACAACACAGGGCCTATTTTGATGTTGTGCGTTTCTCACATGGCATCTGTACACTTCGGAGACAAACGCGTGTATAGCAAAAACTATACAAGTGTCGTTGTGCACCGGTACTTCTCCTCCCAGATGAAAGTTTTGCCGTTCTTTCTTTGAAATGCCATACGCAGCACTCATTTCTATACCCCTGGGTGGGTTTATGTGCGGCCGCTTTTGCGTTGGCATGTGCGTGCACGTGCGCGGCATGGGCCCGGCATGCTCCCAGCATATGCGGGCCTTCTGGGTTGGACGTCCTACTGTGCATGCGCGCCCGGGCATGCTCAGGGCCATGTGCGCTGTGTTCGGTGCGTCCTTTGCTTGCAAATGCCTGCACATACTGGCGCACATGCCCACACATGCCTGCACATGCTGAAGGTGCGCGGTTATTGCAGATCTGCCAGCGGCACATGCATGCACATGCCTGTGCAATCTTCCTGCGGATTACCGCGCGGCCCGCACATGCACCCACATGTGTTGAAACGCGCGCTCACACATGCTGGCACATTCCGTCGCACATGCCCGCGCATGCCTTCGGAGTTGTCTGGGGTCCTCAGAAGAGCTTCCCAGGGTGGATCTCGTGCCATACGTGCTGAGAGAGCTTGCGCGCTTGACTCGCCCACTGTTGATGGGACGGTTCTTCGCCCGCGGGCTACGTCTAACATGCGCATCACCTTTTGTCGCCGTCCAGAGGCCGGGCAGAATTCGTTGGCGTGCCCAGTCAAATCCTGCGCGCCTGGTCGGTTCGGCCGGAAGAGCAGGAGGAGGGGAGGAAAGAAATCAGACGGAAGGGTGGAGGGATTAGAAAGAGGGGGGGAGGCCGTGGAGGAGGCCGAGGACGAGCACGCTCTCGCAGTTCGCATCTCGGACCTGTGCGGGGCAAGTGCGGGACGTGCAAGAAGGCTGGGGCCGATTCAAGTGGCGCCCCGCTCGCGCCCTGCGCAGACGCGCGCAGCGCTTGCGTTGCCCGCGTATGCCGCCAGCAGCGGGACGCCAGAGCAGTGGTCCAGCCAGTTTCTCCTGAGACATCCGCGCAACTCTGACCTCGGTAATGCCCTGGGCTGATATGGTCTGGCCACTTTCGCATGAGACATCCTGGCAATTCTGACGGCGGAGATGCCCTGCCCTATGGTGGTCCATCCGCTTTCGCCTGAGACATCCTCGCAACTCTAAATCCGGAGATGCCCCGCCCCATGGTGGTCCAGCCACTTTCGCCTGCGACATCTTGGCAACTCTGGGCTCCGACATGCCCTGAGCTCAGGTGGCCTGGCCTCCTTCGCCTGAAGCATCCTCGCAACTCTGCCCTCGGAAATGCCCTGCCCCATGGTGGTCCAGCCATACCCTGGACACATCCTGGCAACTCTGTGTTCCGAGGTGCTCCTGAGCTGAGGTGGTCAAGCCACTTTGGGTTGAGACATCCTGGCGACTCTGACCTGGGAAATGCCCCGAGCTGAGGTGGCTCATCCACTTCCGCCTGAGACATCCTCGCAACGCTGACTTCGGAGTTGCCCTGCCCCATTGTGGTCCAGCCATTTTCGCTAGATCTATACTCGCAGCTCTGAGGTGCCCTGAGCTCAGGTGGTCAGGCCACTTTGGCCAGAGACATCCTCGCCACTCTGACGTCGGAGACGCCTTTCCCAGTGATGGTCTAGCTATTTCGCCTGAGACACCCTGGCAACTTTGGGCTCCGAGATGCCCTGAGCTGGGGTGGTCAGGCCACTTTCGCTTAATACATCCTGGCAACTCTGACCTCGGAGATGCCCTGCCCCATGGTGATCCAGCCACTTTCGCCTGAGACATCCTAGCAACTCTGGGTTCCGAGTTGCCCTGAGCTCAGGTGGTCAGGCCACACTCGCATGAGACATCCTCGCAACTCTTGGTTCAAGATTCCCTGAGCTGGGGTGGTCAGGCCACTTTCGCCTGAGACATCCTGGCAACTCTCTGACCTCGGAAATGCCCTGCCCCATGATGGGCCAGCCCATCTCGCTGGAGAAGTCCTCGCCACTCTCTGTTCGAACTGTCTGAGCTGAGGTGGCCTGGCCTCTTTCGCTTGAGACATCCTCGCAACTCTGACTTCGAAGATGCCCTTGCCCCATGGTGGTCCAGCCAACTTCACCTGAGATATACTGGCAACTATGGGTTCCGAGGTGCTCTGAGCTGAGGTGGTCAGGCCACTTTGGGTTGAGACATCCTGGCAACTCTAATCTCGGAGATGCCCTGCCCCATGGTGGTGATGCCACTTCCCTGAGATATTTTGGCAACTCTGGGCTCCGAGACGCCCTGAGCTCTGGTGGTCAGGCCTTTTTCGCCTAAGACATCCTCGCTCCTCGGAGATGCCCTGCCCCATGCAGCCACTTTCGCCTGAGACATCCTAGCAACTCTGGGTTCCGAGTTGCCCTGAGCTCAGGTGGTCAGGCCACACTCGCCTGAGACATCCTCGCAACTCTGGGTTCAAGATTCCTTGAGCTGGGGTGGTCAGGCCACTTTCGCCTGAGACATCCTGGCAACTCTCTGACCTCGGAAATGCCCTGCCCCATGATGGGCCAGCCCATCTCGCTGGGGAAGTCGTCGCAACTCTGGGTTCGAACTGTCTGAACTGAGGTGGCCTGGCCACTTTCGCCTGAGACATCCTCGCAACTCTAAATCCAGAGATGCCCTGCCCCATGGTGGTCCAGCCAATTTTGCCTGAGACATTCTCGCAACTCTGGGTTCCGAGATGTCCTGAGCTCAGGTGGGCAGGCCGTTTTCGCCTGAGACATCCTCGCAACTCAGAATTTCGAGATGCCCTGAGCCAATGTGGTCAGCCACTTTCGCCTGAGACACCCTCGCAATTCTGACCTCAGAAATGTCCAGTTCCGAGATGCCCTGCGCTAAGGTGGTCTGGCCATTTTCGCCGGAGACATCCTCGCAACTCTAACCACCGAGATGCCCTGAGCTGAGGTGTTCAGGCCACTCGCCACATCTCTTTTGTTTGATTGGTGCTGTCATCTGCCACGTTATGTAGTTGGCTACGGTGTTGCCGCTCGAGCCAGCCACATCCGTTTCCCTCGTTTTATTTGTTTCTTCCACATTTCTCTCCCATGTTTCATCTTTCCTCCCTATATGCGTCTCTGGCCACCGACGGAATCTTAGACTCCACGGCATGTGCGGGCCTGTGCGTTTATATGTGTGGAGTTTGTCCAGACTGTGCATCCGACTTAGCATCGGTCTGTGTGGTGTGTGCGCACATGTGCGGCCGTGCTGTTTGGACTTATGCAGGGTTGCATGGGCATCTGCATGCGACTGTGTGGCATGTGCGTGCATGTGCGGCCCCTGGCGGGCCTCAAAACCAAAGTGAGCACTAAAGGCATGATCACTATAGAAGTGAGTCTGGTGTACGAGTCCAGTGTGGGCGCTCTAGAACCACCGAGTAGGCCTGTGTTCCTAAGCAAATCCCATCCAGTTTCTTTTGTGCGACATGTGTTACGCGTTTTTTTCTCGACAGATATTGACTTTTCATTATATGCGATCCATGTTTTTCGGATGGCAGTTGTACAATTGCCATACCAAGACAACCCGAGACAACCCTTGTCTGACAGATTGAAGGTTCCCATTTGGAAATATAGAGTTCTCACCTGAGACAGTACGCCGTATCAAATGCGTAATACATCGGTTCCACGCCATATTACGCATGCGCACCCAGAAACATTCCATGAGTTTATCGCTTAGCTCATTCCGCCGGCCCATATTGTCTCGCCGCTGTCTTTTGTTTTGGGTGTTGTTGTCAATGTTGTGCCGCTGGGCGGCTTGCATTTTCTGGAGGCGGGGCGTGGTGAGCGTCGCAGGTGAACGCGGAAAGCTTTCAGCGAAGCACGGAAAATCTGTAATTTTTGTTTATTGCAAGGTCACCGGGAGTCGGGAGTGGTCTTGATGGCATCTTGGAATATCTTGGGTGCGTTTGAGGCCATCTGGACTCCATCTTGGGCACTTTGGAGCGACATCCAGTGACTCATATGGTATGACTGGTGCTATATGTTGGTATCGTGGAGCGACATACAACGACTCAGATTCTATGTCTTGTGCTATATGTTAGTGTGCTCGTGGCGAGAAGGAGAAGGAGGGGGGGAGGAGGAGGAGGAGGAAGAAGGGAGGAGGATGAGGGCAAGGACGAGGCGTCTCGATAGTTTCTTGGTCGCGGAGAAGACGCCTTTTTCTGTGCTTCTTGGGGGTCTCCTGGGAGGCCTCTCTGGGGCCTCTTGGCGGTATGTTTGGGTCCTTCTCGAGCCTCTCGGAGGCCTCTCGCGGGCCTCTTGGGAGCCTCCTGGGGCTTTTTGGGGGTCTCTTGGGGGCCTCCCGGGGGCCTCCTGGTGGCCTCTCGGGGCCGAGGGCCCGAAATGTCCGTTCGGGTCCCTCGTCTGGGCTCCCTCTTGGAGCCGTTTTGGGGGCCTCTTGGGCCGTCTTGGAGGTCACTGGGGTCGTCTTGGGGCCTTCTGGGGCGGTTTTGAGGCCCTCTTGGGGGCCTCTTGGCCCGTGTAGGGGCGATCTTGGAGGCCTCTTGAGCCTTCTGGACGTTGCGAAAACCTAGTGGCGAGTATACCAAACATATACGTTTCTAAAGGGAATGGGGCATTTTTTGCTTGTTGGGGCCCTCTTTGGACGCCTCTAGGGGACCTCTTGGGGCGCCTTGAAGGCCTATCGGGCCGTATGAAGGCCACCTTGGGCGTCTTGGAGTGTTTTTTTTGGCGTCTGGGGGCTCTCCTGGACCGTGCCCTCTTGGACTTCGAGAAAGAGTTCCTGCATCAGTGACGGGACCGGCCAGAGCCCGTGAGGGGTGCGTTTCGTCCGGGGACCCCCCGGGGGCCACCACACGCGCGCGAACTAGAAAGATTGTTACTCCATTACTGGAGATCCCAGCATGCCTCTGGCCCGATGGGCCGGCGAATCTGTAACATTGCCCTTGTGCACATTGCGTCGGAAGTGGATGGACCTCCTACCCTGACATGTCGATTAGCGAATTGACCGTATTCGGTTCGCGAGAGGGCGTCGCGCCCGTCATTTTTGCGGGTCCAGGTCCGTCGGTTTCGGTCCCAGGCCGTTTTCACTAAGGGGAGTTTTGCTAAAGGGAGGTTTATCCACCGCCGATTGCGTACATGAAATTTGAACATGTTTACGTTCTCATTTGGAAATTGCGCAACATATCATTAAGTAACTTGAAGCATTATACCGCTGTCGTGTGCAAGCTGTAAATGTCTGTCATGCTAGCCATAGAGCTCTAGTAACACAGGTGACCGCTGCTCCCTTGCGAGACTACATCAGATCCAAATGGAACAAGGAAATTGGTAATAGGTCCAACTCTGACGCTCATGCTGTTTGCCAGAAAAAACTGTGTACACTTCAGCGTCGCATTTGCTGTCGGGATCATTTTAAAACGCGCCACAATTAGGACCTTACGTGGCGGCCCAAGATGGATGGCTCTTCGGCCGGTGGAGACTCAGCACGCAATGTTGACATTGGTGCCAGTGGGTTGCGATTGGTCCGTCATGCGGGGGGGTGCTCCTCGCTCGGGTTAGGTCGGGCATGTCCCTCTACAGGAGTAACATTCAAAACAAATATAAAACATCTGGAAGGAATAATGTTCAGACATAGTTAGAAAAACCGTCTGGGGAGGACTTGTGGATCACGTCGGACTCTTTTCGAGCATTTTTTTGGGGGGGGTATGTTTCATTCTTCGGCCAGAGCGCCTGTACGGGGGGACCCGCCCGACCACATGCTCGGGCCCTCCCGGCACGCTCTGTCAGGCCTCCCCGCTGCTGCCCCAGCGCTCGCGCGGCTCCGTCGTCGGGGTAGGCCTCGGGCCTCAACGGTCTGCGTCGCCCGACCGACCGACCGAAAGTGAGGAGGAGGAGGAGGCGGAGGAGGAGGAGGAGGAGGAGGAGGAGGAGGAGGAGGAGGAGGAGGAGGTAAGCAGGTAGTGGAAGGAGCAGGAGGAGGAGGGAGGAGGAGGAGCAGGAGAGGAGCAGGAGCAGGAGATGGAGGAGGAGGAGGAGGAGGAGGAGGAGGAGGAGGAGGAGGAGGAGGAGGAGTAGAAGAAGGGGGAGGAGGTAAGCAGAGAATGCAGGAGGAGAAGGAGGATGAGGAGGAGGAGAAGGAGGAGGAGAAGGAATACTTCAAAAAAGGTAAAGGTCCCGAGGGGACAGGAGGAACGCCTGCCAGGTGGAGGGCGGCGCTCCACGCGGCCTGCGTGGCCAAAGCCTCCGACGTCGTGTGCCCGGACGCTGGCTGCGGGGTGCGCCCCCCGCCTGTAGCCCCGAGTCGCCCGGAAAGGCGGCGTCCTGCCCGGAAAGCGTCGTTCTCATCTTGTTGCTTCAGGATCGAAGGAAGGAAGTACGCGTGCATGAGTCCAGGTTGGTTTCGAGAGTCTGCATTGTGCGAACCTTCGTATCAGGCGGCTGGTCTCGCGGGTCGGGGGGGGGGGGGGGGGCGTGTTCGTGTACGTTGGTGGGCGCGTACGTCCTTTCTGTGGGCTCTCTACTGTTCCTGTCCTCCGCGTAACAGGGACCTGCATACATCTCATTGCTTCGTAGGTCCTGGCGCACTTCTTGGGTAGGCGATGGGCCCCCCTCCCGCCCCCCCCTGGGCGGAGCCTCCAGCGCCGCCCTTGGCGCCTTCCGCGCGCCTGTGAAGATGGTGCGAAGAAAGATGCACAGCATCCCCCGAAGAAGTCCGCGCGGACCGTGAGAGTTTATGTTTATGCACATTGTTTGTCTGTAATGTGTTTTGTTTATCTCTTTTTGATATGTTTCTTTCCTTTTTTTTGTTCTCTCTCTCTCTCTCTGTACGTATGTGTATATATTCCTCTTCCTATATTTTTGTAAGCCTGGGCGGGGGGAAAACCCGTCCCCCCCCCAAAACCGGACTCCCGGGATCTTGGGCTTTGGGACTCTCCGGACGGGCCTCGAAGCGGCCACCAGGCCTCGCAGGGCGCTTTGCCAAGCCTTCCCAGCACACCTAGGGCGATCAGGGGGGTCATCGGAGACGTCCCAGAGACCCCCAAGACAGCACAAGAGCGCTCCAAGAGTGACCGATGTGACCTCAAGATGGCCCAAGAGGCCTCCAGGACGGCCCCAAAGAGACCTCCAAGAGCACTCCCAAGAAGGCCCCCCGAGGCAAGAATCATTGATTTACTATTGGTTTTTGGTGAATTTGGGGGTTCTCGTCTTTTCGGCTTCCCGACGCTCCAAGACGGCGGTCTTCTGGGCGTCCGAAGCCGCCTGGGAGGCTCCGAAATCGCCCTTCAACCATCCGAAAGGGCTTCCAGACAGTCCAAGAGAGCCCCAAAACGGCACAACACGGGTCCAAGATGGCCCTCAGAGAGCCCCATGGTGGCCCAAGATGGCCCAAAGACGCCCTCCAAAGAATTCCAAATCGTGATTCGGTCGTTCAGGGAGACCGCGGTTGGAGGCAGGTTGGCCCGAGGAAGCCCCCGGAGGCCCCCAGAATACGCCCAGGAGGCCTCCAGAAGGCCCTAAGAAAGCCTCAAACAACTTTTGTGAGGCCCCTAGAGGCTCTCCAAGGAGGAGCCTCCGCAAAAAGAGCTGAGGAGGATGGGGAGAATGCGCAGGGTATGGCGAACATAAGGAAGAAGAATAGGAAGAAGCATGGAGGAAGGATAACGAATAAAATTATTATAGCGGCGATGCCGGAAAAGGCAACCAGGAGTTATCGCTAAATTGTCGGTTTGACTTTCCTGCTATTCCGCCTGCATGCCAAATTTCAAGACCAAGGTGCATGGCGCGAAGCGCCACTGCAGCCTGGTATGTATAAATATATAGTACACCCGAGAGAAGCCCCAATTAGTGGATTGTTTGAAAATTTGGCAGTCACCATGCCTGGCTGCAGTTTCGCAGTAGGACCCAAAGAGGCCCTAGATACATATTCTTTGTAAGTTTCAGACGGGTTGTGGCATCCTCGCATTCTCTGGCTTGCGTCGGTTCGAAACGGCCGAAGCGGCCTCCAAGATAGACGATTTCAGAGGGCCCGTCGACGGCCCAATGCGGCCTTGCTTCTCCCCCTTGTCCTCCTCCATTGTGCTTAAACGCTGTGCTGGACTGGGCTGGGCTGGGCTGGTCGGCTAAACCCAGGGGGGCTCCATTTTGTTAAGTCGCCGTGCTAGGCTGGGCTGGGCCGCATTGGTTGGCAGGGGGACCCCTTTGTTTAAGTCGCCGTGCTCGACTGGGGTGGGCCAGGCTGGCCAGCTAAAGCCCGAAGGACCCTATGTTGTTCATTCGCAGGCTAGGGCCCGGGTGGGCGGCGTTTGGCGTTTGGCCAGTCTCTCCCCTGATGGTGCTCTGCGGTTCAGCTCCCTTATTTTCCGTCCTTCTCCCTCCTCCTCCTCCTTCTCCAGGCCTCCCAGATGATGGGGTCCAAGTAGACGGGATCGGAGGATCGCGCCGCATTGACGATCTATCGGCGATGCATCAGCGATGCATTGCCGATGCATGGGCGACGTCGGCAGTGCATCGGCGACGTCGGCGTGAAGAACATCGGGCTCCGCCTCGAGACGCATCGCCTATGCATCGGGGATGCGGTGCGATCCTCCGACCCCGTCTATTCCGATCCCATCTACGGAACCTAGTCCTCCTCCCCATGCTGACTATCCTCCTCCTCCTCCTCCTCCTCCTCCTCCTCCTCCTCCTCCTTCTCCCCCTCCATTGTGTTAAATCATTGTGCTGGACTGGGGTGGGCTGGGCTGGTCGGCTACAGCCAGGGGGACCCCATTTTGTGAAGTCGCCGTACTGGGCTGGGGTGTGCTGGGTCGGTCGGCTAACGCCAGGGGGACCTCATTTTGGTAAGTCGCCGTGCTGGGCTGGGGTAGGCCGGATTGGCCGGGTAAGCACAGAGGAACCCATTTTGTTAAGTCGCTGTGCTGGGCTGTTGTGTGCTGGGCTGGACGGCTAAAGCGGGGGGGGGGGCATTTTGTTAAGTTGCCGTGCTGGGCTGGGATGGGCGTTTATCTACTTCTTCATTTCTGTTCATGAGATCGATTGTGAAGTCGATTGAGTGAGACTTATAGTGAGATCGATCATGAAATCGATAGTGAGGTCGATCTTGAGATCGGTAAAGACATGGATAGGGAGATCGGCTGGGAACCCGGGAACCCAGGAACCCCGCAGTCTACCGAATCCAGCCCAGAACCAGCAACCGGGATACCGGGTACCAGGAACCTGAGGACCTGGTCCCGAATTTTCGCCAAATATTTCAACATTTACCCCTTCAGTGTAAGCACTGATATGGGACATGTTATTAGCTTGACTGCGTGCTTCTTGGTCGCGTGTACACATGACATACTTGAAAGTATGCACACACATGTATCTATGAATTTCTACGTGTGCACATCTGCATGTCATATTGTATCCCGAAATCGGCCCGTGCTTTCCATGGTTGGATGTTGAATTCGATAGTGGGAGCAATCGTGAGATCGATAGTGTGATCGATAGTGTGATCGTTAGTGAGTTCGATCGCGACCAGGGATGGCGTTCGCGTTTGAGCGTTCAGAGGTCAAGAACGCTGGCTCTCACCCCGGAGAGACGCGCGCGCTGATGTGTGTAAGGGGGGTGTGGGCAGAACGCTCGCGCTCGCTGCCTCTTTGCGGGCCTACATATCTCTGGCGGCGCGCAAAGGGGGGTAGGGGGAGGGGGGAAAGGCTTCTTAAAGGAGCCTGCCTCTTCGAAGGCACCGGCCCTACATCTACAGAGACGGCCCGCGCCTTCTAAGGAGCAGGGGTGCTTCTAAGAAGCTTTCCCCCCTCCCCCAACCCCCCTGTGCGTGCCGCCAATATCGACTTCGTGCCAGGTGGTTCCCCGAGCGCACTCTGGAAGCACGCGCTGCGGTGTTCTCTGCGCGTGCTGCGGACGTCGGGCCGGCATCGCCACTGCGGGGAGCCGGCTGCACCGCCGTCGTCGGTGCTCTGCGGCGCAGTGGTGGACCTCATGCGACCCCTCCTGCTCTTGCTGGTCCCATCTTCTCCTCCTCCCTCCACCCTTCTCCCTCCCTTCTCAAGGGCTCCCTCGAGGGCGCGAAGTTATTCGCGCTTCGCGCTTCGCGGTCCTCGATCCTTCTCCCCCTCCTCCTCGTCCTCCTTTTCTCCCTTTGGGGGGGCGGCGCGAGAGCGCGAAGTTATTCGCGCTTCGCGCTTCGCGGAGCGCGAAGCGCGAAGTTGGGAGCCCTTGATCCGGCGCGGGCCGTTGCGGCCTGCAGCCCGCATCGAGTGCTGCACGCCTACGGCTGCACCCCTGGCGGGCCCTCCTCGGGGAGCTCCGATCCGGTGCGACCCTCGCCCCCCTCCCTACCCTTCCCGCCCTCCCTGGGCCGCGGCGGAGGGAGGAGCTCTAGAGCTGGGCGGGCGACGTGCGAGCAGAACGGGGCCGTCTCTCTCTCTCTCTCTCTCTCTCTCCCTCGGAAACCGGCGCGTGATCCCCCCCCCGCGGGGGCGCGAAGGCAGTCGCGCCTCGAGCATCGCGGCCTGGGCGTGGGAGGCACCGTCCCTGCAGGGGCGGCGGGCGGTGGGGCGCGAAGGCGGCCGCGCGTCGCGCACCACCTGGGCGCGATGCCCGAGCTTCGGCGGCCTGGCGCCTCCACGGGGTGTGCCGCGTGAGCGGCCTGCGCACCGCCACCCTCGCAGGGCCGCCGTGCCCTCGTGCGCAGTGCCCCCCCTCCCGCGTGCTCGCTGGGATGTCGCCAGGTCTACCAGAACCAGCCGGAGGCCGTCGGGGCCGCGCTCGGGGCGGTCCGCCCGCCGACCTTCCTTTTGTGTGTGTGTGTGTGGGGGGAGGGGCAGGCGTGCGCCCCGCACGGCGGAGGGGCGGGCGTGGCTCGGGGACTGCTCAAGATGTCCCCGGCTCAAGGTGCCCCCAGGAGCCCCTGGAGTCCTTTGGGCCTCTTAAGAGGTGCTCTGGAGGCTGTGCGGGCTGTGCTGCCTGGGGGACCATTCCTCACTCCACGCCAATTAGTACCTTGCTTGTTCGCAGGAGCGTGCCGTAGACACGAAGGCATGCATGCAGACACGTTGCAGGCGTCCGTGTGGGAGAACTTGTAGGCTTGGTTTTCTTGCTCATGTTCGAGTCGTGTCGCCAGCTCAAGCGGTGTCCTTTCGATTGTGGCGTGGCTCTCACCTTCACGCGTCTGCGATGCCTTGTCTCCCAACCTCCGCAGCCGATTCCGGCAGCGAGTAGTTGTGGCCGTGGCAGGCAGTACGCGGTTCGTTTTTCTTTCTCGGTTATTGTATGCAGGCGCATGACCGAGTGTCAGGGCCGCCAGCGCCATCGGACTTTTACGGTTTCATGAAGCTTCGCGTCTGCATGTTGATTGTGGGAGTCATTTAATTTTCATTTCCCAGAGGTGCGGCTCCATCATTCCTAGCCTTAGCCCATCGAGGCCCAACACACATCAATACAGCATGATACATCATAGACCACCCTTCGGGTGATGGTCAAGGGAGTGTGGTGGGATATGTGCCTCTTTCGGTTTCCGATTGGCTTCGCGGCGGATTTTCGGATTGGCAATCTAGCTGCAATCTACCAAGCCATGCGCATATCGTGCGAATCAGCGAGTCATGTAGCTTACCGTGTGACATCGTGTGATTGCCCGACAGGGTATCCGACTGTCTACACGTGGATCATCGTGGATGGTGGCTGTGCTAGCATGTTCGATGCACACTGCCACTGCGGGGCAGTTCTTCTCCAGTCAGTGTTGGCATTTGGGGGTTCTTATTTCTTCTCTGAGGAACGGGGCCTGCGGGCCGCTCTGGCCGCCTTGTGGCCGCCTCGTCGCCGCCCGTCGCCTGGGCCTGCGGGCCGCTCTGGCTGCCATGCGGCCGCCTCGTCGCCGCCTCGTCGCCGCCCGTCGTCGCCCGTCGCCTGGGCCTGTGGGCCGCTCTGCCCGCCACGTGGCCGCCCCATCACCGCCGCGTCGCCCCCACATCGCCGCCCCGTCTCGGTCTCGTCGCCGCCCGCCGCCCCGCCGCCCCGTCGCCGCCCGTCGTCGGGACGCTGTATAGCAATCGCACTGCACTGCAGTCGCGCCGCTCTGCATTGTTAGGTACTGCCTTTAATCGCTGTGCGTTGCTTTGCGTTACGTTGCATTGCTTTGCGCTACGTTGCACTGTGATGCAGTGGTTTGTTTTTAACTTCTTTGCGCTGCTTTTCGTTACGTTGCATTGCTTTGCGCTACGTTGCGGTGCAGTGCACTGGTTGGTTTTGATGCCTTTGCGGTGCTCTGTGCTGATGCTTGGCATTGAGTTGCATTTATCGTTTCCCATCTCCACATACATATAATAGTATGTCTGTATGTCTGAATGTCTGTATGGATATGTCTGTCTGTCTGTCTGTCTGTCTGCATGCATGCATGCATGCATGCATGCACGCACGCACGCATGTATGTATATATGTATGTATATATGTATGTATGCATGCATGTATTTATATATGTATGTATGTATGTATGTATGTATGCATGTATGCATGCATGCATGCATGCATGCATGCATGTATGCATGTATGTATGTATGTATGTATGTATGTATGTATGTATGAATGTATGTATGTATGTATGTATGTATGTATGTATGTATGTATGTATGTATGTATGTATACACACATTGGCCCGTGTATATATACATAGAGAGATAACTACGGCGTGCATTGCCTTGAACTGCTTTGCATAGCGCTGCATATATTGAACCACACATGTACTGCATCACGTAGCCTACACCACATATGTTATGCCACATCTATTTCCGAACCGCACGTCGCGACGCCAATCAGCGTGTCGCCCTGGGACCAATTGTGCGCAGGTCTTCGCTATGGATTCCTCTCTTCCTCCACACTCCCTCCTGCTTCTTGGTGCAACTTTGTCGGTCGATCTGCCCAGTCTGGGCTGCGACCGTTTCGCTTGCCACGCCGTGTCTCCTCTTACCAGTGCGCGGTACTAGATACTATTTGGGGCCAGTCGTTTCAGCCCTCTCCCCTTCCCTCCTTCCCTTTGTCCTCTGTCCTTTCTCCTCGTCGTCGTCCTCCTACTCCTCCTCCTTCCGCATTTGCGGATCGTAATTCGTGACATTTTCGCTGCGTGATGCAGTCTTTGCAGGCCTGCTCTTCAGATTCGTGTGCACCTGCCTATCTTCGATTTGAGGCCCGTCCCAGGTGAAGTTTGCCCTTGCCCGTTCGGCTTTCCTGTTTCCGTTTGCCGTTTGCCAGCTGTCGACCACGTTCGCAGGACAATCGCACGTGATGGGCCTGTTTCCACCACCACCACCACAAGTTGGATGGGGGGAAGGAGGAGGAGGAGGAGGAGGAGGAGGAGGAGGAGGAGGACGAAGAGGAGGACGAAGAGGAGGACGAAGAGGAGGAGGAGGAGGTGGAGGAGGACCCCCTCCACCTCCAACTTATGGTGGTGGTGGTGGTGGTGCAAAACAGGCCCATCATTGCGGGGGGGATGCTTTTCTCGACGGCGCGTTTGGCGAGGAGGCCAGCTGCGCGAATCTGTGCCGTCCGCTCCCAGTTTCTCCCTCCGAAACGCATTTGCTGCTTAATATGATTGCACCACACATATTGATGGGCCTGCTTTCCACCACCACCACCATAAGTTGGAGAGGGAGGGGGTCCTCCTCCTCCTCCTCCTCCTCTTCGTCCTCCTCCTCCTCGTCCTCTACCCTCTCTCCCTTTCCAACTTCCGGTGTTGGTGGTGGTGGAAAACAGGCCCATTATATTTTGCACCACGAAGCTTGCACCACACACATTGGCCCGCGTATATCGCGCCAGACATATTTCACCACATCGATTACACCACACAGACTGCACCACACAGCTCACACTGCGTCCTGTTCCTTGTCTGAAAAAGGAGTTAGGATCTACTCCCCTGGACTACTCACTCCCACTGAAGATGGTTCTGTCCCACCGTCATTTTCTCGTATGAACCCGTACACCCGATCCAATATAATATTCCCACCTCACCCATTGCGACTGTTACTACGGGCATTTCCGTTGTTCGTTTCTCTTTGTTGTTGTTGGTGTTTACCAAGAAATATTTTTAGTCCGTTGCAATACGTGAGTCCACGTCCCGTCTACGCGTTAGCGTCGTTCCGCGTGCACGTCGGCATCCATCAGCAACCGAAGGACTCGTAAGGATTCCAATATCGACGTTCCCGACTTCATATGAGAAACAACGCAATGTAATCGCATCCTGTTCTTTCAAAAAGTCATCGCGCCCGCTTTTGCGAATAAGAAACAATCGGTTTTCAACATTTCCATCACATGCGATTGAATGGGCTTCTCGTGCGCGCGTGTCGAAATCATTTGATGGGTCTCGCGCTCGTGGTGGGGGGGAGGGGGGCACGATCCCGGTCAAATGATACCATGCGGTCCACGACGCCGTCGGCCGCGCGCGCGTGTCGAACACCATCCACGGAACCTCATCACCAACGCGCGCGTGGACACCATCATTGTCATCGCCGTGATCAGCATCGGTGCCGTCATCGGCCTTGCCGTCGTCACTGTCAGCATGTCACCTGCATCGCTACTATCATCATCGTGCCTGCCGTTGTCGACGTCGCCATGCTGCCGCGCCCGCTCGAATCGTCGACTCGCGCTGAAGTGCCCGCGCGCCTGCGCTTGCGAGACGCGCTGGGACCCCCCCCCGTGGTCAGCGCCACCGCGGCCGCGTCGGTCGCGCCGCGCAAGCTGGCCGCTCTGCGCGCGAGCCTGCGCGCCCTAGCGCGGCCGCGGCGATGCGCCAGCCAGCGCCAAGCAGTGATCGCAATCGCCGCCGCATAGGTTTTGCGAGCGAAATGGTGGGTGGGTGGGTTGGAGGATTGCGCAAGCAGTGCAGTTGACCACTTGAAGCTCTGCAGGGCGAAACCTCCCTCCCTCCCTCCTTGTGCCTTCAAGCGGGTGCCGTTTCCTCCCTCCCTCTGGTCCTCCCTCCCCTTCCCTTAGCGTGGTGTCCATCGCTTGCCGCGCAATCAGCAATGTCTTTGCGAAGTGCGGCCGAAGTGCTGTGAATCGCGAGGCCGAGAGTTACTCATGAGTTAGGATTGTTCTATCGCCCACACAACAACAGCAACAGCAGGGCGAGTGGCGCCGCGCAGATTGCGCCGCATAGCTAACGCCACTTCTGTGGCACCACGTAGATTGCGTTGCATAGCTGGCGCCATGTAGCTTGCGCCGGATAGAGTCTCCTTTCTAAAAGAGCTTTCGGAGCTACCTCTCCCCCTGGACTTCTCGCCCCCCCCTCGGGATGTGCAGTTGACGCGTGATTCTGCCCCGTCGCCCATCCGGAATATGAATTCGGCGTGTATCGTCCCAGGTGGATGGGCATCCCCCCTGCGTCCTCAGGGAAAAATTAATGCGCGCGTACTCGTTCATCATTTTTTTTTTTGTTGTCTTCTTTTTTTTTCTTTCAAAAATCCCTTGCAACATAAAAACGGGGCAAAGTGCACGCGCGCGCGTCGTCGCGTGCGCAT